>VNJN01006426.1:0-13211 GCA_008042485.1 Drosophila mayri
ACAATTAATTAAATTCAATCCTATTAAATAGTATGTAAACAAAGTAAAAACAAACTGAAAAGAATACAACCGAAGGCCCTAGACGCCATGGCTTCTGTATTAGATTTAAGTTTTGTAGACATTAGTATACTATGTTATAGTATTAATATATAGTAGCAATAATTCACATTCTTATCATTATTTTTTGTTTGTTTTATAGTTAGTAAATCTGCAGCAAACTCCTGTGATGATTTTTAAAAATTTAACGGATTTACGGAACTGAAGAAGGTAGACAGAGGGACAATCGAGGGTCGAGAACAGCCTGTTTTATTAAATTTTGTATTCTTTTTCGCAGCCCGCTCGGAATATACTAAAGAGTGCCATACACTTTTCTAGTATATTAGTTTTCGTGTCAGGTTACCGGCCTTTAAAACGGCCGCTGACGAACAACCGTTTTCAACTATTTGCCTCTCGCTCTCTCTCTCACTGCTTGAAGACGGTTTTTTACTGTCTGGATACTATGCTTAAACCAAACAACAATTACTAGAAACCCACCTTAACCGCCGAATACATATATTCAAAAATATATATTCCTACACCCTAAAAAATATTAATGAAGTCAAATTGTAACAACAAGATCAAAATTATAGCATTCATAAACCAACAAACAACCTTCCAGACTTGTTCAATAAAAAAAATCTAAATTATCTACAATGGACAAAAACAACGTCATTTATAAAATTCCATTCAACGAAGTGAACAGTCCCAGCAAAGGTACATATATATTATATAAAGGAATGTCAAAATCAAAACTAAGAAAGGAAGCTAATATTGGCTTGCCGAAGCTTGTATACCCATACAGATTTCATTAAATATTATTAAAATTATATAAAAGGAAATTCTGGAATAATAAAATAGGCCAAATCTCAAATTAGATGAAAATTTGTTAAAAAGCAGCGAAAGTATGATATTTTGTATTATTTTTCTGATTATTTATATTGCAACTACGTATATAATATAATCATCCGATTTGCATACAATTTGTTTTCCATATTTTTCCAACATAATACAAAATGGACATGTCTCAATTTGTTACTGTTTCTACTCGGTAGGTGGAAATTGACCTGACCTAAAAGTCAATTAAGGTATTAAGGGTTCCAAACGTAAGATCCATATTATATTATAGGATGAACTAATTAGTTTCAGTAACATACAGGCAAAAATAAGTTATTTTCGGTAGTCAAAGAAATTTAAGAAATTAAGCACACCCCTGTCTTTATTCACAATGCTCTAAATACGACTTATTAAATCAAGTCCAACTAAATTAATTCTTTCCAAAGAGCAGCAGTTACTAGTGGAAGTCGCAAGCTTGGGAACGGCACAGAGGAATATCATTATCTTGCACTTTAAGCCATTTAAGTTTAGTAAGTTTTTGCTACACCGAGTTTGGAAGAGATCAAGATCTATTTGTAAATTAGACTGGCAAGCGACGACCTTATATTGCACACAAGCCGTAGCGACATCTGTGTACATAAGTACTCTCAATTTAGTCAAAACTTTGGGCAAGATCGTTTATAAATAATGTAAACAGTATGGGCTGCCTTTCGGATGCCAGAAGTGATCTGGAGAGCATTAGACATGTAAATTTTAAAGAAGACCTTTTACGTAGTCCCAGTCTGATAACTTGGGATCCACTCAAGAATATCAATTGGAAATCCCTTTATCGAGTTTCCTGACAAGAAGAGAATGGTTGACAGAGTTAAATCCTTTACTGAAATCAGTAGAAATGACATATATTTTTACTCGTATTAGTCGATCGGAAACGATAGGAAAATTGGCCAACAACAAATTTTTATTTTATTTTATTTTATTTATTTTCATCAAAGTTAAGATTTGTCATTGTTTTTTGTTCTAGAATTTCGCTTTTAATTTTATGAAAATGGGCCATTTTTTATAATTCCAGCACATTTACTTACTTGAATTGCTGCTCGAGCGCCACGGCTTATTGCTGGCATAACACTGGTATGCTTCACACATTGTTTTTTTTGACTGTAACTTAAGCCATTAATGCCAAAGCAGTTTTTTGGATTTATATCAATTTGTTCATTGTAAGAAGAATCTGAAGATTTGTCAATCAGACTCTCATTTAGAGAAGACACATCGTATTTCTCAATAGTATCACTTATAAAGTTTTGCTCGCTAGCCAAATTTGTGGATTTCACCACGATATCGTGTTCATAATAACCTTCAGCTTTAGAAAATGTTATCGGTTCTACTTCTATGTCGACCATGCGTTGATTACTTCTGGGTTGAGAACGTTGTAACCGTGATAGTAATTCTCCCTCTGATCTCTTAGTAGCTGAAGTAAATTGAGAGGGAACTTTAAATGAGTCTGGTATCTCAATAGATACTGCGAACCGCTTGGTGTTATTAATTGTTTGTACAATAGGCTGGAAGTTGGGCCGTAAGAATTCTGATTGACCTCGAAACCAGTCATCACGTTCTCGCTGCCGCTGCTGTTCCTCCCGACGGCGTTGTCTTATACATTTTGACGAATCAGGATTACGCAGACAAGAAGGGCGTTTTGTTGTGCGTAATACAGGTTTCGTATTTATAATTGGTATAATTTTTGCAGGTGCTGTTGCTGACTGTGTTTCATTTAGCAAAGGCACTTCAGTCATTGTGTAAATTTTCTTGGCAGCGTCAATAATATTAACATCATTGGAATTATCTATATTGTTAAGAATGAATAAGGAATTATTTTTTTCAAAATCCTAGTAGTAGAAGAACTTACTAATCTGTTGGTGAGCAGGGGATTCTTCAAGAACCCTATGAGTTGGTGGGGCAATGGGCGCTGAATACTGCAAAATTGGTCTTTGGGGACGCTTTACAAGTTTGGGAAAATTTTTATCCAGTGGCTTAGACTTGTCTTTTTGAAGACTGGGGAATTTAACAAACTTTGATTCGAAGTTTGTGTTAGTTTTAGTCATGTTATGTAGAAACAAAATGTGTTTTTTCAAATCATCGATGTTAGAGGTGGGACTAACGGCTAGTTGATCAGCAGTACCGCTGGATGTTATTGTTGGCTTTTCATTTCTAAGGACAGAGGAAATCGGAGTTGTTCCAAGCATTTGAGGATCAGGTGATATATTTTTTAAAGCCATTGGTACTATGAACTTGCGGTCTTCATCTGTTAAGCTGGCCGGTAATCCATTCTCGTCTGTATCTCCATCAAGAAGTATAATTTGTTTTTGGTCCATTTCCTCCTGTATTGGATGAATACGGCGAGATGCTGTGTTTGACGTAACGAAAGTCAGTCTTTTTGTGAGGTCCGCTTTAACGTAACCAGTCGCTGAGTCTCTTAAATCGATGGGCTTAATAAAAGTACCGAGCTTACGAAGACCCTCTTGATGCATATACGATTGCTCATCTTTAGTAATATTCAGCGGAATACTTGTATTAGCGAGTTGTTCCTCCTTAACTCCAAATTGAATAAACGGCGATTTTAAGCCAAGGCATCTACAAATAAATTTAAAATGTTGTGATAGAAAAAAAATTAATGATTATATGTAAACAAATATATCTACAGTAAGCCATTTATAAAGTCATAAAGTTTAATTTGAAAGTGGTAAAACTGAAAATCTAAGGCTGAAACCAATTTAATTCTATTGCTTGTCAGCGGTTTCCGAATTTTATACCCTTGCAGGGTATCATAATTTTAGTCAGAAGTTTGCAACGCAGTGACCCTTTAAAGTATATAAATTCTTGATCAGAATCAACAGCCGAGTCAATCTAGCCATGTCTGTCTGTCCGTCTGTCCGTTTCTACGCAAACTAGTCCCTCAGTTTTAAAACTATCTGAATGAAACTTTGCAGTTAGTCTTTTATATACCCTCACTCGTACATATGTCGGAACGGGCCGGATCGGACGACTATATCATATAGCTGCCATAGGAACGATCGGAACATTTTTAGAAAAAAAATTTAACTTTGTCAGTTTTCAACATAATTTCATGAAAGTTGAGATTTAGCCGTTTTATATTATTCATGAATTTCGATTTTAATTTCATGAATGTCGGTGGACTATATCCTATAGCTTCCATACGAACAATCAGGAAAATAAAAGAAAACCCCATAATTTTGTCAGTTCTCAACATATTTTCATCAAAGTTGAAATTTAGCCGTTTTATATTATTCCTGAATTTCGGTTTTACTATATCCTATAGCTTCCATAGGAACAATCAGGAAAATAAAAGAAAAATCCATAACTTTGTCAGTTTTAAAGATATTTTCACGAAAATTAAAATTTGGCCATATTATGTTATTTAAAAATTTCAATATTAATTCCATTAAAATCGGCCAACTATATAGGATATACATATATAATAAGCTTCCATAGGAACAATCAGGAAAATTAAAAAAAATCATAACTTAGCCGATTTTCAAACTATTTTCATCATGTTCGAGATTTGGCCACTAATTATTATTACAGAATTTCGGTGTTAATTTTTATTTTAATTCTGCAAGGGTATATAAACTTCGGTGAGCTGAAGTTAGCTTCCTTTCTTGTTCTTTTCATGTTTTTGCTGTTTTGGTGCGCTTTGAGTAAAAAAAAGCGTTTTTTTCGCTAAAAATAGAAAATCGGCCTCAAAACAAAAACGGGGAAAAGAAACCTGTTCAAAACAATTGCTTTCAAATAAAAAATAAAAAAATTGTTGACCCGCATAAGCACTTAAAGAAAATATAATTATATAATAAAAACTGCGCATATGCTTATATGCTGAATGGAAATTCAACAAACATTATCTGTTTAATGTTGTTTAACCCTACAAATCATATATTTATATTTAATAGGTTGTTAGGTGAGCATTTCTGCAGCTATTAACCAATAAATATTAAATAATAAAGTTTACTTACATCCATGACGGTACACCTTGTAATCCAGTTGCATTATAAGATGGTGTTAAAAATAAAATACATATATATAGAAAATGACTTTTTGTAATTAAAATCATTTTGTATGATATTTAAATATGTTTGTCTGATAATTCGTATTGTGATTTTCCTTATTTAAGATCACTGGTTTTTTGTTTGTTTGCCTTTTATGCGCTATCTGATGGACTGAAAAGTAAATAATAATAATTAAGGTTTTATTATGGAGAAGTATTTCATACATTTATTTTAAAATCGAATTATAAAGAAGACTTAAAACTAACTACTAACTACGCAAAAAGACCAATACCTCCGTTGTATTCGCCACTGCTCAAGCACTGGAAACAACTACCAATAGCTTATAATATATTTCACATCATAATCTTTAGCATAAGTTAAAAAAGGAGAAGCGACGATTTTAATTTTATTTGAATAGATTAACAAATATATTCATGTTAAACTTAAAAAATTAAATTATAAAAAGTTGTTTCCATAAATCGTATTTATCAGGTCTGACTTTATCTCAAATATTTTCCCTTTTTCATCAAGAAATTTTGTTTTGGTTGCTAAAGGTCTCAGACACGTGCACTATGGTCCAGTCGACCACTTTAGTTGGCCAAGACCCATTTTTTAAAAGTTGTTAAATTTAATTGATTTCGGTATCAATCGATTGGAAATAGAGTGACCATCTATCTACGTGGTATACCCAAAATTTTCATAGGTGGTGCCACTTTCGCACACGAAGCGGTTAAAGTCAGCTGTTTGTTCACAAGAAAATGGGCAGAGTTGAAGTGCGTAAAAAAGCACTATTTTAAAATTATGAAAACTATACAATTATTTTACTGAATTCTATTTAAAAATATTTAAATTACTTATTTTAAAATTTTCAATGACCTCAGCTGTTATAGTTTTGTAATTTGATGTTAAATTTTGTCTTCCAAAATATGTACCTTTTTTTTAAAACCTATTTTTGCAAGGGTAAATCTAGTGAATCCCACCTAGTCCCACCTTGAATCCTAGTGTGTGTTGTAGAGTATTTAATTCTCTTTCGATTGCATGTAGTCACTAATGCCACATTTGACCACATTTCTTAAAATTTTGATTTAAAGATTTGATTAAAAATTTTCTAAAACTAATGCAAACATATAAAAATCCATTAAAAACTGTAGATTATAGTCAACTTGATATGATACAATGTAAAAAGAAAATGTAAAATCATTTAATGGTTTTATAATTCATTTTCCATCCAATTATAGGCAAAATTGGCACTATATTCGTATTTTTCCTATGAAAACTTTAGGTAATCGATATCCGATTTCAATAAAATTTTTAAAATATAGTTAAAATTAAATAATCTTAAAGTAACCGAAGTTTTATAAATGTAGCTAAAAAAATTTTTGTTCCTATGGAAGCTATAGTATATAGTTTTCTGATCCTCCTAATTTCAATACAGTATCATCCTTTAATTACTAAAATACGATTGGTAAAGTTTCAGGTTGATACCTTTTTAATTAACGGAGTTATTAATATTGGCCAAGAAAAGTGGTCCGCTGCTTACTTTAAAACAATCGGCTTAAAATACTCATTAATTGAACAAGAGAACTAATATTCTTAAAAGGTACAAGAATGTTTTTAAAATAAATTAATATATTTAATTCTATAAAGAAAGTGATAAAACAGATAATATTTAATTGAGACCACTGGAACTGGAACTGAAACTGCATGCAAGTTGACAGCTTGTAAATGAACACATTAAACAAGTGATAGCTGTCCTCGTTGACAAACATTTATGGGCTTATTCGGGTCTTTTGGTCAAAAAATTTGGAATTTTTTTCAGTTTTGCGATATGGCACACTATCGGGGTAAAATTTCTCTGAATAGTTGTAGTTTCTAGTATTTTTGGCCAAAAGTATGAAATAAAATATTAGAAAGTATGCCCATGGCAGCTTTTTTGTAGCCCACTGTCAAAAAACAAAATTGATTCCATTAAAGAAAAGATTGCTCCTCCCCCCAACGTGTTTTGTTTTTCTTTTTTTTTTTTAATTTTTTTCCGGATTTCAGAAAGTTTTTACCGGTTTTTTGCTCCGAAAATCTGTAAAATCGGCCACAAATCCAAAAGGGGGAAAATGAGCACGTTGGGGGGAGCAAAAATCAATTAAGAATGAGTGTGCAAAATTTCAATCCAATCGGGTGGCTAGTTTCCCCAGAGTTTTTTGACACCGACTTTTTTCAGCAAATTTCGAGTAAAATGTGTTTAAAGTTTGACATTTGTCTGTTTGCATATATGTACATGCTAAGCGCCCGAGACTCCGGGCAGTTTTGCTCGGAACTACTTAAAATTTTGACAACATACTCTATAAATGTTTATCTTACGAATTAAAAAAAAAAAAATTTTGACCATTTTTGGCCCACATAAGCACTTAAACAACTAAAACATTTTACCATTTATTACTGGACATATCTAAATGTAATTGATTCATAGCTCGTCTATATCGTATAGCTGCCATGCGGACGATCGGTTTAAAAACGACATCTAGTAGGAAAAACTTTTTTGTTTTTCAAGATATCATAACTTATATAACAGATTATATATTTGTGTAAGTTTATATATACATACCTTAAACTTAACCTTAACCTTACCACCTCCCACTTAAGGTGTTCTGTGTGTCTTTTTCATGTTAAGCACATCGACAAGTTTTGGCAAAAATTTTATTTTTTCATATTTCTCATCTTTAAAGCCGTACAAACACATTGTCATACAAATGAAGTGTGGATTTTTGTTGGGTCAAAACTATAACATTAGGTAACAACATAAAAGACGCTTATTATTTTTCACATTTATATAATAAAAACAATAAATGTTATTAATATATTAATCTATCTCTTATTTTATGGAAAATACCTTCAACTTCAAAATCCATAACAAACAATTTTAATTTGGACACCTCACAATTGTAATGTAATTTTGTAATGTGTATTATAGCGTATTATAGGCCCATCTTATAAGCTGTTATCCTCCTTGTGTCTTTTGGAGATCCGGTCTGGGGTTAGTCTCATAGTTTGTCTTTAGTCTTTACCAACCAATCTTTGCTTGGCTAGTAGGAAATGTCGCTGTGTCCCGGTACCTCAGATATTTGTAACGTGCGCTAAGTCTCTTTGCGTTTTGCCACTAGAGTCAATGTTGCCCTTGCTGTCCCGAGAGATGGCTTGGCTTTCTAAGTATATCCTAATACCCATTCCTCAGATCTCGGTTCTAAAGTTCCAAACCTTTCAGTACTGGAAAAACCTTCGGCTGGAACACTGTCAATGACTCTGGGAAGTGGAAGAACTTGTATGCTCCCAAGTTATTGGATAAGATTTTGGCCCCTACCCCTCAGCTCATCCTCGAGCCGTCGGTGTAGAGTGATACTTCCCCAGTAGGACTTCGTTTCAGGCCATGAGCTGCTCACAATGGAAAATTTGCGCAGCGGGCATGGGATATTATATGATCCCTAATTCTATATGGCGGTTCATGTACCTGAAATTCCCCTTTGGGATATTTCATAAACGTGAAGTGCGCTGCTGTCCGTCGTAATATGCAAATTAGCGATAGTATGTGGGTGGTCACACCAAATATGCAAATTAGCCATAGCATGTGGGTGGTCACACCAAAGTGCAACAAGGGGTTGCAAGTAGATCGCGCTGTATTATTGCGTCATCTTTTGTGCTACTATTGTGATCGTGAGTGAGTGCGAAATTAAGAAGAAAATGGTATGTATTTAACTTTATAACTTCTTATAATATTTATATCCCTAACTAATTATATGCCTAAAACATTAGCTGCCGCTAATTCTAATTATTTCAACAGCTTTTTATTCCATTTTTCCCATTAAAAACGGAAGATGACATCGTTGATATCGACGCTAAGATTGCAGCGACACCATCGAATTACGTAAATGTTTACTTTCCTATATAGTGCCTTAATAAATATAATAAAAATGCTTTATATAAACTAAAATGGCTCATTTTTTTATTCGTAATTTTTGAATAATTTTTGCGGAAATTTTTATGAATTTCGCTGTGAGCGCACAGCCAGAATTTCGCTGTGAGTGGACGGTTGCATGATGAATTACCCCCATGAACGCTGCGCTTGAATTTCACAGTGAGACGAGCAGCGACGTCGGCATCATGAATTACCCCGGCCGCCCATGTATAAAAGCGAATGAGAACTTTACATGGACGGTAGGGTGCAACCTCATGAACTTTTCGGTTGGAAAACCATGTCGACTTCCTACATAAAAGTCCGACTGGGTCTACCAGCTCGGATACACTCCCTCATCTCCAGTCTTATCTTATAGGGTATATAGTGGTGTAAGCGTTGCCGAATCGCAGTTCCGTTGTGATAGTTTAATTCGTACAGAATCCGACAATGCCCTGTATGGTAGTTTTTTCAGTTTTGGCACGCCTTCAGTCGTACCGCGCTTTGGGCTGCAGTCTTCTATCTTCTATGTTTCGTATTGCATTAATGCTCCCGTGGCACCTGCGCACGCCGATCTCTGTATTCTTGTGAGTTTATGTATATTGTAGGCCTTAATTAGCGCTGTAGCGCCATAGTAGTGCTCCGTATCAGAGTGTGGGTCTCACAACCGCTGTGTAAAGCCATATTATGAACTTGGGGTGTATGCCCCAGTTCTTTCCAAATCATCTTTCTGCATGAATAGAATGCTATACTCGCTTTCTTAACTCGTTCGCTGATGTTGTTTTTCCATGATAATTTTGTATCCAGTATCACTCCCAAGTACTTAGCTTGTTGTGATAGTTCTAGTTCTATACCATCTATCTGTGGTTTTGTGAACATGGGTATCTTTGTTTTTTTCGTAAAGAGTTTTGCATGGGTTATTAGGATATAATACGGGCTAATTCTAATAGCAATAAAGTCTTTAGTTTTTGAAGGCTTTCAATGCCTTTTATACTATTAAAAAGGCGATTGTAATCAGTACATGCAATCCTAAAGGGTTCGTGAACCTACAGTGCTTAACTACTAATGCTATTTTGATAATACAGCATTAATTAGAGACTTCATTAAGGATTTGACAGATCTATAGGCTTTTACACTAGCTAATGCATTAGACGCCAAAAACTATAGATATATATATAGCTCTAATGTACAAAAATTGTAATTGAAAAGCTCATTAGATTAGGTCCAATTGGGCACACAATACTAATTGATTGTTGTTGATTAAAACTAAAATCTTTGAAAATTGAGAACAATACTATGTTTTAGTTGACGAGGTTCTTGAGTTGCAAACTGAACTGAAATTAATTTTTTTTGCGTGGTAATAATAAAATTTGAATGCCTAAGAATGTTGAAAAATATCAATTTAACGGCTTCCACATGCATAAAAACAGGAGTAAACACATATAGTTGTCTCTTTCTAGGGTCTAATGAATGAAAACTCCATTACTGTCATAGCGCCATAAGTTCTAGACATAAGACGGAGTACGTGAAAATTGACCTGACCTAGCAAAGGGCTCTCCACATCCCCATGAATAAGTTTATGTAAAAAGTCGACGCCAAGCATTGCCCTACGGTTAGCTAAATAAGGTAAATTAAGCAGGAGAAGTTTACTAGAGTAAGACGGTAATCTTATGCTAGCATCCCATTGTAGGCCACGGAGGGCGAAAAGCAAAAAGTTTAAAGAATTAAAAACATGGTTAACTTGAGAAAAAGATAAATCAAGCAAGATAATGTCATGTTGTGCAGCAGTCAGAAGGACATTACACACATCATCAAAAGACCAGTGCGCTTGGTCCTTATCAGAAAGCCTGTTGGAAACTGCATAATTGCCGAAAGGTGTTTCCAATAAGTTAGCTCTTCCGAAGATGGAGGAATGTAAGAGCAGGTTACATAAATGCAACTACCTGTAAAAAATAGTTTTACGCAGATAAATACGATGTCCAAAAAGTCATTAGATACCACTAGTTCCGAGATGAGGCAAGAGTCAAGGGCAACTTAAACTCCGCCACCACGCTGGAGAAGACGGTCTAATCTGTAAATTGTGTACTTACTCGGAAGAATTTCGGTGCAGATGATCCCCGGCTTCAACCAAGTTTCAGTAAACACAATCACATGTGATGCACAGGAAAGGCTATCTTAATACAATTTAGATAGCTTACTGCGTAAGCCCCTAGTATTCTGATAGGAAAGTTCTAAGAAAGAGGTTAGTTTTTTGGGACAGAAGGTACAGTGGTGGACATTGAGGAGGCAGGCCGTGTCCTCTCCATTCGAGCCTCGTACTCCTTGACTATAACGTGCTCGGGAAGTCACCCAAGTAAATATTGTCAAAGAGTTGGGATGAGACATTTATCTTAAATGACGAAATGTCTCTGGCATACGAAAATTTATATTTTCCCACCTTAATATTTTCGGCTTTGGTTTATAGGCTCCGATGCGAAAACCGGGGAAAACCTCGAAACAAATATTGTTTTCAAAGTTGAACTACTGTAACGATTGAATCAATTGGATTTGAAGCGAGGACTACGAGCTGTGGCGCAGGAGTGTGGCAGGAAATAAGTGGCTGTGGCTCATACAGCTCCAACCTACCTGCAGCAGATTTATTGCACTTTGGCGGCTCGTTTAATAGCTAGCGTCTAGCTCGGAAAACAAGTCAATCGTTTTGCGAAAAGTGGCCATAATCTCATTAAATCAAGTCCTGGTCTGACGCATGAAGGATGATCACAACAATAACGCGGGTCTTTTTTGCTGGAAACTGCGTCAGCTATGCCACCTGTCATCTCAATGCACTTAGCGTGCACTACTGTATAGCAAAGCCAGCAATGGAGACTCGTCAACCAAAACATATTTTGGCAATTTTTCATAACACAGATAATATTTTGGAATATTTTTACAAGCCCTAAAAGCACTGTGTACACTATTAGTTCCTAAAAAACAAGAAAGAGAGAAAGAAAGGAAAAGGGCAAAAGGGTTAGAGTAGGAGAAGCAGAAATCACAAGAGCGATGAATGCAAATAACACTCAAGCGGGAGAGAAAAATAATAACCGCACGCGCGGTAGAAAACGGTATATAATTATTGATATTTAGGTGATAAATTTAGAGGAAACAAATATTTTGAGCGTACAACAAAAACACGACCGTTATGAAGAAAAAGATCGAATGATGTATATGTCGTCCACGTTAATCAGCCAGAGTAGTGGAGATAGAACTCCCCCCTGAGGTGTGCCACCTTTCACAAATCTGGTGTGCTGAGTGCCATTCGGCTCTTATCTTCCTGCTCGTTGGCATTGCCCCGATATTGTTGAGGGAGCTCAGTATGGAGTCCGCATTTACGTTATTAAACGTGCCATATTTAAGAAGGCGGAATGTTTTAATAAGAAATGAGGTCAGTCTAATCGGCTTGTAATCCTTGGTGTAGTATGCACATATATTAAATACCCATCGTACCAAGAGTACTTAACGGGTCCACACTGTAACACTTTGTTGCAGGTGTTTACGCAATACAATTGCGGTCATTAACTTCAAGAGGACGAAATATGAAGCGCCCACTTATACATTGGCCCGCACTCAAAGAATGCAAGTGTCAGCATAATTGCTGCACGAGCGGACCAATGTACATATATGTGTATATACCTCCGCGCTCAGCCTAAGCGAGCATAGCTATGTATTTAAGAATATTATATACACGACTCTCCGCTGCCGCTTTTGGCAGCGCAGCTATAAGACTTAGACTTAATTAATTCTAAAGGTAGATCGATAAGAACAGATTATGTTATGAGCTCGGAGCGGCAACTACAGTTGCTCTGAAAGAAACAAAATCTTATGAGAAATAAATAATATAAATTGAGATTATAAACTCAGTCAGAAGATCTTATTAATGATGTCGGGTAACCAGTCTTGGTTGGATCTCTCTCCGCTACCGCTCCGTAACATCGATGGACAATCTTATTACATGGCGACCGTGACGAAGAGCCCGGCAATCCAGAAGGAATAAAAAGGATAACTGAAACTGGAACACATAAAGGAGGATAAAGGCGACCGAAAAACAAATTGGACTAAGCTGGAAACCATAAGGAAAAAAACTGAGTGAGTAGAGATGGACCATGGCGAGGCGCGGGGCGCGTAAAAACTTAAATAAATAAAAGAATAGCACACAATAAGTGGCTATTGTTCACAAACCAACCGCCACCCCCCTGGGCAACAGCTCAAAAGCTTCAAGAAGAGCTTGACTTCCTAAAAACAAGTCTTATTGAGAAAAACGCCAAAGGTCCAGCTCACTCAGTAGCTAAAAAAATTAAATGCAAATA
>VNJN01006434.1:0-10368 GCA_008042485.1 Drosophila mayri
AATGAAGAGAGTCTTCGTTACATAAGGAGAATCGAATTCCTTCGACCACCTTTTAACGAATCCCAGCATGCCTCTGGCTTGTTAACCATACAAGAGATATGTTCAGTGAACGAAAGTTTAGGATCCAGCCGGACACCCAGATCATCAACAATAGTAATTCTTTCCAAAGAGCAGTCGTTAAGCATATAGGTTGCAAGCAGGGGAGTAACACGTGAAAATGTCATAAGTTTGCATTTTGAGCTGTTGAGATGTAAATAGTTAGCTTGGAAGTTATTAAGATCCGATTGTAGGTCTGATTGGCGAGAACTGTCCCTATACTGCAAGCAAAGTTTAACGTCATCAGCGTACATGAGTACTTTGGATTTGGTTAGAACCTGCGGCAAATCATTGATAAACAAAGTGGAATAGCAGTAGTCCAAGGTGGCTACCCTGTGGGACGCCAGATGTGACGTTGAGGCTATTGGATAGAACGTTTCTGAACAGGACCTTTTGGGTCCTGTCACTTAGATAACTCGAAATCCATTTAAGAAGATCACTAGGAAACCTCATTGAATCAAGTTTCCTTTAGGCAGGAAAAGGTGTTAAAAATGGACACCTGGCAGGTAACGATTTACCTTTACAAGCCAAACCCAAACTGCTGTTTTTTGGTTTAACTTACAATTTATGAATGTATCTATAATTTAAAACCAAAATCATTCCGATGTGCTACCTAGTTTTTAGGTAATATTACCTGAAAGTCAACCAATTGCTCCTTTTTTTTTGTGTGTTGCAAAATCGGAAATATTTTTCATCTTTGAATGCTCATAACTACAAAAAGGGACCGACAATTGTTTTGTCAACGGATTTGAAATCGTTGTAAAATTCTCTGTCGATTAAGTAAGTTTAAGTTTAAATCGTTTTTGCGACTATGACTTTTTGATTTTAGCAACGCTAAATGTGCCAATAGCGCCACTAGGC
Source organism: Drosophila mayri (assembly GCA_008042485.1). Classification (NCBI taxonomy): domain Eukaryota; kingdom Metazoa; phylum Arthropoda; class Insecta; order Diptera; family Drosophilidae; genus Drosophila; species Drosophila mayri. The sequence goes on from VNJN01006434.1 coordinate 958, forward strand.
AGCGCCGCAATACTATGGCCCGACTTCGTTCAGATGCCCGTGAAGCAGCCCGTGGCGCAGCCCGTGAAGCTGCCCGTGAAGCATCCCATGAGGCAGCCCGTGAAGCAGCAATGCCGAATCCTCGAGCGAACAACAAATAAACAAATAAATAATTTGCGACGCAGAGCAAGATTATTGAGTGTTGATTTGAATAAAGCAGAGTTTCGATACGATTGCAGCAATGATAACAGCTTGCATCATAGCGTTTGCATTGGGCAAATGGACGTTGTTTGTGAGTATTGTAGTGCATTAAAGTTTCCTGGAGAAACGGCTGAATTATGCTGCCTTAATGGTAATGTGAAATTGCCGCTTTTGACTCCGCCACAAGAGCTTTGTGGCGAAACACAAGAATCACGCCACTTTTTTGCTAACACTCGCAAATAAAAGAGTTATGTGACGCCTCTCCTAAGACGGGCCCCAATTTGTATAATTATAATTTCACATATTTATATAATTTTTTAAATTAATGTCTATCTTTAGGGTCTTAGCTATAAGTAAATACAAAGTTCTTAGCTATAGAAAATCTATCGATCTATCGAAACCGGTTCACTCTTGAATGCTCGCCCGGAGTGCGATCAATATTGGCGGGTCCCGTTATATGGGTCCCGTTAGGATGGAGTTGTTTACTCCATCCTATATAAAGAAAAAAGCACGTGCCTACAATTCGCTCTCTTTCTTTTCCCATCGGCCACCGGGCCACGTCGCCGCGAGCACGACGCCGCTGCGGGTAGGCCGCTCCGCCCGCCACGTACGGTACACCGCGCTTGCACCCATCACCGCGACGCTCATCTGTTGCCACCATCGCCGGTGACCTCCGCAGCCGCCCGGTGTCTCCAATGCCCGCCAGTGCCAGAGCCACCGAACCCGCTAACCAACAGTGCGTAGTCGCCACGCCCGCGAAGCCCGCGCCCGCAGGTGCCACTACGCCCGTCGCGAATTCCGCGACCGCCGGAACCACTGTGCCCGCTGGGGCCAATGCACCCGCCGAGGCTGCCTCGCCCAGGCTGGAAGTCCAGTCGCCAGTGCACCACCGCATGCGCCAACCGCCCGTGTACCGCCAGTCGCCAGTGAGACGCCGCCAGCGCCAACCGCCGTGTGCCGCCAGTGGACAGTGCGCAACCGCTACGCCACAGGTACAGTCAACGCCAACAGCCCGTGTGTCGTCGATCGCCCCGTCCGCCGAGGCCGCCATAGCCGTCGAGGCCGTCACGCTCACGCCCGTCGGTGACCGCGCGTACGCCACCCGCGCTCACCTGCCTCACGCCCAGCCAAGGCCATATACGTTTTTCTGGTTGGCGCGGGGCGCATGTAAGTCTTTTGACAAACTTTGCACCAAGCCCCAAATCCTTTCCTACCACTCTCACGAAACTGTAACTATCTTTAAGCTATGTTTGTTAAGAGAATAAATCGGGCTTGATTCTATTACACCTTAACCGCCCTCCGTTCTATGGGATTTTCTGGGTTCTAGGGTCTCATACACGCCGGTCGCTCTCTCCTGCCCACCTTTTCCCCGGCTTCTAACCGGAGACGATCCGCTCCTCCGACTCCAAGGTTTCTTACCGGAGACGGCCTGTTCCCACCGTCTCCAAGGTCTCACCGGAGACGTCTTTCCCTTCCCCCACGACACCAAGGTTCTCACTGCGACTCCTGGGTTTCACCGGAGACGATCCATTTCGACAACTCCAGGATTTCGACCGGAGGCGCCCTCCACCAGCGGACCAAGGCGTTCACCAGGGGCGCTGATCGCTAAAAGGTGAGGAATTGTTTGTATTGAGTCTTAGATGCCTGGCAGATAGTGCATAAACTATTGCCTGTGGTTGTCGCAACTAGCACTTGGAACTAAGGGGACGGTTTGAATGGGTTGGGAGAGGTTTAGCTAGTTGAGTTGAGGGCATGAAGCGTCTTGTGTATAAATAAAAGCTCTTCGGCTGAGGTATTAATAATATATATATAAAACTTAACAGTATAAATAGGTACAAAATGCTTATGGTAACAAATATCGTATAACTGTCAATCCGTGTTACTGTAATTGTGGGTTACTGAGAATGTAGGTTATTGCCAGCTATAAGTGTCCTGAGACTTATTGGCCCATTTAATTTTCTTCATGTCCGCATACTATGCATATTTGCTAGACCTGGTAACTGATACTTTTTTAAATGCATGTTGCTGCGACTGAAGAAATATTATCTAGTATTCTAAATATTATTGCTTATGAATAAACGCTGCCGTGACTGAACATTCTCCCGGCCGTTGAACAGGTGTTCAACCTTCAGTAATGTCGAACGAAAAACTCCGTGGGGTAGGTTCTGGTGCTGGCCTTCCATGTTGGGATAGGCATGATGCTGAACCCTTCTTTTTGTGTTATAACAACCAGCGGTAGCGATATCTTGAAGATGACGTGGTTGATCGTTGTAGCGCCTTCGGCATGCATAATTTTGTAGAGTTGGATATCAATTCGACAGGACTGGAAGCAGTTCATCCGGTGGAATATGTTCCCGCATCTGATCTAGCTGCTCCCTGAGTTGCTTGGGAGAGAATAGCAGAGGACTAATCGTTTGATGGTGAACGTCAATGAGCACCTTAGCTATTTCATTCTGCATCCGCTGCATCCCCGTTGCCACCAGAGTTAGCTGAGCTGTCAGAACCATAAAAACTTGCTGCAAGTGGTCGCCTTGGTATTTGCCTCTTTCTTGATCGCACTTATCTGGTACTCTAGCGTTTTGATCCGGTCGTTGGTTGCTGAGCTGCTCTTTCTGGCTATGTTTATCGTAGAGTACAGAATAGATGTTTGATTTTTCAAGAGCATCATCAATACGTCTTCGTTAGATTTGACGTTATTTATCATTTCTGACATGTCGTCGGCGTACTTTGAGTCCAGAACGCCAAATCATGAATTCGCTACATTTCCGACTATATCAAGTGGTGCTATTCGTTGTCGGGAATGATTAATCAACTCATTTCCTGCTTGTAGCTCGCCACATATATGTTGAAAATGTTCATATATTGACTTACAGGCATTGATGTTTCGCAGCTCTGAACATTTGTGTTTAAGTTCCTCTATCCCAGTATTCCCATGTCGCGCCAGTATGGCTTCAATTCATAATACGCAATTATGTTCCATTCCGAAATTGCCATTCTGGCCGTGCCGAGATGTTCGTAGAATATTCCTGACTGACTTGTAAAAGGAGTTACGATTACTGATTGTCCCATCGCTAACGGTAGTATGAGTACCATTGCCAGCACCGTTGGTACGATCGGAAATGACATCTTCTTTTTCGGCGTGGCAGTCTCTTCTACCTGCGCTGCATCCTCACCGGAGCTGTCTTGATGCTTTGTGGGTACTTCTTCCTTTACCAACGGTGCCAAACGAGTAACTGGTCATTTGAATGTGCCTGCTGCTGTTTTGACGTCTACTACGCGAACTTGATTGTCTTTGCCTGGGTACGTCTTTACTATCCGCCCCATAGGCCAGCTCATTACCGGCACGTTGTCTTCTTTTAATAGGACTAATAGTCCTTCTTTGATATTCTGGGCCATGGTCCTCCATTTAGTCTGCATTTGCAGCTCTTGTAGATACTCCATGGACCACTGATTCCAGAACGAGTGTTTGAGCCTGGATACTAACTCCCATCTTTTTACCAGAGCTTTTGCGGGTAGGGCAAGATTCGCATAAAGCCGAGCTACTAGAGGTTCACCAATTGAAAAATGACCTGGAGTGAGCGCTGATGCATTTAGTATCGCCTCGACTTTAATAATTACTGTGTTACGCTCTTCAAACGTTAGCGATGATGTGGTTGTCATTGATACCAGTAGCCTTTTCGCTGATTTTACTGCAGCTTCTTGAACTTGAACTTTACCTGCTTCGTACTGCATTGGTTTACGATCTTGGTCTGAGCTTGTTCTGTGAAGATTGTTTCTTCTAACGCCTTTAACTGGTTGTTGGCACCTACAAAAGTTCGTGGCCTTGTCACAATGAATGGTCGACCCAGGAAACGCCGAAGAGCGGCTAGGAACGCGTCTGTTGTTACGTCGCTTACCAATTCAAGATGTACTGCTTTAGTGGCAAAACAGCAGAATACTGCAATGTACGCCTTATCTGGTCTTATTCCACGGATTTTATGGTAAATCCAAAAGGAACCGCAGTAGTCAACTCCAGAGTTGGAGAATGGACGAGTCTGTGTTACTGGATCCGCAAGAAAATTACCCATGATTTGTTGCATCAATTTGGGTCGTGCCCTTGTGCATCTGACACAACTGTGTATATGGACTCTGGCCATTGTTTTGTCGTTCAGAATCCAGTATTGTTGTCTGGCTACGGCTCTCAATTATTGCGCTCCGCAATGCATGTTCTCTTCATGCATTTCTCGTAGCAACATCTTGTGACGCGTCCAGCGCACATAATAGGGAGATTTGAATTGAATGCGCGCGCGCGCCAAGAAAGGGCCACACTGGACGAAAAAAAAGAGGAAGCATCCGATTGGGGCGGGCACACTGGAACACGCCAGGCCCTATATAAGGCGGACCGCGGGCCATAGGAAGGCACTTAGCAGCCGACAGACGGGAGCGGTAAGCTTTCCAGTAGTCAGCAGCCAAAGTCACTTTTTTGGGCAACCTGAATCTTGGGGATTTGGGTTGCTATAAATTGTCGGAAGACTTTCGAGTCACGGCATTCGGCTTGCCGAAAACTCTCTGCCGACTTTCGAGTCCGCCCGCCTTTCTGCCGACTTTCGAGTCCATCGGCCGCCCTCTCTTTCTGCCGACTTCGAGTCCATCGCCCGCCCTCACTTTCTGCCGACTGACGAGTCCGCCCGCCCTCTCTCTCCGCCGACTTTCGAGTCCATCGCGAATTCTCTCCTGGCAGACTTTCGAGTCCACCCGCTCTCTCCCGCTTACTGCGGACTTACGAGTCCATCGCGAATTCTCTCCGGGAAGACTTCCGAGTTCACCCCTCTCTCTATCTCTTCCGCCCACCGCAGACTTCCGAGTCCGTCGCGAACTCTCTCTCTGCCGACTTACGAGTCCGCCCGCACTCTCCCGTCTACGGCAGAATTTCGAGTGCCTCGCGGATTTCCGCTCTGAAGACTTTCGAGTCCCCTCAACCGTTCGAAAAGACTGACAAGTCCTCCACCGATTCTCTTCTCTTTCTTCACAGGCTCCCAGGGCCATCGCGCTTGAACTGACCGCGGCCGCCAGTTGGCAAACCCACCGCGGCCCGATTAACCCGGCCGGCCTCCCCGAATTAACCGAAGACCAGACGGCGGCGTAGCCGGCGTACACATATCAAACTCTGTAGAAAGAAACATTGAATAAAACCCCTCAACCTACTTAAGTCAACGAATTCTCTCCACTGTTCTTACTGGGAATCGGGGGATCTCTCTTACAGCTACCACTCGGACTACTAAAACGGACTCTGGCCGTCCCTGAGCTATCTGGAAACTGGGCGGCAGCCCGTCATAATCTTCACAATGGTTCATTGTATGGAAGCAAGATCTGATGCTTTGCGGAATATGGCAGGTTACATTCTTCCCACCTCCCTCCGACTCTGATGAGTCCGTCATATCCTATTATTGGAGACAGCGACACAATTTGTATACTGACCTGTGGATGCACAGTTAATTATGCTCAGCACTGAATTCAATTTTTTGAATAGTGCTTACAATCAGTTTCCTAGCATAAGTTAGTTCACCTACACTTAGAGTAGTTTTAGGAGATCGGTTCTGCTTGCGACAGAAACGCAGCATGTATGCTACAATGCGTTGCAACTTGTGAAAGGAGTTGCCGTGATTGAAACTGTATAGTTTGATCCCCAGTTGATCTTGGCATGTAGGCATGTAGAACTCGTCGTTCTAGATCGCTGGGAGTGATGCTCGGTACCTTGGACCATTTGTCTCGGGAACCGTGTAGGAATCGCGGTCCGAACAATCAGAGGTTGTGCCCCGCTAATTTGCTTGCCGCAATCCCTCTTGATAGTACATCAGCTGGGTTATTCGCGGATGACAAATGTCGCCACTGAGATGGATGCGAAACCACCTGGATCTTAGCGATCCGATTTGCCACAAACGTATGGTATGATGATGTGGACGCATTTATCCCGGACAGGACTACAGTTGAATCCGTCCATAAGTACCTAGATGCCTTGTGCTCAAACATGCGTGAGTCCTTTCTGACTCTATGTGGCAGTTCAGCTCCTAAAACCGCAGCACATTACTCTAGCCGCGGTAACGTCCCCTTAGCTGACGGCACAACTCTTGACTTTGAGCACAACAACCGGACGGATACTTGATTATTTTTGTATGTGGCTCGCACATACACTGCTGCTCCATATGCTCGTTCTGAAGCATCGACAAACGTGTATAATTCTTGTGTGACGAGCACCTGTCCTTCGAATATGCGTTTTGGAATTTGCATATTGTTTTGCGCTTGTAAGTTAGCGCGATAATTTTTCCAATCTACCTGAAGGTGCTGAGAAATCTCGTCGCCCTAGCCCATTTTTAATTCCAATAGGGTCTGCATGAAAATCTTTGCCTTGACCACCACGGGGAAAAATAATCCTAATGGACAGAATATTTTCGATGATTAAGAAATGACCACTCGTTTGGTGATGGTTGTTGGTTTGCTTTTTTGAGATCGTCCACATAACTGATATTTTTGTGGCATCCAAAGCAAACCCAACGTCTTAACACTGTATTGTTTGAGTGTTTCGACTAACTTGACGTTAGAGACGATATCCTTTTTGGGAATATGGCTTAATACCTCTGAGTTATTGGAGCACCATTTTCGGAGCTTTAATCCGGAAGGCAGCTGTAAAAATTATGTTTAAGTACGGATGATCCAAGCAGTAAATGATTCTTGACCTTCTCGGACAGATAATCCAAGCATTTGGTAGCCAGGCATGGCGCTGATGTTGTACCATATGTGACAGTTTTAAGTCTATAAAACTTTACATCGTCTGATGGTTTCTTACGCCATACAATTAATTGATGGAACTGGTGATCGGGGTGCATCCACACCTGCCGATACATTTTATCTTTATCTACAGTACACACATATCTGTGAGTGCGGAATCGTAGTAAAATTGCAAACAACTCGCTCTACACAGTGGGTCCATTCAACGATTTATTGCTTGTTGTTTTACAGGATACATCAAACACTACCCGCAGTTTTGTGGTACTGCTTTCGGGTTTCAATACACAGTGATGTGGAATGAAGTAGTGATGTTTTTAATTTTTTTTTATTTAAAAGATATAGTAGGAAAAGGTACAATTGGATAGAATAGGTGGGGTAGGAAGAGTAAGTCCACTCCCGCGGGACGGCCGCAAAGCTATACTTCGCGGGGGCGGTTGGCGGTCATGTTGCCGCTCCTCGTTAGCCGTCCGAGCGCCGGGTCTGCTTCCGTCGCCTCAGCTCTCTGAGCACGGTTGCTGCCATGTTGGCGATGAGTCCAGCGTCATGTGGATGCGCCATTCCATCTGGCTTGCCACTGCGTGAGCGTGCTGCTCCTCTGGGTTGCGCTACCAGAGTTGCTGGTCCTTCGCTCCGCTGCCAGTAGGTCGATGGGGATTGTTCCGGCTACCACCAATGCGGCTTCTTCAGATACTTTGCAGTAACCGCTGGCGATCCGCAGTGCGCAGCGTCTGTAGGCCGTCTTGCATTGGCGGCTGTAGCTAGCTGTCCGCGTGGCTTCCTCCCATATCGGTGCTGCGTACAGGATGGTCGAGGTCACCACCGTTGCTATAAGCCGTCTACTGTGCTGCCTTGGTCCTCGTGTGTTGGCCATTATCCTCGAGATTGCCGCCGTGGCCTTGGATGCTTTGGCCGCAGCGTACTCCAGATGGCTCTTCAAGTTCAACCTGTGGTCGATCATCACTCCAAGGTACTCTAGCGCAGGGCTGGACTCAATGGTGGTCGAGCCGACCCGGATGCTCGCCTTCTCTACTGCCTTCCTCCTGCTTATGGTCACTGCTTTTGTTTGTGCTCGACGAGCGAAAGCCCGTTATCTGCTAGTCAAGCCATCAGCATGTCGATCGCGTGGCTGCATTTCGCCGAGACGTCGGTCAAGTGCTTCTCCACCGTGACCAACGCAATGTCGTCTGCGAAGCCCACCACAGAGCAGCCTTGAGGGAGTTCCAGCCTCAGAATGCCGTCATACATGACGTTCCATAGAATTGGCCCAAGGACTGATCCTTGTGGAACGCCTCCCGTAACCTGGTATGCCTGGTTGCCGGCGTCCGAGCTGTACATCAGGTCGCGGACCGTGAAATAATCGGTTATGAGCTGTAGAAGGTAGCCCGATATGCCGCTGCGCTGGAGTGCTTGCAGGACCAGGCTCGAATTTGCAGAGTTGAAGGCATTTTTGACGTCTAGGGTGCACACCAGGCAATACTTCTTAGTGCCTCCCTGCCACCTTTCGCCTGGCGTTCGATGGCGTTTGCTGTCAGCTGCGTTACCTCGCGTATCGCGTCGATTGTGCTCCTCTTCTTCCGAAACCCGTGCTGGTGGATGGATAGGGCTCCGCGCTCCTCTATTTCCTTTTCCAGCCTGTTGCATACAATGCGCTCGAATATTTTCCCCACCGTGTTCAACATGCAGAGGGGCCGGTAGGAGGACGGATCATCGTTAAGCTTGCCAGGCTTCGGGATGACGGCGAGCCTTTGCTGTTTCCAGGCTCTCGGGAAAGTCCGCTCGCTGATGCATGTATTAACGCCTTGACTAAAGCATGCAGGGCTGCGTTGGGGAAGCCGTCGGGTCCTGGGGCCTTGGATACTTTGCAGCTAGACAAGGCGCTCAGGACTTCCTCTCTGCAGGTCGGAACCGGTCTGCCTGCGATCACGCTGGGCAGTCTTAGTGACGGCTGGGCCGTTTATACGGAGGCTTCGATGCCTGGCAGATAGTGCATAAACTATTGGCTTTGATTTTCGCAACTAGCACTTGAAACTAGGTGGACGGTTTGGTTGGTTTGGTTGAGTTGGGTGCATAAAGACACGGTGATGATGGTGTCGGGCATAAAGACACGGCGATGGTGTCGGGCATGAATAAAAGCTCTAGGTTGAGGTAGAACTCTTACTGACTTAATTAATGAAAACTTAAGAGTATATATAGGTACAAAATGCTTATGGTAACAAATATCGTATAACAAAATAATGTGGGTTACTGTGAATGTGGGTTACTGTGTATGTGGGTTATTGTCAGATATATGACCTGACACTTATTGCTACAGTGTATGTTGGTTATTGCCAGCTATATGACCTGACACTTATTGCTCTATTTTGTTGTCCGCCAGTTATGCATATTCGCTTGACCTGGTAACTGATACTTTATTAACGACAAATGCATGTGGCTGCGACTGAAGAATTATTATGTCTAATTCTAAAT
>VNJN01006435.1:0-12654 GCA_008042485.1 Drosophila mayri
CAGGCGACCCGAACCAGGCCAACGTCGGGAAACCGCCCGACCCCGACGGCCCCACCGCCGAACCGACCGAGCGGACTGCCCGAGCCCGGCAGACCCTGGGCCTGCACCGTGCCCCGTCGCCCGAACGGACCCGGCGACTCGCCGGGGCACCCGGCACCCGGCACCCGAGCCGACTGAGCCGACTGGAGGGCACCCCGATGTCCGGACGACCATCACGCAGCGACCCGGCGATTCCATAGATATCTTTGTAACATTTACGATTAAATAAATTAAGAAACCTAGCTAAGTCACCGAAGTCTCGATACTGTTCTTACTGGGGAATCGGGCCATTTCTCTTACAGCTACCACTCGGACTACTCGACGGACCCTGGCCGACCCTGAGTCATCCTAGATCTCGGCGGCAGACCGTCACATGTTTTTGCCCCGTTCCCCTGAAGATATTGCGGGCGATGTTGTGAATAATGTTGCCAATGACGTCAGGCCCGGTGTGGGCCCGGCCCTATGATTCCCTAACTTCAATGGCTCTAACTATTATTTACATCCTAACACTATAGCTATACTTTAACCTAATCTTACCCCTATAATCTTAACCTAATATTTACATATTATTTACATATTATTTACATAGTGTCGGCGGCCACTCCGTGACCGTCGTCACATCCCCCTCCTACTTCCGGGTGGGGCGGAGGAAGACCCTTACTCCTCCGCGGGTACTAATTTGGACGCGGAACTGCTGTCCTTGTTCCTCATCTAGGTACCGCCGCGTGCGCCGTCTGCGGGTACCCAGCCGTGCTTCAATGCGGCTTATTAGCCGCGCTGGCAGTCTCCCTCCCGGCGGCCACTATCCAGGGCTCACCGAAACTAGGGTGTCCCTGGGATCTCGCGGTCCCTCCTAGTCTTCGGATGACTCCGTCGGGGAGTCCTCCCACGGGACGGTGCGGCGCCTCCCTCGGCGTGTCTGCTCCTCCATCGGGGCGAGATCAGGTTGATGAGTGGCCGCACAGCGGGCTGTCACGGGCCGGGTAAGCATCGGGGGTTGGGGACCGGGATGTCCGTGGTCTCCAGCCCTCCCGCAAGGGACTATAGCGCCCTTCCTCGTGGTCGGGTGACCCCATACGGGTGCCGCCGACCAGGTCGTAGCCTTGGCGGGGGCCCGTGGTCATCGATGGTGGCTACGTCGGCCGTGCCCCATAGCTCCGGCACTGGGGCTAAGGCAGCCAGTAGTTCGGGTGGTATATTTCCGAAACAGGCCGTTAGTTCCGCCTCCTGCTCCTCCGTTATCTTGCCGTCGCCGGCTCCGTCCGGTGGTGCTTCCCAGGGCAGAAAAGTGGGCGACCCCGGCGATGGTGGGGTCGACATTACGGGTGGCGTCGCGTCCATCTGTGCCGGGCCGAACCGTTCGTCGGGCTCCACCTAACTATCGTCGCTGGCCCCTCCGGCGGCGACTCCCGTGGGTCGTCGGGTCCCCGCGACCTATAGTGCCATCAGCAGTGGTGGTCCCGTGCGTCGGCGAGGGTCTCTCCCTGGTGCTTGGCCTACGTCGACGAAGAGAGGACGCATTTCAATGGCTGGTGCGGCCTTCTCCAAGCTTTCGTCTTCTGGGACCGGGCGCTTGCGCTCATCTAGGTGGAGCTCCTTGAAGCACTCCTCCACCGCCATAGTCAACCATGACATGTCCCTACGGATCGGGGGGTCACCGGCTCGTTGGGCACATGCTGCCGAAGTCAGGGGTGGTGGCAGCATGAGTTCCGCCGTCACAACCACCCGGGTCAGTGGGCGCCCCTCGGGCCACGAAAAAGTGGGCAAGCCTCGTCCCGTCATTTTCTTTGTTTGTCTGTGGGAAGAAATGTGATTAATGCTGGGTTAACCCTGAGCCCCTACCACACTGTGTTTTAATCCCGGCCCTATCCCTGATCTACTTCCCCTGCGATGCGCCCGCCCAACACTCCGCCCGCCAGGGGAGAAAGGCAGCGCGAAATGATAACTACCATTCGATAGGTGCCTATCTCCCCTGGCGGGGCGGAGTGTTGGACGGGCGCACCCGTCATCAAGTGAATTCCGTGAATTCTGATCACTGTGTCAGAGTATCAGACGGTGATACCGTTTAGCTTCGTCCTCCGAGCGTGGAGTAGTTTCCACTGGTCGGGGCGACCTCTTTGTTTTCATCCTCCTCCGTATCGGCTTCCTCGCCGTGATATGGTTTCAGCTGGTTGAGACTGGCGGTCCGCCGTCGGCGGCTGCCCGGTATGTGCAGCTGCACAATGTTTGGCGGAGGGAATTTGGCGACCCTAAACGGCCCCTCATATTTCGCTGCCAATTTTGCTGCGAATCCTTCCTTGGCATTCGATAAGGTGTGGCGTCGAACCAGCACTAGTTATCCCACCGGCGGCTTCCATTCCCGTCGGCGGAGATTATAATGTCGTCGCTGATCTGCCGATGCTCGGTCGGCATTGTTCCTAACGACTTTGAAAATGTGGTGCAGCTGCCTGCTGCATTCTGTTGGGGTTACCTCGGCGGTTCCACGTGCCGGTGTAACTTCGTCGTAGAGAGCGTGGGGTAGCCGAGGCTCCCTTCCTTGATCCAGAAATGCCGGGCTGAAGCCGGAAGTGTCAGAGATACTGCTGTTTATTGCCAGCGATATTTCTGGGAGCAGCTTATCCCATTCATTCTGTTTGTTTCCGTCAAGATACTGGGCGATCTTCGTCTTAATCGTCCGGTTTGCCCTCTCTGTCGGATTCTGCCTTGGTGTGTACGGGGCCGTGTGCTGCAACTCCATTCCTAGAAACTTGCAGAAGCTCCGGAATGACCGACCCGTAAATTGTGTGCCGCTGTCGCAGACAAACGTTCGTGGTACTCCAAAACGGCTCAGGATCCGTTCCAGAAATGCGCGTTCCAGATGGGTTCCCGTGGCTTTGCGTAGTGGGATTAATTCCACCCATTTGCTGAAAGAATCAAGGAAAACTAGGAGCATTGTGTTCCCCTGCTTCGAACGTGGTAGCGGACCGAGGAAATCCGCACAAAAAACGTGCTTGTCTTCCGGACTCCCAAATGTCCAGCAGCTTCCATGGTGTGTACTCCTCCTCCTGTGACTGTAGCCCGATGCGGCGATAAAGTTGTCCGCTTTCCTCCCTGTAGTCCGGGAACTTGGCTGGTTCGGTCCGAACCTTCTTCAACATCCTTGCGAGCTATCTGCAGTTTGGCCCTTGTACCAGTGCTTGCTGCGCCACTGGCAGCGGTTGGCGTGAGAGGGCGTCGGCCACTAGATTTTGGGCTCCTCTCCGGTAGTGGACGTCATATTGGTACTGCTGCAGCTCGAGTGCCCAGCGAGCCATTCTCCCAGTTGGGTTATCAATGGAATTCAACCACTTCAAGGCCTGATGGTCCGTTATGACCTCGAATCGATATCCCTCGATGTAACACGGCATCTTCCTTACGGTCCATACGATGGCGAGACACTCCTTCTCGGTTACCGAGTAATTCCTTTCCGCACTATTTAAGCGGCGGCTGGCATAGGTCACCACTCGTTCCTGCCCCTCAATGGTCTGTGTGAGAACAGCTCCAATGCCGTATTCGCTGGCGTCTGTCTGTAGCACGAATTTCTGCCCAATGTCCGGGCAGACTAAGACGGGTGCTTCCGTCAGTCGCGTTTTCAGCTCCTGAAATTCCTGATCCTGCCGCGGTGTCCAATCCCATTTCTGGCCCTTTTTCAGCAATGACGTCATCGGTTCTACAATGTCAGCGAAATTGGGAACAAATCGACGATACCAGGATGCGATGCCCAGGCGACTTCGAAGTTCTTTTAAGCAAGTTGGCGGTTGCAACTCACGGATCGCGGCAACCTTGTCGGGATCCGTATGGATTCCTTCCTCGCTGATCACATGCCCCAAGTATGCCGTTGAAAGAAGTGGCATTTATCCCTGTTCAGCTGTAGGTTAGCTTTGCGTAGTCGGCGAAACACCTCTCGGAGGTTTTCCACATGTTCCTCCAACGTTGGCCCGATTTCCATGATGTCGTCCAGATAAGCGTACACATGCGCCTCCATGTCCGGGCCGATGACCGTGTCCAGTGCCCCCTGAGTGGAGTGCGAATGGCATAACTCGCCAATGGAATAGGCCTCGGCCTGGAACCGTGAAGGCCGTACATTCCCGGCTCTCCTGAGTCACGGGAATTTGCCAGTAACCGTTCTTTAAATCCAATTTTGAAATAAACTTGGCGTTCCGTAGCCGTGGCTCGATACGGCCATCCCTAACCAGTTCATCTATCTGCCTATTGTCCGACTGGTCGTGTGTACCTCTATATCCAGGGCTGTTCCCATGCATGAATTTCTAGTCGCTGCCCTAGGGGCAGGGGTCGGCATTTGTCCTTGTACAGTACGCGGCTTGGGTACTGGTCCTTGTGTGGCAGTCGGCCCCTCCTGGGTAACCGTGCCAAATAAACCTCGATGCGTTTCTCTGCTATTCCTCCTAATTGTTTCCTCGTCGACACTCCTCGTCGTTCCGCAGAAGGCCCGAGTGTGTCTGGCTCCTGGTGGCCCGCTTGTGACTTCCCTGGGATTCCGGTTCCTGGAGGCATACTAAGGGCTTCCCTGCGATCCGGCTCCTGGTGGCCCGCTCGCTTCCCTGGGAGTCTGACTCGTTGACGAACTCCTGGTGGCTTGCTAAGGGCTTTCCTGGGGGTTCGTCCTTGTCGTGAGGCTTCCTCGTGTAGTTTTTCCTCTCGTAACATTCGTCTCTGTGTTCCCTCTCGTAAACTTTCTCTCTGTTCCTCTCGAAACCTTTCTTGCATCTCTTCCTCTTGGGATCTTTCCCTCTGTTTCGCGCGTGGCTCCGTCCGTTGCTCAGGGCGTGGTCCTGTAGCGCCTTCTGTCCTCCGTGTCCGTGCCCACGGCGGCTGGGTGTACTCGTCCGGCATCAAGTTGAGGACCTGTCCCCCACAATGGATGGTGGCTCCGATCCCGCACAGAAAATCAATTCCCAGCAGCACATCGTCCAAAACGTCCGTCATCGCCAGCAGGGTGGTCGGCGTACTGCGATGCCCGCAGTGGATGATTGCCGCTAGCGCCCTCGTCAACTCCCGGCATGTCCCGTCGGCGAGCTTGACCTGTGTCTGTATGTCCCTCGTGTTGCGCTTGTTGTCTAATTCCTTGGCCAAATCTTCACTGATGAAGCTTTGTGAAGCTCCTGTGTCCAGGGTAGCCATAAATCTTTGCCCTTCCATCGTGATGGCGGCTCGGATGCGTCCCTGGCGTCGGCAGCATTCAAATGCCCGTACCCCTCGTCGTCCACAGTCCCAGCAGAAAATCAATCTTTGATTCCGGCATTCCGCCGAGAAATATCCGGGCTGCTCCGGTGTCGATGCCCCACTTGTATTCGCGTTTCTACTATAGCTTCCCTGCATAGGGTTCGTCGGCGGCCTGCGGGCCGTGCAGTCCGCATCCGTGGTGGCGCGCGAAGTAGGTGGTCCCCGTGGGTTCGGGTCCTGAAGATTCCAAGCCCATCCGCTTCTGCGGCGAGTCTCCTCGTGGACGACCACCAGATGGGTCAGTTCCGCTAGCGTTTGAAAATCCTGTCTCCTAACAAACAACTGATATTCGGGCGACATGTTATCGTAGGCCCGTTCCAGCTCTCGTTCCGCTGTGAATCCTGCCCGGCGCATTTGCAGGCGCAGGTCCACCAAATACTCCTTAAAAGGCTCATTTGGTCTCGCAAAAAATGGGTCCTAATCTCGTCCCCTAACCGCTGATAGTAGCGCGGCGGCAAGAAGAAATCAAAAAAACTCCCTGCGAGCCTCCGTCCAAGTGGCGTTCCGTAGGCCACTGGTCCTGTACCAGCTCTCGGCTCGGCCAGTCAGGAACACTATCAAAGCCGGGGCGAGATACTTCTGGTCGATCCGGCAAGTATCGGCCCGTTCCTCAATATGCTCTATGAAACAGAGCGGATCCGTTCTTCCGTCAAACGGGAGTCGGCACCATGGTAGTTCGTGGTACGCGGTGGTTCCTCAGTTCTCTTTGGCAAACGTCTTCCTGCGGCAGGAGAAGTACTCCTGGGCAGCAAAAGGGTAAGTGGTGCCGTCAGCGCCGCAGCTCCGAGCGAGTTTGCCTCCGTGTCTACATGGGCGACAGCAGCTTCGCGTCTCCTGTGGGGGCGTTCCCAAAGTTCCTTTCTAGCTCCTCAAGGCGGATTTGTACCGCCTCCGGATGGTCCTGCTGACGCGCAAAGACATTCAGCCGCGATCCCTGCTCCTCTACTGTGCCTCCGCGTTCCAAACCAAATTCAAGGAGTATGTCCTCCAGTTCTAACTTCTTCCTGTAGGTGATCCAGGTGACTCCCATGATGAGGTTCTTTCGTTTCGATTTCCAAGATTTATCTTATTCGGTTATTTATTTTAGGTTTTCCCCGGGTTCGTTTGTTATTATTTATTCTTCTTATTTCTCTGTTTTTACAAGGTGTCTAATGACTTAATTATTCTTTGTTTATTTTAATTTGTCCTTATTTATTGTTTATACGGAGGCTTAGATGCCTGGCAGATAGTGCATAAACTGTTGCCTTTGATTGTCGCAACTAGCACTTGGAACTAGGTGGACGGTTTGGTTGGTTGGGTTAATGGATGAGGGTCTGAAGACACGGCGACAGCCTCTGATGCATGAATGAAATCTCTGTTGTGAGGTAGAACTCTTACTGACTTTATTAATGAAACTTAACAGTATATATAGGTAAAAAATGCATATGCTAACAAATGTCGTATAACAAATAAAAGTAGGTTACTGTAACTGTGGCTATGACCAAACTATAAGCGACTTGACACTTATCGCCATATTTCATTTTCCTCGTGTCCGCATGCCATGCACCTTAGCTTGACCTGGTAATTGATACGTTATTGACGACACATGCATGTGGTTGCGACTGAAGAATTACATATATATATTCTACATATTATTGCTTATGACTAAACGGTGCCGCGACTGAACATTTATATTTATTTTAATCTATTACTATTTATTTTACTTTATTTTTTTCCACATTTATTGATTATTATTTATTTTTATTTATATTTATTTTAATCTATTTTTTCTATATTTATTGATTATTATTTATTTTTATTTATATTTATTTTAACCTTTTTTTCTTTTCCCCTGCTTTTGCTTTCGCTCCTTTTATTTCCTTGGTTTTCTTTCTCTTAATTATTTCTCCTCGGTGTGTTCGATTTTCTTTCCTTTTCTTCGATAGATTCGTTGTTTTGTTCCTCGTGGTTTTCCTAGCTATTTATTTTTCGTATCCTTTCCGCTTGTTCTAATTAAATTTCCTCTCTGAATTTATTTATTTATTCCATTTCATTTGATCCGTTCGTATGTTTTCATTCCTTCGCCTAGTTGTCTTATTTTGTTTTTATTTATTTGTTTCCGCTTATTATGACTATGTGATTTCCTCGCTTCCCTTTATTAGTTCAATTTGTTTTCTTATTTAATTTATTTTGATTCTAATTTATTTATTTATTTGAGGGTGTATCCAGCCTTTGTGTATTTTATTTTCTCGCAGTGTATCCCGCGTTTATTGTATTAATTGATTTCCTTAATTAATTTTTTTTTTATTTGATCTGTTTTATTTATTTTATTATTTAATTTGCGTTATTTTATTTTACGTGTAGTCCGATTTTATTTTATTAAATAGCCTTGCTTTAATTTATTGTTCTATTCGGTTTATTTAATTGTAATTTATTTAATTGTATTCTATTTATTTCGCTTATTTTTTTCTTTTCTCTTTTATTATTTTAATAATTTATTTTCCGTGTGTACCCGTTTTATTTAATTCTCTCAGTGTATCCGTTTACTTCTTTTAATTCACTCAACTTGTTTCGATTTATTTTAATCATCGGGTTATTCTCATTTAATGTATTTATTTTATTTAATGGTTTTATTTATTTAATTAAATTTATTAATTTATTTATTTGATTTAATTTATTTATTTATTTTAATTCTTTGATTCCGTTTATTTAATCACTTGGCGCAGGATCTGTATTGTTCTTGGGGCCGAAAGACTATTATTATTTTCCGTTTTAATATTTTTTTTCGCAGGATCTCTTTGTTAATTTTTTATCAGGATTTGGTGAATTCGCTGCGATTTGATTTTCCTTGAGTTCTTGTTCGATGCGTGTTCGACGAAGGGTATTTACTGAGTGTCATACTTTAATAGAAAGGGCCAATATATAAGTTGGTCCCCGTCCTGATGGCGGCGCAACCAAGAGCGAAAATCATTAGTATTCATGTATGTATATATGTATGTATAACAGCAACTCGTGATCTGCATGTGCAGCGGCTCTCTCTCTGTTTCTCTCTGCGCTGTCGACGTCGGCGTCGGCAGCGACTTTGTGACTTTACTTATTGGATACGATGCCCAATTTGCGGCCCGTTTTGGCGAGACTGTATTTTTTTTTCTTGAATGGAATTTTCTATCGTTGTCTCTTCTTCCCCCTTCTTTCATGCGGCTGCATGTGCGTCGCTAATTTGGAAGTTTCTGGTCGTTTGCATATGCATACACGTATGTATGTATATGTATGTACACGCTGCTAAAAAGTTCGTGTTCGGCTGGTGGGGCTTTAATCCACCTTAGTAAGGACTCTTACATCTCCCCATTTCCTGACGGTCCCTTTTCGGGCGCCGAACTGTAAGGATGCACTACGGCCGAGATATAAACTCAGCGGCCCAGAGTCCCCTTCCAGATATAATTTATATTTTTGGAAACACCAGAAAACGGAGGGGCCGAGGTTGGTGAGGTTTTTAGGGGTGGGTTTTGACCTAGAAAACTGCCGCCTCCGGTTGGCCACGCTGGGCGGCACAGCGTTACCGGCCCGGGAGTTTCCCAGCGGCCGAATCTTCCACTAGAGACTGGAGCCGTGGCCCGGGGTGAACCCAGCAGCCCGCTCCTGCGCCCGCAACTCAAACCTAAAACCGCGGCGCCGGCATGTCCAAGCTACCGCGGGCCGGCGTCTCCACCGTGGTTGTCCCACCAGCGGGCCGTCGCCCTCCCCTAAATATGTCCCCTTGACTCGTAATTGCCAGCGACGGCGCCCGGGCTAATCGCTGAGGCGCATCCTGAGACTGGACAGACGGCTGGGAAGGGTTCCGCAGCCGCCACCCGCTCCACGTCCGGAATTAATCCCAGCGCCGTGACGCTCCTGTTCCCGTCCTGCCCAAATCGATGCCTGGAATTACCCAACGGCAGCCGAGGTGGGGAGGAGGGGCACAGCGGGTGATATGAGTGGCTAATAGGGATAGGAAAATAACAGAATCGGTACTAAATGTGTTCATTCTGCCTTTTGTTTCATGCTAATGAGGTTCAGTTTGTCCATAATGTGTGCTTAAGTGTATTTATGTCTATTCCTATCGCTCTCTTCTCCTGCCCTGTTATCGTTCACACCAAATGAAACTCTTAAATTTATGTGCGGCGGGCCCTCCTCGTTCACCCGAATGACTGTAGAAGGAGGCAAATTGATCCACGGCTTCTTTTCCTTACGTTTCAGAGGGTCCTCGTTGTCCTGGTTTCGGGTGTCCTTGGTCTTGCAGAGAAAATCGTCGGTCGTCAAAATAATCTTCGCTGTCACTGGTCAAAACACATATGATCTTAATCTCGTTTTCCAATCGTCATTTGACCTAATTCTGTCAACCCTTTTGCGGCTGCGCTGCCGCGATCCATGGCACGCGCCGTTCCGCATTCCATGCATTCTTTGCATTCCGAACTTTCCTTCTCGCTCTCTCTTGGGTGGCAGGTGGCCGATGCAAATTCCATTTAGCATTCCGATGCTCTGCCGGCGCCTGCGTCGTGGGTCTCTGCCGTGATGGCGGTCTTCGGCTCCTTCTGCCGGTCGCTGATTGGCCAGTTGTTTTCGCCACTCCGTGACCGTCGTCACAAATTATAATAAGTAAAATAGAATATTAAATATATATATATTAAATAGAAATATAAATAATAAAATAAAATATAAATTAAATGATACATTTTATAAAACTTGTCTTTTATTGTGGAGGAAAAAATTTGATATAAAAAAAATATCAAAAATATCAAATATATCGATATTTCGAAGTGATATTTATAAATATTATCATCTATTTCTTTTTTATAAAAAAAATCATCGATACGATATTTTTTTAATTTTCGACATCCCTAGTTTGTACGTAGCTGGCTTTCCGTAACAAAAGTCGCGTTTTTCCCCAATACATTCCTGATATATATGTCCGTGAATCCCGCAGATCCAACAAGTTACTTTCACAGCTGCTAACTCGCCATCTTCTACGTCACTTTCCTCCATTTCCTTTACGGATTCATTGAATGTTATCATCTCTTGAACTTGGGTAAAGATTGTAAAAATCGCTCTCGTCTTTGGACAACTTTTCGAAGCTGAGCAATAGTCAAAATTGGAACGTATACAATTTTATGCTGCATTTCTGGTAGCAAGTTTGCCCTCAGTACTTCTAATATTGAAGGCTCGGACATGTCAGTATATATGCAACACGAGCGGACCTTACGTATGTGCATATACCTCCGCGCTCCAGACTAAGCGAGCATAGCTATATACTTAAGTATACATAACCATCTCCCTCTGCCGCTGTTGATAGCGCAGCTATAAGACTATGGTTTCCTTGGCTTTTAAGTAAAACATTAAAGATAAGAATTTCTTATGAGCTCCGAGCGCTGACCCTTATTCAAATTGTAAAACCTCAACAAATGCATGTGAATGAATAAACTACCTAAAACTCTAACTGATTGAATTGGATGACTTCGGGTAGAACAATTGGTGGATCTTTTGCTACTCTACTACTCTAACGGCTAATCTACTACAGGGCGACCGTGACAGCGATGCTTGGATGAAATCGAGGAAAACGAGGACATCGAAGGACCGCAGACAAAATACAAAATCAAGAATCAATGAAGGGGAAATGAACAGCCGCAGTAGACAACGGAAAAGCAAAAGATCGCACTGAGTAGAGTGTAATGTGTGCTAAGCGCAGTGTTGTGGTAAAAAGATTAAAGATTAAAAAAGATTAAGCTAGAAGGACTGAATTACTGAAGCTTCTCAATAGCGGAAGTAAAATAAACTGGAAGGACTCGGTAATACTACATGCCAAAGTCGAACATATAAAAAGATTACTAATTAAGAGAAAAAATCAAACCACAGCCACACACACATCCACCTACCCTGCAATTAAAAATCTTGCGCTACCTAATGAAAAACTATTCCCGCCATAAAAAATAGAAATACCGAAGCCAGAGAAGAAGTGCCCCAACGACTGCGAGGGACCACTGTACTCGCCTCACTGCGAGTACACCTGTGCGGTCAGCACCGGTACCGCATGAGCCCAAGGCCCCGGACACCAGCAGCTGAATCAACAAGTGTGAGGGGCAGGGCGGCCTGCTAACGAGGGAGAAGCCGCCACGTTTTAACGGAACCGACATCGCTTCATAGAGCGCATATATTTTTTAATGTACTGCGTTGCATAATTTTTTTATATTGCACTGCAATGCATTTTTTCTTTATAGACTTTAAAAAAATTGATGTAAATTTGAGCAACATTAAAGTTACCCGACTAGCGCGTGGCCTGAAAACCATGCAAAAACTAGGCGGGTTACCCACTGTTATAATAAATTGTACACCTTGATAGGACGGGAAAATATCTTTAAAAATAAAGAAATACAAAAAAGATTAATTAAGAGATCTATAGCCCAATAAGGCAAGATATCCCTTTAGCTTGTGACGACGGTCACGGGGTGGCCGCCGCCACAACATTGTATATATATGTAACATATGTAAATAATAGTTTTAAGTGTACATAGTAGGTTAAGTTAGGTAGTTAGGGTAAGGATAGGGTTAAGGAGATGTAAAATATGGAGTCAAGTAGGATGTAAGATAGGAGATAGGCGTTAGGGAATCACGGGGCCGGGCCCTCATCACCGGTCACACCGGACATGATGTCACAGGCAACATTTGCCGACGTCACGGGCAACATTACCCGCAACATTTTCTTCAACATCGCCCGAAAATGCGCCCAGGAACGGGACGAAAAAGCTGTGGGCCGAAACACGGAGTCGGCCAATCAGCGATCGGCAGGGGAGGCCGGGGACAGCGATCGGGGCAGAGGCCCGCGACGCCAGCGTCGACAGAGATGCAAGTGCAAAACGGAATTTGCATGGGCCACCTGCCGCCCGGGAGTCAGAGCGAGATAGAAAGCTCACGTGACAAAAGAATGTGTGGAATGCGGAACAGCGCGTGCCATCGATCGTGGCAGCGCTGCTGCCAGGAATAGGCAGAATTAGGCCACACACGATGCGAATTAATTTACTCGCAATTAGACCAGCAGACGTGCCAGTACTAAGCCAGTAAATCAAAGCCAGAATCTAACGACGACAACCCCGCAAACCATCATCAACGAACCAGAACGCACACCACGAACACCCAGGACCCCCATAACGACACGGATTTGAAGATAAGGACCAAGCCTCGCTCTCCAGGATTTGATATCGGGTGAGCCAACGCGCCTGGCGCCTTATAATAACAGCATAGCTAGGGTAGCAAGAGCCAGGGAAAAACACAGAATAATTAAATGAGCATCAAAGAAATTAGTAAATAAGAGAATTCCCAAAAATTATAAAATAAAAACGAGTT
>VNJN01006437.1:0-70330 GCA_008042485.1 Drosophila mayri
TACAAAGATATAGAGCTTCAAAGATACTAAGATATAAAGATACAATTATCCATAGATGCAAAGATACATATGTACAAATCTCCATATATAACTTTGTGGGGAAATTGAACTCGACAAGTAAACATACTCAAATTTGTTTGGCTTTTGGTTGCCTGCCAAGCGAAGTAAACTCACTGAATTTGCAATTTCCAATTTGCAAATGAAGTAGGAAGCAAAGCGAAACGAGGCGGAATTAGAGCTGTTTGTTTGTTATTTTTTCCCCCTTGTTTTTTAGTAGCCCCGCGGACGGGCATTCAAATCAGAGCGCAGCGCAGCGCACAAAAAGGAGGCCTGCCTTTGTTTGTTTGGACCCCGTACCGTCCCTCATCTACAGTGAACTCTGCCCGCCCATTGATAAGCCGCTGCCCAGCAATCCCAGTAATTGCAGTAATAATCGGGCTGCCTGGCAACAAAAACAAAAGTCACAAAAGTGGCGCAGCTAATGCAAAGAAATCCCCAGCCATAAATACAAAATAAATAATCAAATTCAAATAAATTAATTAATTATTAATAAAATGTAATTAAAGAATAAAATTTGAACTTTAAATAAATATTTTATAGTTTTTTGAGCTTTTTATCTTCATCAAATTACAATTATTTCAATTAAAATAATAACTTTTATACACCCAGCATTTGTATGGCTAAAATTTAACTGTATTTCAAGTTAAACAATTTAAATTTAAGTTTATTTAAGACCTGAAATAACTTTAAGTAATAGGCGCCGCGTGACTAAATAGAGAAGTGACGAAAAACAACAGTTATCAAAGAAAAGCAAAACCATAAAAAGCAAAACGAAACGAAAGCTGAATCTTGCGACAAACAAATGCGATTAAAACTCAAGTCAAACGAACACTTGAGTCTGAAATAAGCAATTTAAAACTTCAATTAGTCATTACTAAGCGCGCAGTGTAATGGAAAAGTTTGCTCCATGTTTTAGTTGGGGATTTTTTACAAATTTAACGCCCAGATATTCGCCTGTTTTTTGACGTCACCATAAACCAGTTATGTTGTTGTTGTTTTTATTTTGGTTTTTAATCACAAAGTTCACACCGAGCAGCAGGTTGACTATGGATTTCACGTATCAAAACAAAAAGCAGCTGTGCGTTCGATATCTAAGAGAATTACGTGCTCGCAAAAAAGCAAAAAAAACAGAAAAAGTAAAACAAAACCAATAACAAAAGTTAACAGCAGAATATCAGCTTCTCACTCACTCGCACACAGGCATAAAATCACACAGAACCCCGAACAGACGTAGATAAAACGTATTCAAAACAAAAGATTAACCACAAAACAGAGATGATAGCCAAAAGGCAAGAAGAAGCAGGAGAAGAAAGAGGCACCATAAAAAGAAAAGAAAGAAAGAAACGCCACTTGAAACTGGCTCTGCGTGTGAAAGAGAGGAGTGTACTCTCTCTCTCTCTCTCGCTCTGCCTCAGCTATTTTTACAGTGCACATACACAAAAAAAAAATTAAATAAATTTCACACACACGCTCCTCTCGCTCCACACGTACGCCAAAATTACACACTCACACACAGGCAAAAATCGCTAATCGCTTTCTGGCGTCGTTTCTGAGCAATAAATTTACCTTTTTCGAGACACCTCTGCGTGTCCCCAATGCGAGTTACTCTTTTCCAATTTGCTGGCTGTCTTAGGCTGGGTTTTTCATTCAGTTTGCATTTTCCACGGTGAAAATCTCACAGCACTAGCACTTGCACACACACACGCGTCTGTGGGTGCTCTGATATGTATGCAATTTTATGCTTCTCAATTAATTTTGATTTCTCATGCGTGTTTTGTGGCTTATTTTGCACTTTGTCACACAATTTTTCACTTTTCGTTTGCTTTGCGAGCGCGCCTCAGATGTTAACCGTTTTGTAAATTTTTTTCGACTGCCTCGCTTGCTCTTGTATTTATAGGTTCTTCCTCAGCTGAGAGAGGGTGAGCGAATCGCTGCTCGCTGTCCCACGGGCGGGAGCGAGATGGCTAGCAACCTCTGCAGCACTTGTTCGCCCGCACAGCGGTGGCTGTTTGTGTGCGAGCGAGCCAACTAGCTGAGATACATTACTCTCCAGATACTTATTTCAGAGAGCGCGTGCACAGTAAAATATTTCTTTACTCAAAAGCTTAATTGTATCTAAAAAAATTATAAAATAAAGAACTACTATCTTTGCTAATTATATTTTATTTTCAAGTTTAATATTGGAGAATTGGATTTATATAATTATACAAGGATATTATTAAAATAAACCAAGATTTTCTCTGCGTGTAGCAGCTCTCATTCTCAACCGCGCACCCTTTTTTGGAAGAGATACCATGTGCCGTGTTCTTTTCAAAGCCCACAAGTTCATTTTCCTATTTTCCCGACTGATTTTCCTGGGATTTTGGATTGGAATGATGACAAATTGTCTTAGGACACGACATTGAGCCGAGCTCTTTGGGGTTTTTGGCCTGGCAACAGTGTCCTGGCTTAGACTGTATCTCACAGATACTTTGCTAAAAATAGAGCTCAGCTCGCTCGTTCCAGCTTTAAAGCTGGGAAATCCAGTCTAGCGATTCCAAGAAACCAATTTATTTGTGACAGACCACAATAAACAATGGGAAATCTCTTAGGCAAACTGTTTTTTCCTCTTAATCTCCACCGGCTGCCCACTGTTTGTCGTATAAAAAACATTAAAGGAAGCTAACTGCGGGAGGCCGAACCTCGTATACCCTTTGCAGGTGGGCATACCCCTTAACAGGTCTAGATGGTAACGGAAAATCGTATATGGTTTTGAAAGACGGACTATATTGCTTCAGAATGGTAGCATCTTTAAGATACTTTATATCTTTCCCTGTATCTTTTCACTTTGCAACCTAGTTTTTAAACTGTTTAATACCCTTTGCTAAGGTATATAAAATCCGGAGTAAATATTTGTTAACGGAAGCGCCCATATATAGTGTTTTTGGCACTGGGAGAGAACCGGGGCTCTCAGGCGATTTCCGCATAATTGGGACTCATGAATGGAGAACGGCCTAATTAAATTACCAAGGCAAAAAATCGGAAAACACAACATACGATGGATGAGGAGGGAGAGGAGTGGCCAATGGCCAACAGCTGCTCTTTTGTTGACAAACCTTCCGTTTGCCGTTATCGTTCACATCTTATCGCAGAATTTTCCATTCCATAATGGTCATAATAATGGAATCTATAGGTTCAATCGGTTTACCTGGTCGCCGGGAAGCTCTTGACTCGGCAAGAGATTAAGGCTCTTAACTGCTTCTCAAGTGGCAGCAATCGATGGATTTAATCATTGAGTCTTAGGGATTATATTTTGACTGTACTTCTATTATCTATTGTTTCCTATCAGCTATTGTGTTGGTTATCTGTAAAGCTTGGTTTCTTGGGAATCTAATTTGAAAATTTACAACTAAATTCAATGAATTATTTTGAAACTTGTCAAAGACCAATGAAAATAATCATGGGAATCTGCTATACTTTTAATCACATCAAAATTTATATTTTGGAGCTAGGAATTCCCGATAATGCAACTGAAAGGTAAGAATTTCTGTGATTTAATCAGCAGTCAGTAATCAGTGTCAGTAATTCGACTTGAATTCAATATTTTATGGCAACCAGACCAGCTTTCACTGAAGAATTTGGCTAGATTTAGAGTCTAGCCTCTAGAACTTTCCCAGCAATCGGAGAACCAAGTGTCTGGCACGTAACACGAAACCTAAAGATACAGATACAATTACACTTGCTGCAGATAGTTTGCTATTATCGAAAGTGTTTGCCGGCGACGTCGTCGCTAGTATTACAGGAAAGATAATAAACCAGAGCTCACAGAATATAATATCGCGTGAGCTTCCATCCACACATCCCGAAATAACCGTCAAAGGCTTCCTTTTTCAATGGTTAAATGGCAAAAAGTGACGCAACACTGGGGTATTTTTACATCAGTCAGTAGCCAAAATGGGTGATAAACTTGTCGAGATAGGCCCTGCTCCTCCTTCTCCTGAAACCCATCCATATACCCCGATAAGAGTTATGCCTGCCAGTTGGCCTGAATTTCAGCCCCCCCTTATCCCATCCCTTAGAGTGCTGCACCCATGAATAATTTATTTAGAGGAGAGCCTCAGAGTCTCGGTTGAGAAGGACACTGCCAAGGCCTAGGATAATAAGTGGGCAAGTGGGCGCTACCAGCCACAACGCTTGTCGCCTCGCCCCTCTGCCATTGTTCTATGAAGCCTGCACACATCCTTGACATTGACTTTGAATGCAGCCAAAAGGCAAGGCCACTTCCTCCTATGACATGCATATAGTAAGTTGAACAAGGAGGAAGAGGCTGCCTCGAATGGTTCATAAGTTAGGGACAAAGTTCAGTTCCTAAAGAATTTGTAGGATTCATCATGCATTACTTCTTATTTATGGCCCACGTGTGTGTTTGGCACTCAAAGCCCATCTAAATTCCAATTAGAAATTTGTCATTAATTAAATTTCTGATCGCTTTAATGCCCACTGAAATCCAAATTTACTTTAGTAAACATTTTATCGTTTGTGTGTTCTGTGGCAGATTTCTCTCAAGGCATATATATCCACGTATGTTTTAGCTGGGCAAATATATATGACTATTTTGATGTTTGTTTATATATATTTAATTTTTTTTGGGGCTTGTTCCGCTGTCGCTGGCAATGGCTTACTCATCCGGATGCTCGGCCAGAGTGGGCCAATTTGGGTGACAGGCGAAAAAAGGGAAGCTGTCACTCAGCCTGTGGGCAATGAAATTCAGGAGGTGTTGCCGCCACATTAACATCAATCATTTGGGGGATTTCACTGGGACTTAAGGTACCAATTAAATTTATAAGTTAGAATAAATTACTCAAAAGTTACGAGTTTATTTATCTGACGGATGGCTGGGCAGCGACGACCTTGCGGCTTGCCTGTTGCAGGTGCAGCATCGATTTTCTTTTGAGCCTTGGCAAGGACATGTCGGTAAAGCCTTGGGCCTGCATTTAGAGAGCAAAGTGCGTGCCAGGAGGCGATTTCGGGGGTTCAGTTTTAGATCGTTCCTCTGCGTGCCTGGCTGTCTGCTGGTGCAGTTTTTCTGTTTCAGTATCTGTATCGATGGTAAGTATTATTGAAAACACGCGCCAGTTGCTCAGCCTAATTGAAAACGACAAACAGCTGCAACAACAAGCTGGAATTGCTCGGCGACAATCGCGGAGATTGCCCCCCGTCTTTAAACGTCGTTTACCTACTTGTTTGGCCAATAATAGTAATGAATCACAAGCGGCGAATAAATTGAGTTTATCAGCTGATTTCCATTAGTCAGCAATCCAATTGAGTTGAATTAATTAAAGGCAATTCAGAACAGATTTTTCGATAGTTCAATGAATCATGAATCATAATTAAAACTCTTTTCTTACCTTAAAAAAAAGGGGAATTCCAAGAGAAACAATATAAAAACTGATTAAAGATGAACAATGCTAATTTTCCCTTTAAAAATGGGGAGAATCCCATTAAATTTCATTCAGTTTTCAAAACTAATTCCCAAACTTATACAACGCCTCTGCTGATATTCTGAATTCTTTGGCATTTTCTGCTGTTGGCAGGCTGAAATTGAAATTTTATTAATTTCTTTTTGAATGAAAAATGGTTTATTTTTAGGCGGGCAAGCCGTTGACACGGCATCTTGGGATTTCAGTAGGTTTTTAGCATTTAATACAAGCACTAAGTAGGCGGAGACTGCAACAGGTCTCTTTTTACACCGACCCTGACATTGAAGAGCCACGAATAGAAAGTAAGCTAGCCAAAAAGTATTCGATTCTTTGACGTTTCTCTCTCACTTTTTGGGTGAGAAGAATTCCCCCAATTCCCCCAATTCTAGAAATTTTACTTTTCGGACTATGCCAAGCATTTCCTGAAATATCTAGATACAATTCGTATTCGTATCTTTGATTAGAAAACAAACAAGAGGACGAGAGAGAGTCTTTCTGTGCGACGTCATCGGTTACCGGAACAATGGCCACGAGTTAATGCCGTGATCGAAGATGCCAACGATGGCGCTACGAATGACCACATCGCCGGCGGCTACACTTCCGCATTCGGTGGGGGGAAAGTCGGGAAATTCTGAGGAAAATAGAAGACAAAAAAATGCCCGGGAATGCTGCTCGCCCCTGACAAAGACGTGGTTTTCAGGGCCAATCGAAATAGTTACCACAATTCCAATACCCTGGCACTGACCACGCCAAATCGCTGCCATTCCCAATTCCCAGCTGTTTGTGGGCGGAATGTCTGTGTTCCTTTTGGCCATTTGCCAAATCACAATTGCCGGCATCCGATGATAAATATGCTTTGCATGTGTTTCTGGCCCGGTTAGCCACGTTTTTCCAATATAAAACCCTTGCCGGCCACTGCTCCCAGGCACTCAACAGATAATTATGGTTCATTTACTCTTATTTTTTGCTTAGTTTTGGGGTTTTCAAGATTTATTTAAAGGGTAAGTGTTGAGTTTTGGGAGATATGGATATTATAAAAAGATTTATAATGACTTTGTTACTATTTATGGATTATGTACTATTTAAAAAGGGCATAAATAAAATTTTAAGAATTTTTTACCAAGGAAAATTAGCAGTTTTTATACACGAAAATATATGAATTTTGCTTCTGTCTCTCTAAGTCTGCCTTATGTAATTTTAAATCAAAAATACATCAAATTATCTGATTGATATTAGCATATAAGCAGGATCCCATATAATTGAGAACAACGGGAGGCACGACTGCACTTTCATCTATATCCTTCACCCAGTTTAAAGACTTCAAGGGGTACAATTTGTAGATATATCTAAGCAGATCGTGAGCGAGCCTTGAGATGCAGAAATTCTTTGCTCGAGTGCCGACAGCCAGACGAACCGAACAGTCAGCCAAAAGAGATTCTCCGCCAGACGATGCCGTCGAATGGCGATTTCATGACCAAATGGATCTACAATGTCAATAGCACACGCCCCAATCCGGGGGAAATAAGAAGAGGAGCGTACGAGCTCGTGTGCCCCACATTAAATACATACTTATATACAATATCCCCATTTTATTCTTTAAATTTTGGGGAATATCTTTTTCCGATATCGGAAATGAAACTGAAATTGCGCCGCAGCAGCAGCCGCGGCGATAATGCTAAAAATATTTGCCACGATCTGCAGCCAGTCTATAATTGTACGAAATTATATAAATATTTGAAGAGTATTTGCCCGGATTTCGGTGTATTTGTGGTAGAATCAAGCTTAAATTAATGGTAGATAGATAAGAGAAGCAAGGTGAGACTCGATATCGAAGCGAGATAATTCCCTAATTTTAATAAAAACTTATACCCTAGGTTATGGACTCTGCTTTGGGCCAAATAGAATTTCTAGAGGAATGCTAGGTGAAAAAATCAAAACAAAAATGCTATTCGACGTGTGAATCGCAGGTTCGTGACGAAATGAAAGGCGCCAATATATAGAAATGAGCCTCAACGAAGTTGGTATACCCTTTTTATTTATTATTAGTAATAAATATTAAGGGAAAATTATTGCAATTCATTAGTATATATTGTTCTGATTGAGTAATTTATTTTCAAGCTGTAATGACTCATAAAAGGCATTATATCAGGCCGATGACTTCATTGTTTTATCATTTCTTATTCATGGGAAGCACATAAAACGAAATATGCATCATACTTTTGGCATATTTTATATCTTTAAAAGAATTTTAATATATTTTAAATACCCTGAAAAACCTCAGAATTATTTCTGCTGTAAATTAAATGCCATACAAATTTTTAGCACCTAAATAATTTAACAAAAAATATTGTTATTCTCAAAAGAATTGATTTTAAATTGAAATAAATTTTTTCAGGTAAAAAATTAGTACGCAGAAACAATACAAAAACCCCAAATCACTGACCAGAATTTGTTGTTAATAATAAGCCAAGTTATGAGTATTATTTGCCAAGCGGCTGGCGGCGCCAAGTAAACAATTTTGTTATTCTTTTCAATTGCGTCAATGCGCGGCTGCGTCTCGGCACCACTAAAGGGGGCGTAGCAGGGGTTTTGGCCCACTGAAAATGGCTAACGAGTGTGCCTTATTTGCCTTACTTGGCCCTCTCAGAATTACAGCCCAGAGTCTGGCAAATCTCAGCACTATAGCCGATCGCTGATCGATCACTATCAACGCCAAAGATCTGTAAACATTATTTAATCCTCTAAACAATACTTAATATTCTTCGCTTTCAGTTTCATTCTGGGGAATCATTTCCCGCTGCTGCGGCTGTTTTTGATTTTTTGTTTACTCAATCAGTTGGTCGGTCAGTTTAATGACACAAACAGAGCCCCAACTCGTTCTGCGGGGAAAATATTTTTGTTTTCAACAAATTTCAAAAGGCTTAAAGGCTGAATTTTAAAGGGGATCGACTTGCGGGACTTTGACTCGAGAAATATCATCCAGTTCAGAGATTGAATAAACAAATACGAAGCAAACTTTTGGATTTTCAGCATTTAAATTCAAAAAGGGCCGTAATAAGATACCAAAGTGACATTTGAAAAGGGGAAATTGAGCTGCATTTAGAAAATAAGTACATTAAAAACTGAAATACAAAATTAAATGTATAATTTTAAATGAAATATGAAAAACCATAATCATTTTAGTATCTAGAAAGCAAGCAAAGAGATGAAATATTGATTTAATAATCAAAAACATCAAATAGAAAATCTCAACATGAAATATTGATGATAAAAATGATCATATTTTCTCTTTCTACTCTCTCTAAATATAATATATTCATTTCTAATAATATTTATAGCAATAATGTAGCAAATATTTCAGCAAATGCTCATATTTTTAATAATTATAATTACACTGCGCCTTGGACTTACACACACACAAAATTTCCCAATTGCGTTATAGAATTGGAAATTCGGAAAGGTCGCTAAAAATGTAGTTTCTTTTTCAGCCTTGGCGTGACTAATGTCGCATGTTGTTCCTCTGTGACGTCGCAGTTTTTCCCCATTTAAAAATTGAAATAAACGAATCGAAACGAACGCATATTAATGCCAAAATAATGTGCATTAATAAGCATCAGAATCTGAATCAAAGGAATTAATTTGTGAGTAATTATTACGAAACGAAAACCCTCCCACTGCTCCCCGATGTCAAATCAATTAAATTTGAAATAAAAGGACAACTGTTGGACTGCAAAAGAGGGATAATGTGTCTCTTGGCTAGAATTATAAACATTTCACAAATATTAGCAATACAAAAAAATTCTTGAGAATATTTTGTGGGGTTTTTTGAGTGTAAAATCCCACCAGGATTATTTATATTTAGCAAATTTTTTGCCATGCATTTTGGCTGCGTGTGCCAAGTTTTCTTTGTGATGGATCAAAGTTCAAGGACATTTCCAGTCGAATAATACATTTTCAATACTTGATTTAAAGGTCAGAGACCCGAAAACAAAAGCTTTAGCTTTTTCCCTCTAAAAAACATTGAAATATATGGGTTTTTCTTAGTTATTTAACATAGGGAAATCATACTCAAGTTGCCCTTTAAAAACTATACCTAAAATGTATTATAAAACCCTTTTTGAAGGTCTTACAAAATTATAGTCATGGAAAGGCTAGACTTTTAATTATTAAAAAGCCCAAAAAATCGATGTAACTACCCATGTACGACGCACTTCTATTTACGCTTTATAATTTATTTAAAAGGAATTTTTGGGGGCAGGTCACAAAGAGGAGCGGTTTTTCCGCAGTTGATTAACCGAACGAACAGCTGGATGGAAAATTATTGTTCAATGCTTTAAATGTAATATAAATAACAACAAAAATGAATCAAAAAACATAAAACGTCTGGCAGTTTGGTTATCTTATCATTCCACTCGCCTGACCGCCATAAATAATCTCGAAAAATAAATAAACAAATAAGAGACTGGCGATTTTTGCTGTCACAATGTTAGTCCAATTGATGCAACTTATTTGCTAATTAATTATCAATTTCATGTGACAAGGCGAGGGTCTGATTATAACAGATTATTTTGTGGAAATTTTAAATGGAAGGTACATAGCCCCCGGAAGACTTTTTAAAATCTTTCCAAAACGTATCACAAAATAATATATAGAGTTGCAGAACGCTAACTTCAATATTTAGAAATTAAATCTCAATTTCTATTGATTTATCAAATTTACAATATTTGTAATATCAATTTATCTATTTTATGTACATCTTTATTGAGTTTCCACCGGCTAGGTATTATTTCCCATCGGCCACACGTGGCAATTGGGAATCAATAGACGACAAGGCCTTGGCTTAATTGTTGTTTTTCTCCCTTTGCTGCTCAACAATTTTGTTTTGGTTTCTGTCTTTCCCCCCCCTTTTCCGCACAATTGGATTACAATGTTTAAAAATAAATACAAAGAAAGTCATGTTTTTGGATTTTATAAGAGGTTTTGTTAATTTATTTTGTTTGCTGTTAAAACAATTTTCTTTTCACTTATTTTACAAGTTTTCAAAGCCCAACAATTATAACCGAAAGCCGAAATACGTTTATAGTTTTAGCCTAAAAAATACATATGCCAGTCTGATAATTTCCCATGAAAAAAGGAGGAGTGCCACGAAAATAGTTTTTCTTTTAACGAAAAGTGCATTCGAAGTTCAAGAATATTAACCAAAAATAAAGTATTTCCTACTTTTAAAGACATATTTAAATAAATTTCAAAATGATTCAAGATTTGTGTGTGGGCACTCCTTTAAAAATAAAAATAAAAGGTAATAATTATAATAATAAAAACAAAAAAACTGGCACACAGTCTCCGCAGGATTTTTTACATGCATCAGCTAGGCGTTCCTCCTGTCGATCCTCCTGGTCAGGACTGCCTCTTACCCTCCGCCCTTTCGGGATTTGCTTACAAAATTCGAGTGAATCTTAGCCTAGACGAACTACTACTTACTAGACAAGATCTACGACAAAAATCTAGGATTGCAATAATTTTTGTGAAGTTGTGCTAATTGCTAGTACAAAAATATATATAAAGTTGTATATTACAGCTAACGTGGTCATCTAGATGCCGAGCAGGCACTCGCCGGAAGCCACTTCCCCGGCATACTCCGCTGGCTACGCCTGCGTCACAAAGTACACCTCACCGGAGGAGCCCACTACCACGGCATGTGTGTCGCCGGCTGATCCAGTGGCTCCCGTTAATGTCGTACTACCTTGGCCAGCCATTATGCTCGTCATTTCTGTGCCGTTGCTCACGATGCTCACCGCCCCGCTAAAGCCCTCGTCGTCTGGTTGGCCGGCACCCATCACCTGCACGTCCGTCGTGTGATCCGTCGTCTCCACGTGCATCTGCAGGGCATCGACACTCTCGTACAAAGATCCACATTCGCCGCACTTGAACAGCGGCTCCACCACCTCGGGATGCTTGCGCTCAACATGCCACTTGAGGTTCGCCGCCGACGAGAAGTTCTTCCGGCAATTGGCTACGCCGCAGCAGTACGCTCGCTGCTGGTGCGTCTGCCGGTGCCTGTACAGGATCGCCTTCGACTTGAACGTGCGATTGCAGATGGTGCAGACCGGCGTGCTCGACTCGGCGTCGTGCGTCTTCATGTGCATGCGCAGCATGCCGGGGCCCTTGAAGCTCTTCAGGCAGATCTCGCACTGCGGCTGCTTCTTGCAGTTGGCGCGAATCCAGTTGGTGTGCGAATGCATGTGGTTCTGCAGGCCCTTGAACTGTCGGAACTCGGTGCTGCACAGGTGGCACACATACCTGCCCGATCCCAGCGGCGAGGTGTGCTGACGTATAAACTCCGTCACCAGATTGGCGTCGATCTCGTAGTTGTCGTCCGCTCCAGCGGCGGCAATAACACTGGCCGTCTGCACCAGCTGGCGGGAATTGGCAGCCGCCAGCTTGCTACTGATGGCCGGATGACCGGTTGTGGGTGGTTGGTGGTCACAGGGCTCGAGGGTAACTCCAGCGGGGGCTGCTGCTGTAGCTGCAGCCGCTTGGTGACTGCGCTTGGCCCGCTTGGGCGTAGGACTCGGCGAGCTTACGTTCAGAGTTGGCGGCACCATGGCATCCGCCGTCGCCTGGCTAAACTCCACTACCGCGTTCTCCAGCGAAATGCTCTGCAGCTCCTCCTGCTGCTGGTGGTGCGCCTGTGCCTGCTCATGCTCGAGGAAGGCTTGAT
This sequence comes from Drosophila mayri, assembly GCA_008042485.1. Taxonomy (NCBI): domain Eukaryota; kingdom Metazoa; phylum Arthropoda; class Insecta; order Diptera; family Drosophilidae; genus Drosophila; species Drosophila mayri. The sequence goes on from VNJN01006437.1 coordinate 12,241, forward strand.
CTATCTCGGCACTCGTCTCACCGTCCGGCGGCTCCATGATAGCGTATTGCAGATCGGCATCTTCCACGTCGTCCACTTCGCCAGACAGATGCGGATGGTGGTCGTCGGTGATGTACTCGCAGTCCGAGGGGCTAATGGCTTCGGCATCGGGATCCTCCAGCATTTCGTCGTCGTCCTCCAGCTGAATCTCCTCGATGATGAACTCCTCTTCCTCCTCATTCTTCAGCTGCTCGTCCATGTCGGCCTCCGTCTCGTCCATCGCCTCCTGGTGGTCCTCCAGGTCGTCAAAATACTCGTGCTCCTGGCTCTCGCTCTGCGTGAGATCCTCGTCGATCAGCACCTGGTGGTGATGATGCTGCTGCTGCTGCGGCTGATGTTGCTGGTGGTCCTTCAGAAAGTCCTGCTGCTGGTCATCGTCCAGCACAATGGTTTCATAGCTGTGTTCCGGCTTGCTGTCCAGCTGTTCGTACACCTCGTCCAAATCCTCGTCCTCTACCTCGCAGCCATCCTCCAACAGTTGGACATCCGCATCCGCGAGTGAAACACCGCTATGGTGAGCGTGGCCCATGTCCGTGGCCGATGTCGTCGTGGTGGTGGTAACCGCCGACACTCCGGTAGGCGCCAGCGTCCGCTGTGGCACTAGTTGGACCAGCTGCAGGGTTTGAGTGCCGTTGGGCTGCTGGACAATCTGCAGCGTCTGGCCGCCCGGCGTCTGCAGGAGTTGAGGCAGAAACTGGGACTGGGCGGCGGTGGCTGCCCCGTTGGCTGTAGCTTGCGGAGCCGTACTGATAATCTGCGCCAGCTGCGGCGCTACAATCTGGGCCGTCGTGATAAACTGGCCATTTGGCAGCAGAATCTGCTGCGGCATCGTCGTGGTGGCAGCGGCCGTGGACAGAAGCTGGGCGGGAGCGGGCTGAAGGGTGGGCAGCTGCAGCTGCTGGATCTGTTGCTGTATAGTCTGTGGTTGCTGTGGCGCAGGCTCTGGCAGGAGCTGGACCTGTTGCTGTGGCGGTGGAGGCTGGGCTGGCTGCGGAACCGGGGCTGCCTCCAGATGTCGCTGTTTGTGCTGGCGCGATCCTTTTCTAAGTAACGGCTTCAGCTTGGGCTTGGCCGCCGGAGCAGGCTGTTGTTGTTGGTGCTGCTGCTGGAGGATCTGTTGCTGATGTTGCTGCTGAATCTGCTCCTCGAGGAGCCGCTGCTGCTTTTGGATCTGCTTTTGTTGCTTGCGCTCCAGCGCCTGCTGCTTGGCCGCCGCCGTCTGCTCCTCAGCTACGAGACGGACGGTCAGGCCATTGATGTACTCGCGCAGCTGCTTGTCGCTGCGCTCGACGAGCGTCTTGAAGGCATGATTCCGGCTGACGGAGTGGACGCACTGCACGCAGATCTTGTCCGGCCAGCCCTCGGTGGGCTCCACCTGCACGTTGGTGATGTCCATCAGCATCTCGGGTACCTTCTCGCTGAACAGGGGGCGCATCTCCTTGCGCTCCGAGATGCACAGGCGGCAGATCTTGTCCAGTTCCAAGGCCTTCTTGCGGTCCATCATTTCGTGTGAGCTATTGTGTGTGTATGTGTGTGCTCTCGAGGGCTATGCTGCAATAACCAAAATGATTAACGCACACCCTTAGATATTGGTCCCCTAAAGGTGCATCGCAGGCGAGTTCCCCCTGTTTGCCGCCAAAAATTAACTTTAATTAATTTCGATTTTTGGATTTTAGATTCCTTTGCTGGTTTACAGCGCTGTTAGGCCGAGTTCCTCTAAACAACAGGGACCGTTCACAGGTCTGGTAGCTCCTGAGCCAAACAGAGACAGCTATAGTGTTATACACAATTTGCCATCTTAGTGTTGGTGTGAGCGAAAAATCATATATTTTCAGGTTCCAAAGAACGAAACAAATACATAATCCACGACTTGAATCGCGATTTGATTCACTTACTCCCGCACTCGATGCACCTTTCTCCCCGGGACCTCGACTGGCGCAATATTCAACCGCCACAGCCGCTTACCTGCGCTCAATTTTTATATAATTTCCGCAGCTCGCCCCACATCCACATCCAAACACACAAAACTTCGTCAAATATGGCCGCGTCACACAAAACTTCCACAAAAATTCACATATTTATGGTCGGGGGTAGACGGCACACGCGGGATGCGACAACCAAAACAAATGTCATAGCAGTGGGTCCCTTTGCGACCCAAACGAATGAAATAACTAGATGTCTGTCTAACGCAATTAATAAAGTTCGATGAGATGAATGAATTTCTCTGCAGCGAGTTGCTTCTGTCTTTCTGTCTTTTTCTGTGTGTGAGTGAGATGATAGGCGTGTTGCAATCGCGGGCCCTGCCAACTCTCTTGTGCCGAAAAGGTACTAAGGCCTCGCCGGTCGCAATATTTATTTGTTTTTATTTTGATTTTATATTGTATTTTTTTTATGTACCCCCTAATAGCCAGTGGTTTAAACAATTTAGCTTATAATAATGCGCTTATATATATTTAGCTGACTGACCTTTTCTCTTCAATCCATAAACTGCAGCTTGGCGGTGTGCAACCAAGGACCGCCTCGAACTTCCGGCCACTGCTCCCCTTGCTGTGTTTTGCATTTATTTTCACGTTCTATGTAACCATTTCACTTTAATTTATTCATTTACTTGTGTTTAACTTTTCACCGTGAGTTCTACACCCGACTAAACACTATTTAATTATCCGTAAAGAGGAGGATGAGAAAACAAGGATTTTTTGGCATCCGACCTGCCAACCCGAGTTAATAGAACTGACATTTCGGAGAGCGAACGAACACCTGTTGATCTCTGTTTATTTTCGGCGTAAATTATGATTTAAAATTAAGTGAATTTTCAGGCTGGCGCGGGAACATTTGTGTTGGCCAGATCGTACATTTGCCTCTGCTTGTTCCGCCGGCTGTGCATGCGTATCAGGAGATATAGACCAAGCACAACGGCGAGGGCCAGGAGCAGGGCGCAGACCACAAACCAGCCGTAGAAGCCCGGCTCATCCTCGGAGTCCAACTCCGAATTTTCCCACTCGGTGAAGTTTCCCGCGGTCTGATTTCGATCCTCCTTCAGTTTTCCCGATTTATGTTCGCGGAAAAGCGATGCCTTGACCAGATTATTCGATTCGGGCGATTGGAAAACCGGCTCCGTGTTGTCAATGCGGATGAAGGTGAGCCGGGCACCCGCTAGGGGCTGCTTGTAGCGCCTCAGTCCGTGACCGTAGTACTCGTAGATGTCGGCACCGAATTCCCGGTGCTGGTCAACCCACTGGCCAATCACTTGGACCTTCACCTCGCTTTTGGCGTCCATAGTTCGCCCAAAGTACGCCTTCTCGGCCACATCCAAGCCGCCCACGCCGTGCTCGTCCAGCTGCAGGACCGAACCGCGATGCTCGAAGAGCAGCGGCAACTTGGCCAAATGCTGATCGTCCCGGTAGACAGTGCTCGTGTTCAGCTCGATCTTCTCTACGAAGGCGTAGTTGAGGCTGCCGTAGATGGGTTTCCGCTCGCCGCTCGGATTGCGGAGCACGCTGTCGCCCAGGTGCATCTTGTAGCTGTTAGTGACGTTACGCCAGGGCAGATAGGTGATGTTCCGCAGCTGGTACATCAGCGGCTCCAGCTCCACCAGCACATTGATGTTGTCCTCCAGACCATACTGAATACAACGAAATATTTATGAGAGAACTTTTGGGGTAATCTTCACAGGAAACACTCACAAAGTTGTCGCCGAATATCATGACCACGCAGGTGAAGAGGCTGTCGGTCACGGCATTGACCAGATCCGTGTGCCGGAAGTGGCATAGCTCCGTCTTCTCGCGCTCCACATTCGTGGCCTTGGCTATGTAGGTCAACCGTTCCTTGGGATTCAGCTCGGCGGCATAGTTATCGAGGACGGTGTGATAGGGCACCCAGGCCAGCACCGAGCTTGCACTATTGCCACACAGCTCTTTCTGGGCGCCGCGTCCACTAAGCTCGCCGTTGTGCAGCCGCAGGAAGTGATGATTGTCGTGATGCACCGTCGTAGAGCCATGATCCGTGCACAGCGTGTCTATGAGGCTCGCCTGCGGATTAGAGACAGATAAAGGTGGTGTAGTACTTGGACTTATCTTGGCCGCCGGAATAGCATTATCTATACTCTTCCTCGGGCACCATTGTCTGCCTTTTGCTTTATCGCCGAAAGCTAATTCAATTTGGAAAACATATAAGTAAGAATTGGCTGCTGATAGCCACTCGAGGTGTCACATTTATGGCCATAGCACCTGGCATTGGCTCAACTCATTTAAGGATGTCGGTCAGCGAGACTTGTTTCCAACACATTCGTGCTGAGATTTTGCCATTTTTGGCCTGGGGGATGGAAGGTCATGTGGCTTTAAATGGAAAAACTTATGAAAATCAAAGTAAAGTTGCTTAAATTCTTAATTTTGAAAGGGATTTTAAGATGTCTATAAACATTTTATATATAAATCTTAAAGGGAATTTTTAATGCAACTTTGAAGACCTTAAAACAACAAAATATAAATGAAAACCCCCATAAACTGCATTAAACGACACCCAACAGAGGCGCATTTGTCATTTCCAAAGCATAAATTAGCACAAAATTATATAAAACTGCACTCCAAAGGTGCCTATCTCTTGGCATTCCCTTTGGTAGTTCACCTTTTCCTTTAGGGTCAGCGTGGTGGCCTTAATGTGACACTGCAGATCCCTCTCGCTGGGCATCACCACATGCCGATCGATCTCCGAGAGCAGCAGCGGCTCCGTCTCAATGCAAAAGTGTGGGTGCTCCTCGAACGCCAAGCCAAGAGTCACCACCGACAGCAGGGCCAAACATCCGATGGGTTTAGTTAGCACAAACATTTCCGCCGTTCCAGATTTCTTTGAGTCGTCTAGAGCTGTCGGCGGAACACGCGCGTGTCGCTCAGTTGACAAATAGAAACTGAATTTGCAATTTAAACGGACAAACGCTGACCGAATGGGATTGGTGGATCGGCGAATAAACGACCCGAAAATATCACCATATTTATCTATCGGATGAAGGATTTCGGGCCGAGATTCGGGTCGATTTTCGTTGAGCAAACGTCATCGCAATGCCAGCGAGTGAGTAACTGCTGCTCCCAACTTGGAGCGTCAACTAAGGCGATAAGATAAAGGCAGGGGGCCGCGATGTGACCCAGCTAGGCCGTTTCTCTACTCCTAGATTAAGCAATAACCTATTGATTTAACACAAATATTGAACAAAAAAGAGTAAATTAAACTAATATTAAAATCAAGTAGAGTTTAAGCCCTTGTCTGTCATTAGTTTCTATAGATATTCTAGCGTTTAATCTTAAATATTTTATAATATATGTCTTATTTCTAATAATGGTACCAATTTTCAGAGACAAGCTATAATTCCAACAAGATTACATTTTATTATTTGTTTTTTTTTTATAGCAAAAGTTTTATGCAATTCTCATTTTTGGGTTTGTACATTTCTCATCGAAATTGTTGGACAAATTTGATGCTCACAGTCGGCATTACAACTCACAATTCATTTCCTTCCGTGTCTTTTTCTTTCTGTACAAAATTGAAAAATAACATGGAGTAACAGGCTTACAAACTAGGGGCTCCCTAAAGGTATTATCCTAAATTGGCAACGAGATGTCTCTGATCGTCTATTGTGGTAGATTTCTTCCAGACAACAGGGTGGAACGAGCAACAGGACAGGTGTGTAGAGTGAGAGAAGACGTGAGACGAGACACTGGGCAGCGGCAGGAGGATCCGATCTCAATCTAGGGAGAAAATTCAAGTCGTACACAAACGGAGTCTAAAGAAATTGTAAAGAGTAGCTACCATCTGAGCTGCTGTCGGCATTGGCGAAATAGTCAAACACATCGTCTTCAGCATCCTCGTCCGCATCTGCATCATCATCCACGTCTATATCGTCGTCGCTCATTAGCTCGCCATCGTCATCATCCAAATCCCCGTCATCATCATCGTCGTCGTCTTCATCGTTGCCGTTGAGGTGGCGTCGCAGCATGGGGAAGCCCATGAAATCGGGACCTAAATTAAATGCTGCATGCAGGTGAGACATTGAAGGGCCCATTCAAGGCAATAACTTACTCTCAGAGCCCGTATCCGATCCATCCTCATCAGATTCGGGCACCTCATCATCATCTTCCTGCAAGCATAGACATAATATTTAGTTCAATATCATCCATACGCCGCATTAGGGTTCTCAGATCGATAGCAGCGTTGGCATTGAGATTCGGATTTAGATGTGGATTCGTATGGCCACTCCCGCTCCCGTTGCTACCCAGTGTACGTGCTCGCCGTCGCACGCCAACAATTGAGCTGTTGGCTGCATGCTGGCGAGAAAGATTCGGACTTGCGTACAAAGCGGCGGCGGGATTTATCTGGCGGGACTCCTCCTCGGCGGCTAGTGCCACATCAAACTCCAACATGGAAGAATGACCGCCGACATCGTTGGCACTCGCTTGATGCGGCTCCGACGGCGGCGCAGCTAGTGCGTCCGCCATCTCGCTGCCCAGTTCCTTAGCAGTTGGACGCACCTCTTCCGACCGCTCGCCCTTCTTCACGCCCACCGCATAGATCTTCACGTAGGTCTCCTGCTTCGAATCGTAGCCGCTGTAGTCCTCAACGACCGCAATGAGTCCGCCGTTGGCGCTGACACTCAGATCGTTGATGTTGCGCTTCACATCGATGGTAGCGATGCTAGAATAATCATAGGCGTCCAGCACATTGAAGCTTGTATCATAAGTTGTTGTCTCCGAGTCATGGTCCCTGTCCGCACCCAAGCCTGCGCCATATATGACATGCATGGGCGAGAAGGTGCAGTTGCGCTGATCCAACACGGGCACAGTTTGCAGTAAATGGAAGGTGCGCAGATCCCAGACCTCCGTGTTGGCAATAATCTGCAAAAGCCAATTAATTATCCATCAAGAAACACAGGTGAGACGAAAGGCTTACCTCCAGACAGTTGGGATGGAAGACGCCCGATATGCACTGATTGAATTTGTCGAATTTGTGGATCTCCTTGCCCGAGCGCACATCCCAGAGAACGCCATCTGTGAAATGCAAACAATATTTTAATGTTTGATATATTGAAATCTTAAATATTTTTATATGTTTACCCGACAAAATCAGCTCATCGGTGCGGCACAAAGTAGCTCGGTTTTTGGTGTACAAATTCGGGATTGTTGGTGTAAAGGTGGACACCTTGGTTCCTGTATTTATGTCATATAAGGTGGCGCACTGCAAAGAAAAAAGTACAAAATTATTTGTTGATTTATAACCATTTTATATGAGGACATTGCATGCCCGTTACACATCTTAATACTTATTCCCACTGATAAAACTCACCTCGTTTTGGGTGCCCAATAGGCGATCCTGCGAAGTCTTACTAAACTCGCAGTAGGTAACATCGGGCAGGCGCAGCTTCAGCTTGAATTCATTGTCGGCTATGGACCACAGGATGCTAGTGGGGATACGCCAGAAGCTGGAGGTAATGACCAAATCTCCAGCACGATTCGCCTTGATCGCATCCACGCTAAAGTTGTGACAATTCGAGAAGAACTGTTCCACGCCGTTGTTCAAGTTAAACACCCGGCCGTCGCCTTGTTGTGTGCCCACGATGATGTACTTGCCCACCAGGTCACAGCAGGTGAATTCTAGGTCCTCATAGTCCGCCGAACGAATGGTGCGCCAGGGCGAGAAATGGGTGTGCACATAGCGGCGATCGAAGCGGCTGGTATTAAAGCCCGCCTGGGTGCGAGCATGTCGGCTGGTGAGGTTGTAATTGGAGCTCAACAAACGACTGGGCCGGGGATCGGGGCACTTGTGCGGCTCGTAAAGATCAAACTGGGGGCAGGTTATCACCGGATTATTGCACAGCGAATGCTGATTGGTGAGATATTCCGTCACAATGGTGTTCAGGGTGACTCGATTGGGATGCGGCTGGGCCAGGTCGTCGGGCAGGCCCATGGCCATGCCGCCCGGCTCCATCATGTGCTTTTGAATGGTGTTCGAGCGGTTGACTGAGGAACTTATCGACGGATGGCGTTCTGTTCGCCGGATCTTGATTGGCGGCGTCTGGCTGCTGGCGTTGAGGGATCCAAAGTTCGGTATACCGCTGCTGCCACTAGGTCCGTCTCCAGCTCCTACGCCCACTGCAGCTAGCAGGGGGTCCTCGCTGAAACTCCTGTTCGGCTCACCGCTGGCCATAATCGCCGCATTCACGTCCTGCATGCGGCTGCGCAGCCGGCTCCGAGATATCGAACTACTGCCGCTACTGGGCAGGGTCTTGTAATCGAAAGGCGACTGGTGGAAGCTTCGTGTGGTCGGTGTTTGCAGCGGCAGGCCCACCTCGCGCTGCAGCATCTGGGCCGTCTGCGAGAGACCGTTGCTCTCCAGATGCTCGAAGATAAGCTGGTAGAGCTGCTGCTTGTTGTACTGAATGCGCGTCTGGGCAATCACATTCGCCTTGTGCATGTTGGAGAGCGACGGATCCAACGGATTGTTCAGCGGCTTAGTCTTGCCCGACACACGCTCGAGCAGTTCCAGGGCGTACTTCTGGAAAATGACATGCTCCGCCCGCTTCTCCTGCAGTATGGGATCCCGCATCAGCGTCTGCAGCTGTCCGCTGGCGAAGAGCGGCAGCTTGCTTACAATCTGCCGGACGCGATCGGAGCGAGCGAGGCCTGCCAGGGCCCGGCAGGCCATGCCGCGAATACAGTCCGCATCCGTAATGGGTCCCTTGGTCTGCATCAGCGAGAGCAGCACCACGATGCCGTTGTTGGAGCACACTGACTCCCACACGCGTTCGATCAGCTCCTCGGCATATTTGTTATTGGCTTTGTTCTTGCGCGACGAGTTGCCAAACTTGATCAGCCTGCCGCCAGTGCTGCTGCTGTCCGGATTGCGGATAATCGGCGAGCAGACGCAGTGGCAGAGCACCGCCAGCGCCGATTTGAGCACCTCTGCATCCGTGGTAATCTCTCCAGCGGCGGCGCCCAGCACTGAGCAGAAGCCCGATGTGGTGGTCTTGTCCAGCATCGTGAGACGGTCGCAGAGGACGACGTAAACCCGCGGAATTATGCAGCAAACGCTGAGCACATCCAAAGCGGAGCGCACCGTCTCCGAGCGTCCCGTGTTCATCCAATCATAGCTGAAGGCGATGATTCTCAGTAGCATGGTTATGCCGCCAAGCTTCATTAGCTGATCCACTGGCTGCCACTGGGCGCGGATTGATGTGTGCTCCTGGAGAGTGCGTATTTGGTCGTGCAGCTGATCAAAAGTCAGTTTGGCAGCCACTGTGGGATTCTGGCTAAAGAAGTGTGTCGAGGAGTTGGCGTAATGCTGGCAAAGGAAGCTGTTGTACTTGTAGAAGAAGTGCGCCTCCATGTATCGCTTGAGGGCCACGCACACATGGCGCACCATCTGTCGCGAGGCGCACTCCTGGTCCTCGTTGATTTCCGAATCGTTGTCGCTGTCATTGTGGGTGGGATCTAGGATCTTCAGCACTGAGATCTGTGTGGATAAACAGGGAGTTAGTTTGGGTTTTCCATCATTGGCATACCCCTAATCAGTACTCACCACATTGTAGAGCTTGCGCAGTCCATCCTGGGCATCAAACTCATCCAATATGACCTTGAATTGGAAGCTCAGACTAAAGAACATTGTGGCATGACACTTGGAGGAGTCGTGGCAACGCCCTAGGATCCACAGGGCATAGCGAACCAGCTCAGAGATTAGCGGACGCTGCATGGTGCAGATGCGCTCCATGGCGTCCTCGCAGTAGGCCAGATAATAAATGGCTATGGACACGCCCGTGGTGGCCAAACTGGGACGCGGAACCTTCAAGAGCAGCTGCAGAAAGTAAGAATAGTTATGAGATATATATTTCCACAGAGTTACGAGTAAAGAACCAACCTCCAGGCCACCGTGGGCGATAAACTCCAGCGCAAACTTCTTGTGACAAAGGAGCGAGGCCAGATACTTGAGCACCTCGTAGGCCAGACAGGTGTCACGGCGATCCAGGTTCTCCAGATAGCCAAAGATCAGCTGCATCACGTTGTTCTCAAAGGCCATGGCCAGGTACTCCTGATACTCGCCCAGACTGGTCAGGTAGCGCATGATCAGCATCTGGCTGGTGTCCGCCGTCGGCGGATGCATGGGAATATACATGCGCTTGTAGTACTTCGACACGGGAAAGGCATCCCGGCTGTTTTCAAACAATATGGACATATTGGAAGTATCGGCATGCACAGATGGTACTCCTCCGCCCACTCCCACTCCACTGCCGTTGTGCTGCGGTGACTGGGGAGCCGATTGGTTGCTGGCACAGGCTACCCAGCTGAGCATACTAGCCGACGCACTGCTGCTGTCCGCCGACTGATTGTGCAGCGATGTGTTATTGACCTCGGAGGCGGCACTCTTGCTGATAGCCAGCAGCATGTGCAGACGCTTGATCATTTTGGGCACCAGGCGCATGTTTTGATCTCGATAGTTGATGCTTATGTCGCTTACATCCATGGCATCCGCCAGGAGGCCAGTGGCATAGCTCTGCAGCGGTTCAATGCTGTCCTCTGCCCAGCTGTAGATGCGATTGATTGTTCCATCGTCGTCGGCTGTTTGAAAGACCACGGTGGTCTCCAGACCTGGCATTAGCTCCAGGATAAGGCGACAGGCTAGGATGTTTAGTTCTAGGGAACTGCGGCTCACGCCCTGGCGACTGAAGTAGTTCTCGCGCAGATAATCGCAGAGCAGCTACAAAGTAAGGTTAGTCCCTGCGCTATGTACTTCTCCAAGCCCTCCTGCACTTACCTTGCTCATGAATGCATCCTTGCGGAAGAGCAGCTTCAGCAGCAGTCCGTACTGGCAGCTGGGATCCGCTCGGTAAGGATGACGCGTGTCCAAAGGATCTGGGTCCTTTCGCCGATACACATCTTTCTCGCGCTCAAAGATCTCAGCCAGGCTGCAAGAATAATGGGTTAAAACTTGGCTTGAATGTAATTCTTTCATTTTTCTTTCTTACCTCCTCAAGGTGGGTATGGGATCGTAGCCGTTTTGTGTCTGCTGCTGCTCCCATTTGTCAATGATAACTGTTAGCTCCTTCTTGGTGGCCTGACGGCGATCGGCTGCGGCGGTTTCCTCTGGATTGCCGCCTCCCTCGCCGGGATTACTGTCGTTGCTATCATTTTCCGCATTCTCGCCGCCATCGCCATCGCCGCTCTCGCTCATGGCTTCCTCTTCGCCCTCCTGGTTATCGGCGGCTGACTCTCCAGCTTCTCCCTCCTGCTCCTCCTCCTCCTCGGCCTGGGCAGCCTGCTCTTGCGCCTCGTCCTCGCTCTGATAGGCCACAGCCACGGCCTCGGCCATCAACGCCGCCTCGCGTTCAGCCGCTGCCGTAGCCTCTGCGGCTTCCTCTTCGCTTCCATTGCTTGTCGACATTTGATGCGAATCGCTTGGCAGCTAGCACTAGTCGCTTAACTAGTTAGTTGGTTGGTTTTAGGCGCCGAGAAGCGTTGCTTCTAGTGGCGAAATATAAAGCGTGCGGCAGAAAATACCACGCGCTCTTATTTTTTGCAAAACAATGTTACCGTTTGGCGTTCGAGGAAATACATACAGCCAAGTACCAGGCCAGAGGGACCAGCGTTTTTGGTTTGTTCCATCACAGCCACACTAATTGGTTTGTTTTGTTTTGTCGGCCGATTGGAGCCGCCTCCTTATACATATATACATATATATATCTAATTTACCCTATTATATAGCTCGACTCTCGGCTAAAGTACACATCATGGGATTCCTCTACATACTGGGCTGGGTTTCCCTGGGCATACAGATTGTGTTTCTCACCCTGTCCATAGGTGAGACGACGCCGCGTCATTGTCTGCTGCCAACGTCTAATTTTTTCTTCTTTCAGTGGCCGGCCTCTACTACTTGGCAGAGTTGGCGGAGGAGTACACGACGGCGGCGCGGAAATGCATTCTCGGCATGATTAGCTTCACCATCTTCGTGTACATCCTGCTGATGCTGTTCGAGGACCTGCCATGGAGCATGATCATCTGCGGCTTCGTGGCACAGGGTTTCCACCTGGCCATTATGGGCGGATTCCCGTTCGTGCGCCTTCTGTCGCTGCCCCTGCTGGGCTCCCTGGCTATGCTGGTGGTCAATCACTTCCTGGCCTTTCAGTATTTCACCAGCGTTTATGTGCCTTTTACGCAGGTTGGTGGATATGTAGCATAAATCGGTGATTCTTATCTTTAAAGCATAATTTTTATCCTCTTCAAAACCAGGTTCTGGCCTACTTCACCATCTGCATGTGGATCGTGCCCTTCGCCCTGTTCGTCTCGCTTAGCGCCAACGACAGCGTCCTGCCCACCACTGTCAGCGATCAGAGCCGGCGCAGTCCTGATGTTGTCAGCAATTACTTTTCGCGGAACAAGAAACAGGGCCTGCTGTCCCTATTTCAGTATCTGAAGGAGACCGTGCTCCCTGGTAGGAGCAAGAAGGCCTTCTAGAATTACAGCCTACCCGATATGTGTGTTCAGTAGTTTATTTATTGTTTAAATTAATTTTTGTAGACCACACCACACCACACACACACACACAGAAAGAACTGCACATTCACGATATTTTTTGTTTATTTTGTAAAGAAGTTTATGGCGACGAAACTAAAATTGGAGTATTAAATTTTAAGGGAAATGTCATTTAAGTAGCTCCATTTACAATAAATTGTGATAAATGAATGATATCGCACATTTCCCATTTGATTTATTAACTAAAGAATCCCAAAACATGATCAAAATTCACCCTGGAGGTCAGGAATATTCATTAAATGCAAAAAAGAGTGCTCAAAATGGTCGCTCACAACTTTATTGAAGAAAAACGTAATGGATATGTGTATAATGAAAATCAAGAAAGTCTACCTATTCTGGACCTTGACCGTGCCATCGGCCATGCCAAAGTAACACTTGTGGGCCATATTCACAAAGAGTCCCGTCTCCAGGACGCCGGGTATCATGGTGATGGCCGTGTTGACCTCGTCCCAGTCATACTCTCGATTGGCAATGAACCTCCAGTCCAGCAGAAAGTTGCCATTGTCGGTGACAATCGGTCCGGCCTTAACCTTGGCCATCCGCAGGGAGGCCTCGCCACCAAAGAGCGCTTCGATCTGGAGCTTGATGGGCACATAAGCCATCGGGGCCACCTCGATGGGTACCCCGCGGCACCACTGCTCGCCCAGGCGGGCCGAGTTCTTGGTGTAGTCGGCCACAACGATGAAATTCTTGGCGCAGGCGGCCACCACCTTCTCCTGCAGCAGACAGCCGCCGCCGCCCTTGATGAGCACCATTTTCCTATCCACCTCGTCGGCTCCATCGATGGCAACGTCAATGTTGGGATTCCTGTCTAGGTCGCCAAGGTTCAGGTTGTAATCCAAAATTAAATGGTGCGCCTGGTAGGACGAGGGCACACAGATGAGATCCGCCAGCTCGCCCTCCTTCCACCTGCGCTCTGCGATGCGCTGGATGGCGTGCACGACGGTGGAACCGCTGCCAATGCCCAGGATCCTGGTATCATCGGTCACCCACTGGTCAACGGCTGTGCGAGCCGCCGTCCTCTTGGCGGCATCTACGGCAATGTCGTCGGTCATCTTGTTCGGAGTCTGTGAGTAGAATGCGGTTGCCCCAAAAAAAAGTAGTTTTTCGCTCAGATGTTGGATGAGGAGGAGGTGCTGTGGTCGTTGGACGCCGCGCCGCAAAAGCTCCGATAACATGTGGTTAACAATCGCGTTCAATTCCAACTTCAATTGACATTGAGACCAAGCTCAGATGTGGCCAAGGCGATGCGTTAGGCGTTTCTCACCGTGGCGTCGTTACGTATAAATACGTAAGCGCGACAGCGGAACGTTAATTTCAAAATATTGTCGCTTGTGAGTGTAAGGTGTTAACTAGTGTACCGAGTGTTTCGATTTTATGTGTATATATATTATTTTATTACCACGAAATTTTGACAAACGTATAAATGATGGCTTTGTATACACTTGATTTTGTAATTATTAAATAAAGCCGTCTTACGTTTTTTATATTACGTAAGCACTTTTCTTTAAATTTGTATTTGGAAGTCTTTTATAAAACTAGAAAATTATGGAAATATGGAATGATATGGGCAGAGGAAATAGCTTAAAAACCAGACAGACATGAGAACTGAGCTAAATCCTAATAATATTTATATTATAAAACACTTCAAATATATATTTAAATGCAATTTATTTGTAAGTTTATTGTTAATGTTGAAAAGAAGATATATGTATATCTACCATAAAATAAAAGTAAATAAGTAAGAAAAGCCATGAAGATGTGGAAATATTTCTAGTATTCGAGATGATTATGACAAAGTTTTATGTTTAATAGAGGTTTATAAAGTTTACATGATCCTGTACCATATGGCAGACAAAATTCTTAGTTCTATTTCTATTTGGTTCAAGATTAATGGCTTGACTTATGGCCAGCTCCCAGTAGCTTTCTTACATGTGCTCCTTAGTCAAGTGTTAAGACAAAAAATCCTTAAAACTTAATTCACAGAATCCAACAGATTCTTGGAGAAATCAAAAGTCACCACCTTGGGAGCAAAGAAGCCTCCGTAGCCGGGTCGACCTTTGTGATAGATACCCAGACCGACAAGCGGAACCGGCGGCTGAGGAACCACATCCTGCACATCCATAAAGGGCACCGTATTCTGGGCTGCATCCTTCTGCTGGCTGGAGCTGGTGAACTCCATATACTGGTTATCACTGGAGAGCGGTAGCGACGGCAACTCCGAGGCAGTGGGTATATCACCATCCTTCACCATCAGCTTCTGACGCTGGGCGTTGGCATTTCCCTTCCAATAGCTCTTTGTTTGCGGCTCCAGCAGGAGGCCAGTCGAGAAGTTGAAGGGGCTAAAGCGCACCTCGAGGTTCAGGTGGTTGTTGAGAAGACGGAAACGTACGCCAGTGACCAGATGGTGCGTGGCATTGGCCACGATCTCGTCCAGGTCCAGGGCTCGGCTGTCCGCGCTGAGAGTGTGATAGTCGTAGCCTTCCCGTAGATCTGGGTTTGTGAGGTTGACCTCGTTCAGGCGTTGCCATTCCAGGGAGCTGATATTGATAGCACCGCGGGGCAGCAGCTTGCCCTGCTGTATCTGCAGATGAAACACACGGTGGCGCTTCACAAACCGGACACCGGTTACGATCTTGTTGAGCATGAAATCCGAGACAGAGTCCCGCAGGTTGAAGTAGCGATCGGAATTCGGACCGGGCTCGTCGCACAGACAGAAGCAGTAGTGACAGCGCCAGAAGAGCCAGTACGACCAGGAGGAGGGCACCAATGCCTTGTTCTTGCACTCCCCTTTCCCCTTTTCGCCCAGCGTGACTCCATCTATGACGGATATGTACTCGTACCGACGCACAGATTCATTGGATGAGGGGCAGATGGACATATCGGACTCGATGAAGCCGCAGTTGTACAGCTTTCCCTTGCAGGCTGTCTGCTGGCCACAGAGCTCTTTCTCCGGCTGATAGCAACCCGAGGCAGGGGTATTGTGGTGATCCTCGCAGGTTCCCCAGCAGGAATTGGCCTCGCCCAAGTTGATCTCGTTCTCCACGAAGCCCTGCAGCAGGCGTGTGACGCGTGAATAGGTCTCGTCCTCCACATGCTTCTCCAGTCCGCTGGGATCACAGCGCCAGTAAAGGCGTCCGCTCTTCGACATGACTTGCCGCAGCACCCTCTGTGCCTTTGCCAAGCGCCGCTGATGGTGCTCTCGCATCAACTGCAGCTCCTGGGTGAAGTTTCCCTGCTTAAAATGGCGCAGCACCATCGACGAGTACTCCATCATAGCGTATCCCTTGAGCTCCGTGAAGGCGGCCGTGGAGAAGAGCTGGTAGGCAAACTGCTGGGCCGACTTCTGAGCTACGCACATCTGTTCTGGTGCAGCCTCGAAGCTGGCTGTCAGATCGGAGAGCAAGGAGCTGTAGGTATTATTCTGACTATTAATGGCCAAGGGATCATTGCCGTACAGGCAGTAATGCAGCAGTTCCAGCTGAGAGGACAGTGCGTCAGTGCCGGGATCCACGTTCCAGCGAGAGAACTTGATCAGCGTGCTCGGCTCCAAACTGTCCTTGTGCTGCTCGTAGTCCGCCAGCTGGGAGTAGCGCATGTCCACGAACTTGATCAGAGTCCTCAGCTGCGCGACTCGAGTGAGGAGTATCGTTTGTTCCCTTGTATTCCGTAGCAGCGTCTGGATGGTCAAGGTGGTGCTGAGAGCCTCCTACTCTGCCAGTCGCCGAATGTTTCCGTTCACCGCCTCCATTTGGGTGAGCAGTTTCTGCTGATGCTCATATATCACAGCTCCCGCAGTGACCTTCGCCACGGGTAACTCCTCGATAAGTTTCCATGACTTAAGGATCGTCTCGGTGACCTCCTTTATCAAGCGAATAATGTCCACGGTCTGCTGGACGGGTCCGCCGCCTTTCCCGGCAGAGGCGTAGTACCCAGGCACCGTGAGTACGCTGAAAGCGCACCAAATCAGCCACAATTTCATACTCTGCAAAAAATCACGTTTTAATTTCGGAAACCTAATTCGATCTATTTATAAATATATTTGTTTACCTTAAAGACCCTCTGATCCGGCAGCAGCTCAAAGCACTTATATTGCAAAATTATTTGTTATTAAAGCAACGCGTTCGATCGCAACGAAAAATTTCGCGAATCTGATAGAGTTTAGCTTTTGCCGCTTTTATTTATTTATTTTTCAGAGAGAAACTACCAACTTTTTCCGTTTGTTAAAGTACTATAGTATTGATGTTCTAATATATTAAATGTATTCAAGTATGCTGAAAATATAAAAAAAATAATTTTTACTTGAAACAAACTTTTGAAAACTCAGCAAAACAATCTTTAAGTATGTAAATTCAATAAAATATAATTTCTGCTTACGTTAGATATGGAAGACAACATTTGAAAGCTCAGCAAAACTCTTTTTAATTTATATTTTTCAATAAAATGTAATTTCTGCCTTAGTTAGATATGGAAAACAAATTCAAAATTCAGCAAAACTATTTTTAATCATGTAAATTAATGGACGTTGTGTTAATATTCTTCTTTCTTAGCATAAAATCAAATTTTGTAGCTTATATATTTGTGTATTGTAAAAAAAAATAATAATACTTTTTGTAAAATATTTTTTTTAATCTTTTTAAAATGAATAAGAAAATGAAGAATAAAACATTTTACAAAGTATTTAAAGATTAATAGCAGTGAAAATACCATAAAGGGCTGCCAACTCAAAGGATTTTAAAGTGACTTACAGCGTGGGCGAAAAAGAAAAAGGGGAATTCCCCTTTGGACTTTGGACTTTGGAGTTGCATTCTCATACAAACATATGTTTGTACATATGTACGTGCGTATAATACCGAGAATATTTGAAGAAAATTTAATACTTTTAGTGCACAAAAGCGGGAAACTGTTGAATGCTGAAGCGATAAAGCTGAAAGGCAGAGCACAATCACAAAGGTGATTGCAATTTTTCTCTAGCTGCTTTTCAAGGCGGAAAAGCCGGAAAACCGGAGCACAGGACTGCCACGTGAATGGTCAGATATGGAAGCAGGGGAGCGAGCAAGCTGTTAAAGGATTCTAGTTGAGTAAAAGCAGGAGTAGGATAGTTGTGGGTGGCTCAAAGAATTTGTGTTAATGGATTTCACTTTTTAAGAAATAAATTACTATCTACGGCCGTAAGGCGAGTCCTAGAGTCCACAAATAAAGTTCCGAGCTGTTTGCATGATTGGATGGGATTTTTGAGTCATTAGCAAAGAAAGATGCCACACACAAAGGCAAGGGGAATGCCCCTCAGTTTGGGATTATATCTGCATCTTGCCCTACCTTCCTACCTTTCCCTTTTCACCCGATATTTTGCATGTGGAAAGTGGAGCGCTATTATTGCAAGTGAACACATAAAACAACAGCGGGGCCCAAAGTAAACAGCAATTAACTGCTGCACAAGGCTTGGGTTCAAACAGAAAAAAAAGAAATCGGGGGAAAAACACGGCAAATGCAAATTGTTAATTAAAGAAATGGGCATTGTTTAATGCTCCCCATGTGAAATGTTCTAGGCCAACACCTGACCCCCGCACAGCCGCCTGCCCTACCCTTTCTTTCATTGCGCCAAACTCAATGTCCTTTTTCCAATTACTCGTGGAAAAACATTAAACAAGAGCAAAGGATGTATTATGCATGGGTTTAGCTTGGGGAACTGGAGCTTGGGATTTGTGGTTTGGGAAACTTTTAAGAGTTGTACAGAAAAATCAATTAATTTTTTAGTTAAATTCAAAATTATCATTAAAATTTTGACCCTTGTATATAGTATCCTTCGATAAGGAAAACAGAAAAGACTAATAACCAGCTTTACAGGACGAGAAAAGGGTATAATCAGACCGTCGACTGACCCACTTGAAACTGTCCCGACAACAGCCATTATGACGGCGCCCCGCTGCACCTCGAAAAGCGCCCGAAAAAAACTGGGAAAATGGCCTGGCCTGGCCTTTGTGCGAGTTATGATTGCCCCGTGCTGATGCTACTACTGCTGCTGCTTCTGCTGGTGATGATGACAATGTCGAATCTCGATCCCGGCTGCCCTGCATCGAACGACTTTCCAATGGGCACGATTTATAATTTGATTAGCGCATCGCTGAATGCACACGGAAAAGAAAAGTCAGGAAGGGAGCTCCGAGCGGAAGTGCAGCCGAGTGCACTGAGCGAAATCGGATGGGAGGTGGTGATGGCCCAGGTCCGGGGCTCCTCTTCTTATCTCATCTAGTGCAAAATGGAGCGGGCTATCACACTCCGTTAGCTGACAATGACAAATGATGATGGAGGAGCGGTTGCAGGAGGGTCAGTGAAAAAAATTTGGGCGGAAAATCCCCTTGAAACCAAACTCGCTCTTTTTTTGGCTTTCAATTAATCCGAGGAAGTGGCTCTTTTATTGGGATAGGCCTCAGTTTCGGCCTGTTCCCGCTGCCATAATCAGTTGTGTTTTGTTTCGCCACAAATCCTTCCTCTTCCATCCTCAAAAAAAAAACACGATCCGCCCCAAAAGGGTTTTATCTCCGAAAACAAAGGCGCCGAAATTCGCCTCTTCCATTCATTAAACAATGAACAACAAATCCAGCTTTGGGGGGGCGTGGCGGCGCATCCTGCCCGGGAAATAGATTAATGGCCGCAGACAAGGCCCAAAGAATCAATTTATTACACCGCCGACAGTTGACCGCAAAAACGCGGCCATAATAAAAAAAGGTGTTTCACAAGGCTGAATAGAATACTTTTGAAATAAGAGTAAATATATAACTTGATATTATTATTAAATATATTAAGGAAACATTAAAAAATACCCCCTCTAAACCTCGACGAAAAATACAGTTTAAAGGATATTTTTATCAATGGAAGAACCTTAGTTTTATAAAAATGAGAAATGAGACTAATAAAAACTCTAAAATAAAATGTAGAAAATTGTTAACCAAAAAAATAATAATACTATTAAAAACTCTGATATAAAATATAGAATATTGTAAAACAAAAAAATCAATAACTAAATTATTCAAGTCATTATTATTATTATTACTAATTTAAACCGCCACTAGTTTCACCTTTGAAGTGCATATTTCATTAATTCATTAATTTCCAACTTTAGAATTTAAAATCCATTTTGCCAAGCTAAAACTTCAGCTTGGAGCACTCGTAACGTGTGCAGCAAGGATAACAGTCCGGGGCCTTGATGCAGCTTAAGCCCAGGCGGGATAACTCGGCGGCCTCCCAGGCGCGATCCTTCTTGAACAGCTCCATCATCCGCTGGCGCCTGATTCCGGTGATAAGCTGATCGGCGGTGGCCATCTCCACGCTCATTGGGCGGACAAAAAAGTTAATGACGGCACTGCCGGAAGAGTTCTTGAGCAGCTCGGGTTGGTTTATCAGAGAAAGACTAGCAAGGAAATGGGACTTTTAATTATTAGCTGCCACGAAAGAGATTTTACCAAGAAAAGCCTTACAAATTTGAGGATTTTTGCATCTTTTTTGTGAGTACGTAAGAGCTCCAGTGTGTGTGTGATTGTTAACACTAATGAAAGTTAATCGACAAACTTGTCTAGGCCTAGTTTGATGGCTGCTTAATAAGCTTTCCCAACGAAGACTAAATGAATGTCCTAGGAGTTACGATTAAAACAAGAACTTGAAGCTAATTAGCTGCAGGCTTCATTAGCACTAAAAACACATTTAAACCTCACTAAAAAAAAAGTAATATATGCATAAGAATTGCAGCCACAATCATTTTTATTTTATTCCTCTTTCAAAAATATAAATAATTTGGAAAGAACCTTTGAAAATAAATTGAAAACTCCTTTTTGATATATAAATCCCTTTCTGGGGTGCTACCACCTCATCATGGAGTTCTGATAGTTCGTGCAGCACGGATAACAGTCCGGGGCCCTGATGCAGCTCAAGCCGAGGCGCTCCAGCTCGGCGGCTTCCCAGGCGGCATCCTCCGCGAACAGGTTTCTCATCCGCAGACGACGAGATCCAATGAAAAGCTGATCAGCGGTGCCCATCTCAATGTCCAACGGCTTGACCAAAAAGTTAATGACAGCATTGGTCGAGGGGTTCTTTATCAGACTGGGTTGGTTGAGCAGAGAAAGGCTAGCAAGTAAAAAGGATCCTAATTAATAGGCACCTCCAAAGGGAAAGAGAGAGAGGGAGATGGTTCCTTACAAATTCCAGGAGCCCATCTTTGCTAGTGGGTTTGAGAGACAGTTCCACAGAAAGCGTGTGCGGTGTGTGCCTTGATTGCAAACACTAATGTAAGCCAGCTGACAAACTCCTCCAGGCCGGATTTGATGCCTCCTCAATTAGGTTTGCCAACGACGACTAATCGAATGCCCCAGGACTGGAGATGAGGGCGGGAAATTGGGCCTGAGTAGCTGCATGTAGCAGCCAACTGACACTGAACACCATTTGCCACTCACCAAAGGTCAATCGAGCGAGTTGAGGCCCCCAGAGGCCTTCACTTCAAAGGCGTTTCAAGTGAGTTTAAAAGGATATAGGGACCGAACAGTGGGGGTTTAATCTAAGCTTTAACCATTTAAAAATAATGATTTTTAATAACTAAATATATATCTACCAAGCTTTCACTTTTATTGCCTTAAAATTTAATGGAAAGTAAAAAACGAAATATTCTTTTCGATTAACCCAGTGTCCTGTCCAGTTCACTTGGCTCCTAATTGTCTCTCTTTCACTTTCTTGAACTCAACAAATAATCCCCACAAATTGCTACACAAAAGAAAACAGATGGAAAAACCCCATCCAAGCCAACACACAAATCGTTGTTCGGCAATTTCAGTCTACCTTTTCCTCCCATAAAGTCATGTTCCAAAAAACTGAGAGGGGGGTGAAGGGGTAAGAAACAGTCAGGTGTGTAATTGCAATCCGAATTGGTCAAGTGTAACAATGCAAAGACGCATCCCGCAGCTCACACCTGCTGCCAGTCGAGGGAATCAATTTGATCCTTGAACTTAGGCAACAAACTGAAACTGCAACTTGGAACGGCAGGCAGGAGGAGTCTCTCTCTCTGGGGAACAAAATCAAATTGCAAATTGCATCCGAAAATGTCACGTGCACATCGACGACACATTTTTCGAAGGCGAGAGACCCAATACACACACACACACTGTCTGACGGGGGTTTCCCTTTTTGGGTCCCAACGAAAAACCGAGGCGGAGAGATGTCGTGACATGGCCGACATGAGCAAAGGTTATTGCAATTGCCCGCCAGAGCAATCAGTGGACACCAGACACATGGAATGGATACCACAGACAGGTTAGAGTTCTGTGCAAAATGAATAACCTTTTCAAGCTAAACAAGAAAGGAAGCCAACTTTGGCTCACTGCGTTGAAAACTTTTGAAAGAAACTATAATTCCCCGGCAAGGGTATAAAATAGGTTAAGAAAATATACAAGTTAAAAACGAAATAAATCAAATTATTAAAATTAAAATTATTGTAATATGAATTAATTAATACTCCTCATGAAGCCTTCCAGAAAATAAATTTTTCTAGTTTTTTAATAATCCCTCTGCATTCTTTTTCAATTGTCTGGAAAATAGCCAAGTTTATGGCACTTGTTCGAGGGAAAAGGGACTTGCACCTGCTCCTGCGGCATGCGCTGCACTCTTTTGCTGCTCCAAGCGCGGAAAGCTTCATGAAAAGGAGCAGGAGTAGGAGCTGCAGCTGTATTGTTCGTGGGTGGCCACCCTCCACGCCCCATTCATTATGTTGACCACGCTGTCGCATTTGCTACGTGACATTCTACTAACTGCCCTGAAAATGGAGCCGGGACCGTGTCGCACTTGGTGCATTGTCGGCTCAGCTTATAGCCCTACGACGAACGACATAGCGCTTCCCATCGAAAAGTGAACTTTGGTTGGGAAGAATATATATCTTGTATAGATTATTGGAAAAATAAATCAAAAATAAAAGTAAGCCCTAAAATTTTTATTAATTTAAACAAAAATATGTATTTAAATTAATGCAAATTATGAAAAATATATTAACTAGAAATATTTTCATTTCTAAATACAAGCTTATATCAAAAATCAATAAAAAAAATGGAAATATCAAAATAAAAAACCTAAAAACCTACCCATACACCCCCCTTTTAATCACTTTAAAGTCTTATAAACATGTTAAAAATTAGTATTTTCTGATTAAATATAATTTCCAAGACGTATACGTAATATTCTCTTTGCCTCCCCTTGATATCCTTCACACAGGCCCTGCCGATAAACGACCTCCTTGGCCCACTGAGAATTAGATTGCAGTTAGTTCGCCTGCAGACCAGCTTTCCCGCATCCTGCAGTTCATCCTAATCCTCCTGTTAGCTACTAAGATGCCCATTGGGGACGTGATTGCAGGGATTCCATTCCAGTTAGTCCACTGCATCATCCCCCATAGCCATGATGTTTGGGCCGCCCATGAGATTTGGCCCCAAAATTGACTCGGCGGCGCTTGGCAATTGGAAGGAGCAGCAGCGTTTTCCCCCTCCCCTCTGGTGATGGGTGCAACTCAGCTCGTTGGGCTGCCAAATTTATCCAATTGCCTTGCCATTACACTATACAAAGTTATGGCAATCTCTCCCTGGAGAGAATATCGCCGGGGCGGGGCCGGCAAGAAACAAAGAAACAATGCAGTTCGAAAGTTGCTCGGGATTTGTGCGAGCATCGAATTGCAAGTAAATAAAGCGTCTGGGAAGCAACACCTCCGGCATATCCTCCCCCAATCCTTGCAGCAGCAGCAGCAGCAGCAGGAGTTGAGTTATGAACGTGCTGGGAGCAACAAAGCGAACACAACACCCGCAATCCGGGAAACTGGTAACTGCAAAGCGGGGGGCAGGAGCACAAGGAATCCTTGTAAAGTAAATGTGCAAACATTTATTTATGTGGCCTGCCAAGGAGCACTTTAAAGCCCTGCAATTGCCCTGATTCTGGCAGAGAGTACTGCATATTTATATATGGACCCGGACTCGAGGTATACAAATGACTCCAGAAGGTTTCGTGGTTAAAGCCACAGCCCAGTGTCAGTTCTTGGACATTCCATTTTGCCACAAGAACACAAATTTAACATAAGTCAAGGAAATTGTATGTTTTTCCTCCCTTTGAGCTAATCTTTTTAATAGAGAATTTGATTTGGATGTTTTGAGAGGATGTTTCTTATTTTAATTTAAATTTTAAACGTTCGGAAAAGACTCTCATAAATATTAAATATTTAAACTTGTAATTCCTGATCCTTAATTTCACCAAAACACTGCCTATATTGAAGCCCACCGCTTCACCTCACCACCTTTGGCATCCCATTTAGTAATCCTGGAACATCATTATTTGGCACACATTTGGTCCTGCCTGCCGGCTTTGTGTTCCAGCCGTCGCAGCAGTCGCATTTCAATTTTAATGAGCACTTGAGAGTTGTTGCTCGTTTTTAGCCGTAACTTTAATTAACAACAAAAGTCATGGTCTTGGCCAAAAACAAAAAAAAACGGCGAATAACAAAAAGTAAATGCAATGAAAAAGCTTAATTTGTAAGGGAACACGGGGAGAGAGAGAGGCAGTGCGAGAGAGGAGGGAATGAAAAGACACATGAGACCAGGCCGGGGGAATTTTCCGAAAGGAACTACACCGCTGCTACTTCTTGCAAGGAAAATGCGGAACATAAAAAGTCGCCAGCAAGTAGTTTTTGCACTTGTAGTACTGCTTTTTCCTACTAGAGCCCCGGAAAATGTTTTTTCTTGCTTTTTTTTTTTGGGGGAACCCATAGCAAGGATATAAATACGGGTCCTGGGCCAGGGGCCGTGACTGCCGTTGGCATTAAAAAAGCGGAAAATCGCAGCACATTTTTGCTTTTTAATTAAGCCCTCAATTTTTTATGTTTCCATTCGAAAGCGACACGCCGCGATTTCGCCTCGACTTCGTCCTGCTTGGATCCTTTTCGGTTACCATCGAAAAATAGTTTACTCCTTCGCAGAGGAGCAGCAGAAGGAGCATCTGGAGTGTAAATGTGCGTGCATCATGGTTTAAGGACTTCGTCCTGACAAATTACTCTACTCTTTCGTTTGAGGCAAATTAAAAGGCTCCTCTTGGGGGACAAATGTTTTGTTCTGCAGTGTAAGTGTGTTTTGTTTCAGTTAGAAATCTGTGATCTCTTTTCTTTCCTCTCTTTTGGCATTAATAAAAACCAGTTAGCTGTAATTATATTTTAAACGAAAGCTAAACGAATTTGGAATATCTTAATTAGGCTCTTGACTTGATATTAATTTCAAGAGTTTTGCTTTAAAAAAGTTATTAAAGTAAACAATTTTTTTTGCGAGTTTTTAATTTTAATTATTTTTACAATATCTAAATAGTTTCCTATTAAAAAAATACCCTTAATAATTGCCAGGCATTTTAAAAATTCTTGGAAAAAACTTTATGCTCCAAATATATTTAAAAAAAAAACCTAAAAAGTTTCCTAATTAAAAAGTACCCTAAAAATTCTTAGAAAAATTCTACCCAAAATACAACAACCTCTTTAAGCTCCATATATATTATAAAAACGCAAAGATATTCGTACAAATCTACTGTTAATTTTTTCCATTTGCCAAATACCAAAAGAAATTACAGAGAATTCCAAGAGAAATTCCATAAATACTTGGAGTTAACCACCCAGCGGTTCAGTTCGTTTCAGACTCGAGTCGAATGACGATCAAGGCTAGTGTTTGGGTTATTCAGTTATTCGGCTGGAAGGTTAGATCATTGAACTGCACTTACAGCGACACCTTCACGTACTGCCCCCCATCTCCATCTCCATCCCCGCCTCCACACCTCCACACCTCCAGCTAAACCGGTTTCAAAAACTCAACAACACGAAGTCTCCGGGCTTCGGGACTGAAGCTAACCAACTTGAGGTGGTGCATTCGGTAAGAGTCAATTAGCCAGGCGTCGTCTTTGCTGGCACTTGAAAACAAATCCTGGGAGTCCTCCTCTAATTTCCTGAGCTTCTTGCAAAAGGTAAGTCCTACTTCGGTGGCCACCAGGCAGCTTTGTATGGGTTCGCTGATCCTCTGTGCCTGCAACTCGGTTAGCAAGCTCTGAAGCCGCTCAAAGAACTCCACCTGCTCTTGCTTGGTGTCAAAGTCTAGGAGATTGCGCAGACCAATGAACAACATGTCCACCAGGACACAGCATTGTCCATCGATCCACTGGCGGCACACTTTCAGCGGCACCGCGTGCTTCAGGTGCTGACTCTGGAAACGCATCAGGCCGCCGGCAGACCGCTGGCTGCCCTGACCCTGAGCCAGCCCATAGATATCCGCCGAGCCGCGTTCCGTGCAGCAGCTGCGGATGAAGAGCCAGTTTGATAGACGCACCGCCTCCATCATGGTGGCCGCAGCCTGGCGGGTGCCCTCCTGGAAGCCGGTCTCATCGAAGGCTACGCCAAGCAACCGGCGCAGGCGCCAGAGGCAGTAGCGTTGTCTGATTCCATTGAATAGCTGGATAAAGCGGAGGTTCAATCGGTTGGTCCTGGACAGGTGGCACACCTTGCGGCAAGGCGTCACAGGGGGAGGAGGAGGAACACGTGGCTTCCCAATTTTAATGGGCCTGGTTAAGCCGCCCCTCGAAAACCTTGACAACATTGCTTGAAAAAATTACAAAAAACTAATTTTTTAATGTGGGCTTTTGAATTTTTACAGCATGAAGTTGATAATAAGCCAACTTTTCGGGCTTTTCCTGCTGGCTATAGTTCCCTCGATCCCAGCTGTTTATGATGACTATCGCTTGCCTAGGGCTCTAGAGCCTCAGCATTATGATTTAAGGATTCTCACTGACTTGAATAGACTACGTTTCGAGGGCTTTGTGAGAATCCATTTGCTGGCCCGAGAAACTACCTCGAATATCACTTTGCATGTGAAGGATCTAGAGATTGATGGGGAAAGGACAAAAGTGAGCTCTGTTCGGGGGAAAAACTGTGTGAACAGCATAGAAACCCAGGAGCTTAATGAGTTTTACATCCTGCACTTGTGTCGCGAACTGGAAAAGGGCGAAGTTTACCAACTGGAAATGCATTTTGGAGCTAAACTCAATGGCTCGGATTCGGGTTACTACAACAGTTCCTATGTGGATGCCAAAACAAAGAAAGTTCAGTGAGTTTTATATATAGTTTTTATGGGTTATTTGGTGGTCTAATTAAATATTTATTTATAAAATTATAAAAGCCATCTAGCGGTAACACAATTTTCACCAACATTCGCTCGTCAGGCCTTTCCCTGCTTGGACGAACCCTCCTGGAAGGCCACCTTTAATATTACCCTGGGATATCATAGAAACTACACGGGATTGAGTAATATGCCAGTTCTGGAATGCCAAGAGCAGTGCGTAGATGAGATCTCCAGGATCTGTAAGCCGAATTTTAATCTCTGTATTATTTTCCCAGTGAAACTCTTGACAACTACATTTGGTGCCAGCATGAAAGGCTTCTGAAAACCTCCACCTACTTGGTGGCCTATGCTGTTCATGATCTTCAAAGTAAAACCACAGCTGAGGATAACCACAGGATAACCTTCCACAACTGGATGCAGCCAAATATGCGGAACAAAGAGCTGCAATCCCTGGAAATGGCCCCCAAATTAATAACCTTTTTCGAGCAACTTTTCCAGCTTAATTTACCGCTGACAAAAATCGATCAGTTTATAGTTCCCACTCACCGATTTAAGGCCATGGAGAACTGGGGCCTGGTCACGTTCAGCCAGTTTCAGTTGGCATTTAATCCCCTTGACGATCTGCAGGCAAAAAAGGATTCAAATGCCTTTACCGCCGGCCATGAGTATGCGCATCAATGGTTTGGAAATCTGGTGACCATGAAGTGGTGGAACGATCTTTGGCTGAAGGAGGGACCTTCTACATATTTTTCGTACTTAGCCTTGGATGCTCTGCAGCCGGAGTTGGCCAGAGGCGAGGCGATGATTGCCCAGGATTTGCAGGACTTTTTTGCCAAAGACTCGGGTGGTTCAATGCCAGCCATCTCGAAGGAGGTACATGATCCAGCCCAGATTCTGGGGCAGTTCACAGAGTATGTCTATCAAAAGGGATCGTTGATGATCCGGATGCTGCACAAGGTTTTAGGAGAGGAAGTCTTCTACCAGGGCATTCGTTCTTTTTTGAGGCAGCACGCTCTGGGAAATGTAATGCAGGCGGATTTGTGGAAATCCATGCAGGATGCTGCTCAGCAAGGCAATGTAATCACTCCAGATTTTAATCTAAGTAGAGCTATGGATACATGGACCCTGCAAGGGGGCTATCCGCTGGTCACTCTCATTAGGGATTATACGTTAAGAGGCAGGATAACCATCAATCAAACCAGATTTTTAAGGGAAGAACAAACTGAGAGAAACTCTGCCTGCTGGTGGATACCACTTAGTTTTGTTAGACAAAACCTGCCGGATTTTGAGAAAACTATTCCTCAGGCAAGCCTGGAGTGTCCAGCAGAGATCGATGAAGTTTTGACTTTGCCAGATCCCCCAAATTCCGATGAATGGCTTCTTGTTAACCCACAAGTTAGCTCCATTTTCAGGGTTAACTATGATGAACACAACTGGCAATTGATAAGCCAAAGTCTACTTAAAGAACACAACTTTGGTGGAATCCACAAGCTAAACAGGGCTCAGTTGGTGGATGATATCCTGGCCTTGGCTTCGGTTCGAATTCGAAGCTATACCTGGGCTCTCGATATGCTGACTTATCTCAAGAACGAGAAGGATTATCTGCCTTGGAAGAGAGCACTGAAGCTATTGAGCGACTTGGGAGCTTTGCTGAGTGGTCAGGACAAAAAGGATTTTAAGGTAAAAATTCTAGAAAATATTAAAGATTTAAAGAATAATTAAAATCCTTTTTTCTCTTTTAGGTCTACATGCAACAGCTGCTCTCACCTTTGTACAAAGGCTTCTCCAAGTTAGGAATGATTTCGAGAAGCAGGCCCGCCCCTAAGGATATAGCTTTCCAGCGATTTGCTTACTCCCAGGCCTGCCACTACCATGTAGATGATTGCATCCAACAGGCCAAGGAACTGGCAATATCCCCAGAGGACATACCCTCCGATTTTCGGGAAGTAGCTTTTTGTAACTTACTCAAAGAAGGCGGAGAGGCAGACTTCCAAACGGTCTTTGGTCTCTTCAAGAATGCCACCAATCCAGCTCAACAACAAATCTGGGCCTCTGTCCTTGGCTGCAGCCGAGACTTTAATCATTTCAAGGAAGTTCTGGACTTTACTTTGGCATCAGATGAGAAACCCATCAAGGATTGCTATCTGTCGGCAGTAAAGACAGCCTTAAGTGGGCATTACTTGACTTCCCAGACAACTACACTTATACTGAGCCAAGCGAAAATATTGGGGTAAGTTTTATTTATCCCAAATTATTATTAATTATTAAATTATTATTTAATTGCAGTGAGAAGTTTAAAAAGAAGGAGCTGACAGGCCTGCTGCTGCAGTTGGTGAGCCAAATCCAAGAACCCAAACAATTGGAGCAACTCAATGAGCAGTTAAAGGACATTAAGGTGTTCAGTGAACCCCTCAAGGAAGCCCTCGATCTGGGCAATATAAATCAGCAATGGCAAAAAGATTGCGCCAGTGACTTTAGTCGGGCTTTGAGGAAGTTCATCTAGCACATCTTTGTTTTAAATGTTAGATTAAGTATTTGACTTTGTAATTATATTCCCTATATCTTTGTATTTTGTATATTTCTCATCTCTTAAACGCAAGGATTTAGTGCCTGCTGCCTGGCACCTGGGTCACCTCATTCTAGCCTTCCACAGACCTCAAGCTAAGGCTGCAAGCAGCTGTCAAGTTCCATGTTCTTGGTATTAATTAAGGCAATGGCGATGAAATCTTGGAGTCGCCCATGAAAGGAATGCGAGCAGTGGGCATGGGGGCCTTGAGGAGGCCAGCGTGGCTGTCAGAAACGGTTCCTGTCAGGACTTTGACTGGTGGATTGCCTGACACGGGACACACACCGACACTATCCATCTGCAGCAGGGCTCCTTTGTTTTGGGAGACCTTCCTCCCTCCCTTCGTTTTCCATTTCCCGTTTTCCTAGGATTCCCCTTTGCTGGCATTTGACGTTTACACGGGTCCGTCAAAATATGTACTCATCCTGGGTGCCATTTCGATGACGACATGTGGAAAGAACATGGAAATGGCGGCCCCAACAACAACAACAGCTCCCAGCTGCTGTCAGGGAGCTGGAGCTGGATTCGGAGTACAGATCGAGGCGGGGATCTTTACAACTGACTGCCAATTAGGCAAATTAATCGCCTGTAATTGACGTGCCAGGAAAGAGCAGGAGGGGAGAAGGGTTAATGGATTGTATTCTCCGGCAAAAGTGAGACTTAGGGCGTCAATCGAGCAAAACTATCTGTCAATTGGCCACTATTATGATGGCTTATGCAATAATCTTGCATCCGCCAGCCACTTCAACTTGCAGGATGACTTCTGGACGGGATACTTTGTTGGCTTTCAGCTGACAATTGCCTGGAGGAGAGCTTGGAGAGCCCAGTTAATGAGATTGAGAGCTTAGCAGCGGGACAAAGGGTAGTAGAAATTTATATAGAAATTAAGATAGTCCTTTAATTGAGAAGAAAGGTGGAAGGGGAGATAAGAAGTGGCATAAATGTAACCCAAAATATATAAAAATATTAAAGAATTCCAATAAAAAAAATATTCCTTACAAAATCTCTATGAAATTCCTTAGAAATGTTTACTTAATATTTATTTCTGGCTTAATTGGAATTCTTAAGTATTAATTTCATACCAAAAACAATAAATTTCCATCAAAAACTATTGCATTTTTAAATTATAAAACCCCCCCAAATCTGAAAAAATGCTTTCCCCCGTTTAAACTCGTTTCTCTTTCTGGCAAATATGGCAGCGAATCAATCAATTGATGACCCATAATTGAAACCACAAAGAGAATCCATCTGTATGTACATTTCGTATGCATCGGCTCTATATGCGTATTTTGCTGGGAAATGCAAATGAAAAGTGGCCCTGTCAGAAAAATTAACGCTATTAATGCTTGTTAAAAGCGGTTATTAAATTAATTAAATGTGATGCCCAGCTTGATGAGCGTGTAGAACCGGCACGAATCGACACAGAAAACTGACTGCCGGATTATTGCATGTTAAATATTTACGCTGGACATTGGCTGCATTTTTAGTGCTACTTTTTGCTTATTTATTTATCCGAAATTAATTGAATCCCTGAATGCGAACGACTGTTAAAAATCGCTCAAATGTCAAATTAATGGCAGGACTTAAACATGCTTCAGAAAATAAATCTGTGAATTTTTTGTGTACAGTGGAAAATGGAGTATCTATGCAATACCTAGAAATGAAATATTTGTAAATTTATTATATTTTTTATAAGCAAATTTGATAATGCAATATTGTTTACGAAACATGAAAGAATAAGATTAATTATGCAATATTGCTTAGGAAATATAAAAGAATAAGATGTAAATTAACAGCAGTGGGTAAGGACTTCCCTGAGAACTTAACAGTGCCTTAGAAGAGATGTAAATTATCAGAAATAATGATTTCTGGAGAGGTCTTAACAGTGTCCTAACAGAGACCAAATAAAATCTGTAAGGATTGTGGGAATTGATTATTTTTAGAAGAAAAAATTCTGAAATTTAATAAAATTACAATTTAATCAAAGCCCTGGAACACATATTTTCTTAAATATATTTTAATTTTTTTCTATTAAAATTTCCATAATTTCTGCTTAACATTCTCCATTCGAAAAGTGTATTTTAGTGTTCATGAAATTCAAAGAATAAAATAGAGATTTCCAAATGTAAATTATCAGAAATTAAAAGACCCATTTTTTATCCCATTATTGCCTTTAAGAAATGTAACGGGAATCCGGAAGGAATTTCCATACAAACCCCCATATAACAGGCCAGGAATTTTGAGATCATGGGGACTTATCCTAGAATTCGCCCAGAATCCTGTCAGGAATTGATTTGTTGTAACATTTTAAATTCCAAAACATGAACCTGGAACCCACATATTTCCTCCATTTAAATTTTTTCTTGCTCTATTAAATTTTCCCCTGATTTCTGTTTAAATTTAAATAGTTTCTCTTATCCCATTGCTCCATTCAAAAAGTATATGTATTTTTATGGCTCCAAGTGCTCCTGGGCGCCATAGAATGTATATAAGTAATTTGTGGCCAAGTTTTATGCTTGGTTAGCTCTTTTGAATGTCCAAATGCCTTCGGGGGTGTATAGGATAATTCTGGTAGTTTCAGCTGGTCTACGGTTTCTTGGGCGGCAGATCCTTGCTCCAGCTCCATCTCCATCTCCAGCTGCTGCTGCTGCAGTTTTGGCACACACACAATCAAATTTTGAACGTTAATTAATATGCATTCAGTGTCTGAGCAGGGCAGGGATCAAATTATGTAATAGCCGCATTAAAATTGAATTTCTGGATGCGTGCCTCGCTGCCGCTGTGTGTGGGAGTATCTTTTGGCTGTGTGGACTTGGATTTCTGTGCACGTGGCAGGCACTCGCCGCTGTCCGTTTGCAAAATGGAAAATGGTCTAATTAGCCCTAATTGAATGCGACATGCTTAGTAGCCACCCCCCCACCAGGACCCCCCTTGTCATGGCCCCCCGCTTAAGCGAGACAAATTATTTGTGTGTAGCTGCAATTGCAATTCAATTGGAGTGTTTAGATTATCAATTCCTGCCAACCGATTGTCGATTATGCTCTCTGTGTGCAATCAGGCCAATTGCAGCTCCCAAGGAGAGTTGGCCAACGTGATTACAATGGCCCAGGAAATGGAGAAGGTGAAGCCAGGTAAGAGGAAGTCAAAGGGTTTTGTGCTTCATAAATGGCTGTCTTTGGTTTCTACTCCTACAACGGACTTAGTTGCAGTTGAAATTTAAATTTTTTGGTATTACTTTGTATAATACAATCCAGAATGAATATAAATATTATTTTTTAAAAGCAAATTTGAGCAGTAAGCTTTATTCTTCCCATAAAATCCCCAGTAATTGCTCACGCTAAGCTCCTTGGAAAAACTTGTTGAATTCATCACTGGGAAATGCATTTTAAAGCCTCGCAAATGAACCTAAAAATCTATTCATTGCACTTTTCACCTCTCTCTCTCACTGCCAAGAAGTTTTCTTTGGAAATCACAACTTGAATGCGGAAATATATATTTCAATTAGTGCCGAGTTTTCCCCCTTGGCAGCTTTGTTTTTCCCCATTGTTTCTGGGCTTTCTACGCTTTTCCTGATATTTTTTTGTGTCTAGGTCCTTGCTTGCTCTCTCCTGTGTTTGCCTTTCGATTGGGATGTCGATGCTTTTTATTGTCTAAACTTGTGTATTACATTTTGTTGATGTCGTAAATTACGAGCTCTGGTTGAAAGCACCTTTATTGTTTGTTGTTTTAATGCCGCCACAGAGAGACAGGGCGAATATAAATTCATTAAAAACTTTTCTGGCCCTTTTTTTATTGACTTTGTACGGATCTTTGGTGGTTGGCCTGCGTAAATATTTATGCAAAATATATTTCTGCACTGGCTAGCATGTTTTGATTGTGGACGGACTCTGTTGCATATTCACAAATCCAAAATCGTATCGATTTGTGACCCCTCCCCATCCACCGGCTCTCCTTATCATAATCAGAGTGAAAACTTTGCTTACTTTACTTTACATTTATTGCTTCCGTCCCCCGGACCACTTTTGTTTGAATTTTCTGGAAAAGAAATAGAACGTGAAAACTATTTCTTGCTGGCGCCTTCAGGCTGTACGACATTCGAGGGAAACTTTGCCACAAAAGTAGGAAGCAGGGCCCAAAAACTTGCATTTGTCCGGCCAAGGGAGACGGACAGGGACAGGACAGGGCACAAAGAGATGGCAACTTACAAATTTAGATTACGAGCACAAGCACAATTGCCACACATGTTTGCACAAATGCTGGCTGGCTGGCAGTCTGCTGGATTGTTTAATTTCGTTTAATTAAATTGCAAATATTTTATTGCTGCAAAACTTGCAACAGAAAATTTCCGCACTTTTCCCCTCTCACTCGTTTTCCTATCATTTTCCTCGCTTGTAAAGCTTCAATTTGTGTGTGGCATCTGGTTGCCACATGGGGCAGTGGCAGTGGCATTATTAGTAAGTTTTGTGTGTAAGAGTGTATAAGTGCATTGTAAGCAGTTTAAAGAATAGTAATCCAAGGATAATTTGGATCCTTTTGAATGCCAGGGAAGCTTGTTTTCATAGCTAAAAGCACAACGTCTCAAGGAGCTAAAGAAAATGAGAGAAATTTAGAGGCCATAAAAGCCAAATTCTCCTTCTTCCTTTTTGTATTTAAAGTAATTTTTTTATGTAAGTCCTTGATTATCAATTTTAAAAGATTAAAAACATATTAAATACAAATATATGTTCCTTGATTTTCTTCCTTTATACAACCTTTAATAAAATATATTCCCTAGTTACTTTTCAGCCCTTTTGCTTTCTATTTTATTCACTTGAATGAATAATTATTATTATGGCTAATTTCGATTAGAGATCGATAAGCAATCATCGAAATGGAATCGCTCGACAACACCTCTATAAATATTGAGAGTGTCAGCCACTTGATGCTAATGCAAATTCGATTCCCTCGCAGTTCTTGGGTTAACCCAAGCCTTACTCCCTCCCCCCCATGCCTCTATAATTCACTTGACCACCTCAACGAGCTCTTGATTGGGCCCCTAAAAGGGGAAAGGGGAAAACGGGGAATAAACACGACACGACGACCTTGGCAGCAAACCTTCTCCCCTTTCCCAAGCCCAAACAACACTCGAAACAACAACAGAGCATCCAGTTCCTTCTTTTCGAAGCCACTTTCTCCTTCCTCCTGCCGCCTCCTTCTATGTGTTTCTTTTAAGTGCTTCTTATAGTTGATTTCTCTGCTACTATTGTTGTTGTTGTTGTTGAGTTTCTCTGTTTACTTTGGCGCTGAGCAGGAAAAGGAAAAGCGTCCAAAGAAAAACACTTTTAGCACGCATCGAAGGGGAAAACCAATAGAGGAGAGGCCAAGGCTTGAAATGCCAAGCACCTGGACATGGACAGGAGTAGCCTGAAACCACATTAGATGCAGGGGTTTGCTGGTGGCTTTTAGAGATTTAATATCGTTTATGATGTATAATTTAATATAAATACTTTTAAAAGAAAGATAAATTATAAAAGATGATAATTTTAATAGAATTCTTCAATGTCTTGGATTTATTATTACGCCGCGAAAAGGAATCTTCAGTCTAACTGAGTTTTGATGGTTTATCTTTACTAAATTTCCTTAGCTTTAAGTCTAAATAAATTTCAAATCCCTTAAACCCTTTCATTTTCAACATTTTTTGTATCAAAATATTAAATTTTACCCCTGTACCATTTATCATTAGCTTTTATCACTTGAAAGTCCAACTTTAGCGTTCTAATTTCGCTTCATATTTCATTCCTCAAACTCCTCTCTATATGATATTCCCTTACTCATTTTGAAACCTCATATATTCCTAACCCTCCCATAGGGCTTAGCTTCCATTAATCCTCCCATGACAACTCGTAAAATTTTAAAGCATATTTACGGACGGCTGCTCATTATTTTGATGCGCTTTGGCAAATATACATAGTGGACGTGGAGGTCTGAAAATAGGGAGACTGGGAGGGAGACGGGAACCAAAAACTGGAACTCGGATGCATATATGCATATTAAACAGACCGCTTTTATTCGCCGGCACATTCTGACATCAAATTTGATTGTCTGTGCACGGTGCCTGCCCCAAGCTCCAAGCTCCCCTCTTCCCTATATATCGCAGCGTGAATGCATATGCATGAAACGGCATTATTTCGATGCTGCAAACAATAGACCAAAAGATCCAAATCTCTGTTGCTGTTGCTACACCTCCTCTTGGTCCTGGTTCCTGGTGTAGCTTTTGCTTGTGCTCCCTGCTCCCCTGCCTCAAATGGGACAAAACAA
Organism: Drosophila mayri; assembly: GCA_008042485.1. Lineage (NCBI taxonomy): Eukaryota > Metazoa > Arthropoda > Insecta > Diptera > Drosophilidae > Drosophila > Drosophila mayri. Next base: position 47,871 of record VNJN01006437.1, read on the forward strand.
TGCGTCATCCTAAGGAGACTGAGCGAAAATCAAGCTTAATTAGGAGACATTTTCTTGAATTAATTTAAAAAGAATTAATAAAAATTTTAGTAAATTAAATCTAAGAACTATCAATGGTTATTGGAGATGTTAAAACCAATTTCCATCAGATTATCCTGCTCAACTTTATGGAAAGTACTTTTTCCTCAGTGCATGCAATCATTGGGTGGTCTGTACTCCACCCCAAAAGCAGGATGCTGCCCAGGAGGAGTGGGATCAGCATCAAAAGTGGGTGTAGCAGGAGTTGGAGGAGGACTTAGCCACAATTCATGCGGCTGCATTTGCCTAAGCGCCAAATATTAATGACGCTGCGACGATGCTGATGCTGACGATGACGATGACGAGCTCTGAAATATCATCAGCGGCGGCGGCGGTGGTGCTGGGTGTTGATTTTAATGAGAGACCCAAAGCAGAGCTGAAACTGAGGGAACAGACGACACTCAGCTCTGCTTATCAACGCCATCAATTCTTCTGTCGCTGTCGCTGCTGTTAGTCCTCAAAAATTAGGGGTGTTTATTATTTTTGATTGCCGGCACGCGTCCAAAAGAAAAGGAAAAGATGGAAAAAAAAGCCGAGACAAATAGCCCGTAGAAGGGCTAAAATGTCCCATTGTTTGAGCCTCAAAATTGATAGCGCGTGTGCAAATTTCACAGGGCTCTTGTTTTTCCTTGCCTTCCCTTTTTTTGTTTTTTGTTTTTGCTTATTGCCTAATGACTCATTTCTTGTCTCGCCGGTGTCCCTCCTTTCCCTGTATTTCTTTCCTCCTCTCAACTCAAACTCAAACCCTTTGTTTCGGAAAGGGAAATACTGAATACCATCTTTTGAAAGCCAAAAAGTTGGCGTTTGGGTGTGAAAAAGGCAAATAGACACGCTGCCAAATACTTTTGGCACCACGAAGAAGGATGGAAGGACTTTTTCAGGAACAAAAGGAGTGAGTGTACACGGAGAGAAGTCTTAAAAAAAATGAGATCTTTAAAAAGGGAAAATATAATATAAAAAGATGTTTAACTCCCTTTTCTCTAACTCTAAAGAAGCTTTCTAATTTTTATATTTAGAATTTAAGAAGCTTCTCTCAATACCTGACAGCATTTTATAATTTCAAAATATTCCCTATATTTTTCATGAAGAAAATCCTTAAAACCAAACTTTTCTTCAACCTTTCTGCCATATTTTTCTCTCTATGCAAGTGATGATCAGCGCGAATGGCACGTTCCGCTTGCCGTTTTGAGTGGTTTGCTGCAAGGTGAGGAGGTCACACGAAGTTGGAGCTGGAGTTGGGTGATGGAATGGGAAGTGCAAGTGGTCTGCACTCGAGGATGCAGCAGCATTCACATTCACATTCACGGGCGCTTGCACTCGCAATTAGCGCAAATCAGGCGACGTCGGATGGTCCTCGGGAGTCCTCAATTTGCCGCTCAACCTGCGATTGAATGACACACACGCTCATTCAGCCAATGGAGTCACGAGTGGAGAAGCAACTAATTTCGAGATGAAAATGGGAGAAATCATACCAATTAGGCAATATAAAGCCGGTGCTTTTGTTAATCTGAAGAATTTTTCAAGATTTTTTAAGGGGTGAAAATATTTGGACAGATTGAACAAAATAAAAGGGTTTTTAAGGAAGTAAAGAGGTAAAAAAAATCTTAAAATCTCTCAAAAAATTTAAGTTTGCTTGCTGACACAAAACTTTGAAGACCAAACCTTAATCATTAAAAATCAGGGTTAAGAAAGAAATTCCTTAAAATACATTTTCCTAAATTTCTTAAATTAAAAACCTATATTTACTTAATATTCAAATTTCCCACATTCATTGACACAATATTTAACTTGCAATCGACTTTCCTTTTGCTGTTTGTTGCCGTTGCCCCTCTTGAGTTCCTTTTTCGCACTCCTGGAAACGTAATGTTTTGTACAACTCTTGAGGCATTACTCTTTTTTCATTGTTGATTTATTTTCCCACCACCTTCTTTTGCTTTTGCTTTTATTTCCTTTTATTTCTTAAAGTCACTGCTGTTGTAGTTGCTGCTGTTAAGCATTCTTATCGCCGTTGGTAGCATTTCCGTTCCATCCTACTCGTGCATTTTTCATTTCCGCCTCAGCGTCGCGGCATTTCCCTTCATTTTTCACACATTCAGAAGGATCTGCTCCCTGCCGCCGCACGCTCTACTTATCCCATATATGTACATATATTTCGCATTTATATTATTTTGCAATGTTTATTTCACTTTGAAAACCCACTCTCTGCTTTTCCTTTTGCCACCCAAAATCTGTCTTGCTTTTTTTTTTTGGTTAAGCCTTTAAGGAATTCAATCTTTCGGATTCTTTTCAAAATTAAAGGGCCAGTGTCCTTGGAATGGTTTTGTTTAGAAAATATATTAATCTAAAAGCTGAAAGTTTCTAAATACATTTTTAAGCTTTTACTTAAAAGGGAATAAAATATAAACTTCAAAAGTTAAGCCAAATCCCAAGGTATTTCCTTAATATTTCAACTATTTCCGGCCACAACATGAAGCTTAAAGTGTTGGGTCAGAGATGGCCGTTCCTCGGCCGAGCCTGCTGTCCATTATGATTGTCGTGTGGAAAATATTGTCTGGTCGACAATTTTAGGGACGAACATTTCGCCAGACCGCAGACAACGGCGGAATAAATTCGGAATGGGAATGAAAATGATGCCCATTGTCATTAGACCACAGAGGATGATGATGATGATGATGCTTTGGCCGCCAGAAATCTCTAACAGAAGTTGACTATGGCGGTGGCGCGGCCAAAAAGGCAATTCCAGAAATTACTATTTGCATTATTTTCACGACAATGCCAGTGTTCAGGCCAATTCAAAGCAAATAGAACGGAAAAAGAAAGCTGGGCGGAAAAACCGAAGGGAAAAGCAGCTGCTGCTGCTGCTGCTACAATTGACGGCGTCTGGGGAAAGATGAAAATTGATTTTAATGCCAGAAATTATGTTATTTGCGCATGTTATGGACACGCAGAAAAAAAAACTGGGAAACTCGAGGCAGTGAGTACTTTGCCATAAGCTTGAATTTCCCACACACACACAGAGGGCACACTCAGCACCCACCCATAATTATTACGATTATGAACTCGACTAAATTACAAACGACTTACGTGTGAATGCGCTGAGCCAATCATCTCATCATCGCGATGGGGACAGGGACTGGGAATCAGGATATCGGGGAATCCGGAAAATGGCAACTCCGGGAGTTGCGGAGTTGTGGGCGACAATCACCCGGCTGCCAGATAACAGATAACGGAAATTGGCGACTTGAATTTATCGATTGTTAATGGGCATTTTGATAAATCGACTTGATTAGCCAGGCAATCGAAGGAGAGGCGATTTTGGGGTGAATAACTAATGTGTGTTTGTAATTGTGATGGCCTTGTGAGGGTATTATATTCTAGACCGAAGTATGCAAGGTATTTTAGAAAGCTTTTGATAATAGGTTAAAAATTTAATTACAATTTTGTTGAAGAAATTATTATAATTAACAAAAAAAAAATAATTTCCTCTAAAGAAACTCTTTTGAACTAGTTTTTATACATTTGTTTTTGTATTTTAATTAAACAATTAATAAATGGGGGCTAAAAATGTCATATCTTTCAGAGATTGTCTTTAAAAATTGAATTAAATATTTATAAAAATTTAATTTATTATATTTACTGAGAAATAGTTATAATTCCTAAATATTTCAACCTAAAGTTCAATGAAATTAACATATTTCTTCACATTTTAGTACTCATTTAATTAAAAAGTAAGAAATTCAATTTCACCTGAAGCATTTGATCTCCCAAGCAATATATTTTTATGGCTAATTGCAGGGATTTTAATGACCGAAGATAGAATCATGGAAAAAGCTAATAAAGCTGGCTCTTGGCATATCGCTTACACTCGCTTTGTCAACAATTTATTTGGCCAATTCCCTGGTCAAACAATTCCCCAACTTGATGCAATTAAGGGAAATGCATAAAAAAGAGAAGAGAACAAAAAATGGAATCGAGGAGCGGAAACGGAAACGGAGGATGAAGGCTGGGCGCAAATAAGCCGCGGCTAAGAACCAACTTTTGCTGGCCGCATCATAAAAGCGGTCGAGGGTGAGGCTGAGGCAGAGGCAGTCGCAATCTGCTGTGTCTTCAAAAACCCCCCTACAACCCCCCGCCAGAGAAACCCCCACAGAAGCCCCCTCTAGGAGAACCCCAGCCGTGCGGAAGAACTTTGCAAGTTGCGACGTCAAATTGCATTGGACTCTGTGTTTAATTTGTGTGATTTATTTGTTCAGCCTGCTGGCCAAGTTTTCGGTTTTTGGCTCGCTATTTTTTTTTTTTTTGCTTTTACTTATCTGGCCGAATGACGATGACTTTTGATTCCTTGGCGGGAGAAGAGGAGAAATCTACGAGTTCTATGCGCTTTCCTGATTCCGGGCCATAAATCAAAATAAAACTTTGTCACTTGAGCTTTTGACTTGCGAAACTCTTGTGGTTCCTTTTCGTCCTGTTCCCTATTCTTTGCTGCTCTTCTCCACTCCTCCTCCTCCTCCCCTTGGCCCTCTAATCGATTTCAAGTTTATGTTGCCGAAACAATAACAATAAAAATTGACAATGCCGAGGCGACGGCGGCTCATAAAATTTTATTACAAAAGGAAACGAACGCCATTGACATACGTAAACTGATTCGCACCGCACGAGCCCCGGCTCTTCCCCAGGGGGAATCCCCGTGCTGGGAGTTACTCCAAATGCCGCTGTTGCGACTGCGAATGCCAAATGCGAAATCAATGTCGTGGTTCCCTTAGAGTCACCGTCTCTCCAGCCCCCTATTTCATCCTCCATTCACAATATTCCACCGCCAGTCTTGCTCCATTTATTCTATTTGCATGTTGCATTGCGATTCCCTAACTGCCTTGAGGAGGATTATGATTTCCTTAAAAAAGATGTTGAATATAATCAAATATGATTTTTAAAATATGGAAATTTAAAATTTATAGAAGGAGTTCTTTCTAGCAATGCTTATTTTGGGGTTTTAATTATTGTTTTATATGTTAAAGAAGAAGGTAGCTTATCAAGCATGTTATATCCTAGGAAACTTCAAAGAATTCCAAAAAAGTTACTTTCAAAAAACTATTATTTTTTTGAGGTTAATAAAAACTATTCCTAAAAAATGTTCTATAGTTAAATAACTTAAAATAGATCCCTTAAACACGGCATAAAATAGTTTCTTAGGATATTTACAGGATAAAAAATCGAAGTTGTATTTTTTGTAGCATACTTTTCACCACCTTTCCAAAAAATTTCCACAGAGTATTTAAAGTTCGTTTTAACCATAATTTAAATGGGATTTGCTTTGTTTTGTTGTTGCCGCACATGATTTGCCTTTCACCCGAGCAGAGAGTGAGAGCCTGCCCTCGGCTCTTTCGGTTCCCTGCTCCTCCTGCCTCACAGATCCTGCGTCCTGCCGCCCCTCTAGCCGCAGGGCACATTGCTCCAAAAATGTCAAAGTGCCGCCGCTGACACCGCTGGGCCTTTGTGGCGAGAGGGAGACGCGGGCGTGGGCGTGGGGGGTGGATGGAGGCCATGACAAGGGCGCGAGGATGTTTAACATGTGCGCCAAGGAGCACAGGCGAACTGTACAACTGTATGTGTGTGTGTGACACCCGCGAGAAATGCCTCGCTTTTTTTTTGCCCTCTTTTTGACCCACTTTGCTTTGTCGTCAGCAATGTGGCTCCTGTCGCAGCTTCGTCTCCTGTCTCCCAGCTCCCGAGTGTGTGTGTTGTCCTGTCTCCCATTCCAGCATGTGTCACTCGGCAAGCGTTTAAATTGGGCTTCTCCCTGTCCCACAAACTGCAGAGCTACGAGGTACAATCCCATAGATATATATACATATATATATATATCTATATATGCGGCAGTGTGTCGGTGGCCGTCGCCTTTGTGCCATATTTTCACAAATTGAATTGGCCATGTCAGAAATGAAAGGATGCAGCTGAAGCAGCTACGAGTCTCAAATATTCTGCATTCAAAATTTTTAGCCCCAAAAATTATTTTAGCAAAAAGTTTGCCGCATTTGTTTACGGAGGGGAGGGGTCCTCGAGCAGGACATGAACCTACAGCAGAGATTCTAGAACTTGAACAGGATTTTTGAGGGTTTAAACTGTTTCTTAAACTATAAAAGATCCGAAATTAAATACTAAATCGTGTTTCTCTTTAAAAATCATATTTTTAAATATTTTTTCAACAAAATACTACCCAAAAGGATTTTATACTTAAATTTCAAGGTCTTGAAAAACTAGATTTATGTTTAACTATCCACATTTTACTGTATTATACATTTTTTTAAATAAAAATTATTATTTTTCTTTTCTTCTGGAAGTCCAGTTTCCGATCTGAACCGCATCTCCACCATAATAATGTTATTATGCATTCGGAGCAAAGCGAACCCGACTAGACTTCCCCATCTCACATGAGTGTGTGCCGGGTGTACTCTCTGTGTGTGTGTGTGTGTTTGTGTGGGACAGACCACTTCTGTGGGTCTGGACTGGAGTGGGCTAAAAATCTGACGTCGCCCCGGACGACCCGACACATGGCACTTGAGCAAATTTGCATAATAAAAATTAAAATGGATTTTAACATTTCTGTTTTAGATTATGTTCTGGTGTGGGGCGGGGGAGCCTTGGAAACAGATGGCTTTTGGAGAACACAAAATAACAACAAATATGGAATTAAAACTAAGAAAATACCCAGCAATAATCTATAAGAATTTGTAGAAACATTTCTCCTAAATAAAGTTAAACTATGGCCCATTCATCTGGTGACCTGAAGGCTCACTTTAAGCGCTCTTCTGCACCACTTTTCCTTTTATTCTTTGGTGGTGGCGGTGACCTACTGCTCGAACCTGCTCCACTGCTCCACTGCTTCGCTCTTGGGCGGAATTGGGTCTCATTTGCGTAGGCCAGGAAACTTTACTTGCCGCCGTCTCCCAGTTGGCTTGCTCCAGTTTTTTGGCCATAGCATAAACTGGCATTAAAGCAACATTTTTTTTTTAATAATGCAAAAAAGGGACATGGAAATTCCAGCTTAAATACTTTGATTTGGATTCGCAGCTGCAAAAGCAGCCAAAAAATGTTGTTGGAAAATGCCACAAAATGTGACAGGAACCCTCTGCTCAGTTTCCAACTTTAACATGTTGTCCTTTAGCATTTTTTAGCCATATTTGCTGCTGCACTTCCTTGGCCTTGTTACATTTTCTGGCCAAACAATTTTGCAGAGCTTGGCCACAAGCCAGTAAAAGAGCGGAAAATAAAAATGTAGAGAACATAAAAAAAATATGCGAAATAAATAAGCTACAAAATTGTTTGGTCATGTGTGTGGTCAAGGGAGAAACCTCTTTTTTTAAGAGAGCTTAATAAGATAAACAGTAAATAATTATTTAAGTTAATAATAGTTGAAATTTAAGGACTTCCCTTTAGGATAAATCCCTTTATCTAGCACAAATATCAATAAACTCCTGCAGATAAGACCCCCAGGAAATATTTGGTGCCTTTTTAGGTTAAGGAGAAGCTCAAGGAAATCCTTGCTGCTGCTGCTGCTTCTCCTTCGTTGCAATTGTGTCACTGCAAGGACCTCGAACCAAGGGCTCATGCATTCTTCTGGCTTATCCCTTATTGAATCGATCTCCAGCTCCTTCCCCTGGCTTGCAAGTCCATTATTCCGACTGGCTGGACCAGGCCAACAGCTGGCCAGCTGGCCAAGTGTATTTAACCTTGAACTTCAAAGGCCAAAAACCGTTTGCCGTTCAGCCTCATCTTGTGGCCGCATTTTTCTTGGGTTTTTCATTCGGGCTTTTCACAGGCAATTTCAGGCCGTAAATTAGTTTTATGTTGCTCGATTTTGCTTTTATTAAATTACCTTTTTCATGATTACTTGTGAAACTTCATTTGGAAAAATGCCTGACGACGGAAATAGCCAACGAGGTCGGTCGCCGTTCTGCAATAATTTGCGCCATTTTGTAATTTCTCGCTCCTTCATCCTTGGTCCTTGCTTCCGCCGTCGAAGACCTAATAAAATGCCCGCAAAAACCATTCGCAACTCACTCTTCGCGGAACCAGAGAGCCAGAGCCCACACAGGTTAATTATCTTTTTTGGTGTAATTTAGTGGCGCTGCCGAAAAGGGCTTTCCATTTTAATTTATTTGACCAGTAAAAGGATTAGATTAGATGCCCTGATAAATGGCCATCAAGTTGCTAGTTAAATAGCCAAAACTGTGGGCTAATTGAGTTTGGTTCGAAGACTCTGAGTTGCCAAGAAACTGATTATCATATTTTGAGAAGAACTTAAAGACCTCAGGTGATGACAAGTATTTTTGTATAAATTATTGTAATAATTCTATTGATTCTAGGATCTTTAATAAATATTTATAAATACAAAAAATAGTAAATAAGTAATTTTCCCCCGACAGATTTCTTATCTTCGCCAAAGAGAGAAAAGCCTCCTGCCTTTGTGTTTATCCATTAGCAAAATTGAATTCACTGCGATTTATAACCGATTTCATAAGTAAATGCTATTAAGATACGAGATGAATATATATATATAAATCTGAATGGCAGTATAAATCAACTGCGGCAGCACTGCCAGTCTCCATTCCATTCCGCCGAAATGCGAAATTCGAAATGCGAAATCCGACTGCTGACAAGTGTCACCAAGAGAGGAGATGCTATGACAAAGTGTCAAAAGAATGTTTGACATCTGACTGTCCCCGTCTCTATCCTTCTGCTGTGTGTGTAGCCTGTCCAAATGTACATTTCTCATATATTCTCTGGGTTCCTCCCAGACCCTACTTTTTGCTGGGCTTTCATATTGCCGCTTTTTTGCTCTCATATTTATCCATACATTGCCTGGCTGGCTGGCTGATGCGGGATGGATATATAGCCCAGGTAGATTTTTACTCGTACCCAAGCACAGAGACACACACAGGCGCTGGTCCTTGTCTCTGACAGCCTCACACGTTCTCCTCTAGCACCTCCATCGCCTTCCCTGCGGCGATCCTTTTAGCACCTGCCTCAGTCCCCAGTCTCTGGGTGTATAATTTCATCTGTCAACTGATTGAGTGTCGCAGTTTTACTCGAGTACAAAAAAATCACAAAAAAACCAAGAGGAACAAGATTTTTATCTAGAAATCGGCAATAGAAAGGGAAATTTTTAGCAGAGAATAGCAAATCAAAGAACTGGTTGAGAACTAAAAAAAATGGAGAAAACCCAGACGACAGACAGCTCTTGAGGATGCTTCGGCAGTTTAAAAAGGAATCTGATGTTAAGGGGTTAAGCAGGAAGCACTGGGAGAAAATGTGGGACAATAATACATAGTAATTATAATTATAATATTATATAATAATACAAAAAAATAATATAATAAAAGAGTTACAAGTACGCTACCGTTAAAGGTGTTTCTTGACCCTGCTTTTTAGCCTTTAAAAAAATTTAATTACCAGGCAAATTATATAAGAACTTTAAAATTAAATATAGTAATACATAAAATATAAATATATAAAATAATATTATAATATTAATATTATTTGCTTTTACTTATTCCAAAGCGTTTGAAATCGCTTAGTTAACTCTGTTATTAGAAAATGCAGGGACCTGTAAGAAAATCCACTAAAATATTATTATAAAAATATCTTTTTTTCGCTCTCAGCTTCCTAAACTATTTTGCTCAGTCTCTCCACTTTACCAGTTAACACCCAACTTGTTTTTAGCCCCCTTTTTTGTTGCCACTCTAATTGTCTGTTATGTTCTGGATTTCAGATTGCCTTTGCATGCATAATTTTCAATTGAAAGCCAAGGCAAGGCGAAAAAATTGCCAAGAAAATTGGCAGCTGAGCAAAAAAAAAAAAAAAAAGAAAAGGCTGACGAAGCAGCCGCCAAACGGAAATTGTAACTCGATTTTAATTGGAGTTCGCTCGCGTTCGCGCATCTCAGCAGTTTATCCTGCAATTGCGATGTGCGTGCGAAAGGTCAGCCGTCAGTGGCCGCAAGTGGGTCAGCGGAGTGTAGACCCACTGGCTCAGTCCCAACCATTTAGGCATCCAAATCCCCCAAGCCCCGGCACAAGACTAAAGCTAACAGTGGCATAAGACATGGGACCCAAGACTTGAACCGATTAACATCCAATTTAGTGCTCTTTCTGTAACAGAAGAGAGACTTGTGGAAGGCAAGTTAACAGCGGCAGGCTAACAGCGAAACTTCCCCTCACAGACGAGTGGAAGCCAAGCTAACAGCCGGAGAGCAGAGCCACCCAACTTGTTGATACAGAAAAACCTACAAATATTTGCCATCGAATGATATATATTCTCTATGCAAATGTGATATGCCCGTAAAATAGCAGACGTCAGCGGTTGACCATAAATATGCTTGGGCCTAATATATCTCAAAAAAGGACTTTTTGGCCAACAAATTCCACATGATTCACCGGAAAAAAGGGACTGTGTTTACACGAAGCCTGAATTAGATTAACTTCCTTGGGGACCCAAGGGTTTGCGTGGGGGCCACACTTATGAAAATATATTTCTGGTTTGCATAATTAACCGAATTTGTTTGCCGGCCGCCTAACCTCAACTGAGGATTGAGCTGTGCTGGCCGAGGACATGGACAACTGAGATGCTGCTGTCCTGAGAGTCCTGAGAGTGGAACAAAATAATAACTTCCAGCAAAAGATCGTTGAGATGCTGCTTTATAATACAAAATATTGATTCCCTTAGTTCCTCTCCATCTGCCTGCGGTTATCCCTCAACTGGCGAAAGTTTCGGAAATCTCCATTCCAAGTTTTCGCTCGCATTATCTCGTTCGGATTGGAGGCCAAGTAAGCAAAGAAGGTCCTGCGCGGAGGACCGCTTGGCACCAGATAGTTGCCCATGGCATACCAGGCGGAGGATATGCTGTTCATATATTGCTCGTTCAGTTGGCTATGATAGTCTCTCTTGACATCGGTGGCCTGTAAGAAAAAGGAATTTTAGAATTTTAGAATTGGCATAGCTTTTTATGGAGGTTCACAATTCACTCACCGTTTTCTTGATCTGCTTGTAGTGGTCAAAGTTCTCCTGGGATTTGGGTAACTTTTCTAGCCCCTGAAGATTGAGATTTGGTAAATTGGCTTGGACCAAGGTGACCAACTCAAAGATCCTGGTCGACTCTGCCATGTTGGTTCTTAGCTCCTTCTGGGTGTAGGCCTTGCCAAACCGCCGCTTGATCCACTCCCGCATAACAGGTAGCTTGTGGCTATCCGGTAGACTGGCCAGCACATAGCGTGGCTGCCGACTCAGAATCCGGAGGCCATCCTTTAGCAGTTGATTCATCTGCTCGACGTTGTCCGGATCGTACTCTTCGTCCTCCTTGAAATAGGCCGTCTTCTTCTTGACTGCCCGCTCCTGATACTCCATTTCGGCCCGCTTAAAGGCGGCCTGCCTGTGCCAAATGGTGTTGGCGCACTCCATCACCGCCTCCACAATCTGGGCCTTGTAGTCGATGTGACTATGCCGACTATGGTTGCTGGAACGATCCAGAGTTTCGCGGCTGTCACGCTCGGTCTTCTCATCCCCAAAGAGATCGTCGTTTAGCTTTTCTTGAAGATTCGGTGCCGGTTGCGGCACTGACTCCAATTGGGCTTCCGGAGCCATTCCCTCTGCCAGCAGTATCTCCGACACTGGATTGTTGGTATTCAATCCCTCGAATCGATCCTCAGAGTCCAATTTATTCAGCGCCTTGACAAACGTCTTGGTCACCACACGATTGAGGTCAAAGGGTCTCGGCTGGCCGGACTGGAAGACCCGATGGTACTTGAATTGATATGGTTTGTTCGGTTTGGATGCCCGGAAGAACTTCTTTTTGACCACTTTCTTCACCGTTTGTTGTATATCGCACTTCTGGCCCTTTTTTCCGATTTTTCCCATGGCTAAAGCGAAGGACACGGCCGATTTCTTGGGCGCCGGCGGAACTTCGCATTCGGAAACATTCTGCGGCGGCGGGCATTTCTTTAGTTTCTCCTTAAAATCGATATTCGTGATGCGGAATGGTTCATGGCGGCGTTTGACAGGCGGTGGCTTCCATTCCGGTACCTTTTTCTTGGGCTCCTCTTTTGGGGGCTCCTCTGGAGGCTGAGGCTCTGGCTCTTTTACTTTATCCTTTTTCCCTTTATTGGCCTTTCCTTTCTTGCCCTGTTTGGTTTTTGGAAGAATATATTAATAAAAATAAATTAATTAATAATATCTAAAATCTACTTACCCCCTTGCCGGCGCCTCCCTCCAGTCTTCTGCCACAATAGGTATCCAGGGCAGCCGTGTGGGCCATGCCACAATCCTCGCCGACCAGAGCTCGCCCCACCTGGTCATTGGGCTCCGGCCAGGGCTGGGATACCAACATATGCTGGCACAGCACGCAATCTGTGTTCTCGATGGTGAAAACCTTGGTCTGATCGCATTGCATCTCGCGGGTATGGCGATCCAAGACCATATCGATGTCGTTCTCCAGCTGAGCCACGATCCTCTTCTGGCGCATTTTGCTGTATGGCTGCGTCACGTCCAAGAGTTCCAGGCAACGATTCCTGGCCTTGACCACCAGCTCATCCCTTAGCAGCTGTTCCTGCGTCATCTGCATTTTGTGGGCCAGGCAAAAAGTGTCCTGCGGCTTCGTTCCATCCACATCAACTTCGTTCTTTTGGCTGGCAATTTCGTGGCCAGACTTGAAATATTTCTCCAGCGTCTCGGAGAGGGTCTTTTTGATTAAACGCATGCCGGGATTGGGGTGATAATTGGCAAACCAGGGCTCTTTCGGCTCCTCGCCATAGTTGGGCGGACCATTTCTAGGCCAGAACTTGAATTGCACCACAAAATCGGACTGCTGATTGGTCGCATTCGATATCCGCGAAACAGGCCTGGGTTGTTTCAGGAAGTAAGGGGAAATATTCGGGAGCTTCTTGGGGCGAGCTGCTGGGATGATTGCCGACTTGGTTCCACGAACCTGGGCTTTCAGTCTTGCGGCTCGGTTATTCGCTCTCATTTTTTGCAATTGGAGATTGGATGGCGGCGGTAGAATCTCATCCAGGGCACGGAGCGTGGGCAGCATATCAATCCTGGCAATGGCTATCATCAGCAGCTGCTCATTGACGCTATATGCATTGCTGCCTTTGGGCCGGCAGGTCTTGTAGTAGCCTTCGAGGATGAAGAAAAGGAAGGCCAGTATGTTGTTCTTGCTGAGCTGGACCAATCGCCGTATTAGTCTCGTGGATATCACAGGCTTAACGCCCAGGACAACCAGGGCACGATACATGGTGGTGCCCGATCCCTGCTCATAGTCATCGCGCAGTTTCTCGTGCATGCTGAAAATGGTCTCCTCCTGGAGTATCGAAATGCCTAAATACCATGGAGCCATGTCCAGCTTCCGGTTGAAGTCATCCAGCTGCTTCTGGAAACTCATGGCGTCCACAAAAATTTCGTACTCAAAAAATTTCGTTATATACAAAAATGTACGTGCGCGTTTGGCAATTGTTTTTAAAACTGGGAATGTTGTAGAAATGATTTTCGAGTGAAGTACGTCGACATTGTGGAGTCCGAATGGGGTATTCCAGTGGAATTGTATTAAATTTTCCGATTTTTGTATCTAGAATGCCTTTCCCTAGAGGTGGCCCCTTAGAAAAATAAACATAAAAACCTTTTCGATGTTTTCTTCAACAACAAATTGTTAAATGTTTGCTCTTTTTTTCCCCGAAAGAGAGTCCAAGAAGTAGTCGAGGGTATTAGCTATGTCGAACCTCTGCAGACCGTTTAAGGAGCCCTGCCAGTATGCTCGGACTCGATTCGGTTGGCAGATGTCCAATAGAGCGAAAATGCCCGAGACCTGGAGTCCCGCGGAGAATTCCAATCCAACTGTAAAACTCTATCGAAGAATTCCCATCAAAGATCGCAGGAGTTGTGGAGGTCAAATAAATGATCGTCCTGGTTCCGATGCTGCTCAGAATGTTCATCGAGAAAACAAAAACCTGGAATTAAGTCACCAGTTTACGATGCCACCTCCCCAAGAGTTCCAAGACTATGGAAACTACAACAGCCAGCCATCACCTTGGCATTATTGGGAACTGTGTCGACGCTGTGCACAGACGCCGCCGGCACCAGCACCGCGGTGCCGCGGCCAGCAGCCTGCAGCAGCACCACCACAGAGATGCCGCGGGCAGCAGCCTCAGGCACCACCGCAGAAATGCCGTGCACACCAGGCACCACCAACACCTCAAAGGTTCTATTGCCAGCATTCACCACAGCCACCTCAGAGGTGCTATGAAAAGCAGCAACAGCCACCATCTCTCCCGTGCTGTGATCCGCTATTGCCGCCACCACCACAAAGGTTCTGTTGTCCGGAGAATCCGCCGCCACCTCAGAGGTACTGTTGCCAGGATAATCCGCCACCACCCCAACGATTCTGTTGCCCGGAGAATCCGCCGCCATGTAAAACATGCTGTGAACCGCAATCTCCTCCACCACCCCAGATATTTTGTTGTCCGGAGAGTCCGCCATCATGTAAGACGTGCTGTGACCCACAATCTCCTCCACCACCCCAGGTGTTTTGTTGCCAGGAGAATCCGCCACCATGTAAGTCGTGCTGTGACCCGCAATCGCCGCCACCACCCCAGAGGTTCTGTTGCCCGGAGAATCCGCCTGCACCCCAGAGATGCTATTGCCACGGCATACAGCCACTGCCTCAAAGGTGCTACTACTCGGAGAATCCGCCANCCACCACCCCAACGATTCTGTTGCCCGGAGAATCCGCCGCCATGTAAAACATGCTGTGAACCGCAATCTCCTCCACCACCCCAGATATTTTGTTGTCCGGAGAGTCCGCCATCATGTAAGACGTGCTGTGACCCGCAATCGCCGCCACCACCCCAGAGATTCTGTTGCCCGGAGAATCCGCCACCATGTAAGTCGTGCTGTGACCCGCAATCGCCGCCACCACCCCAGAGGTTCTGTTGCCAGGAGAATCCGCCTGCACCCCAGAGATGCTATTGCCACGGCATACAGCCACTGCCTCAAAGGTGCTACTACTCGGAGAATCCGCCACCTCAGAGGTGCTGTTGCCCGGAGAATTGGCCACCTCAGAGGTGCTGTTCTCATGACAATCCGCCACCTCAAAGGTGCTGTTCCCAGGACAATTCGCCACCACCAGATAGATGCTGTTCCTGGGAAAATTCGGCACCACCGGAGAGATGCTGTTGGCCGGAAAATTATCAATCCAAT
Source organism: Drosophila mayri (assembly GCA_008042485.1). Taxonomy (NCBI): domain Eukaryota; kingdom Metazoa; phylum Arthropoda; class Insecta; order Diptera; family Drosophilidae; genus Drosophila; species Drosophila mayri. The sequence goes on from VNJN01006437.1 coordinate 63,192, forward strand.
TGTAAAGTTACCACAAAATGCGGACCTAAAAAACTGCGCAAAAGAAAGAGCTGCAGGCGGATGAAATGCCACTCGTGCGAGAGCATATGCGTCGTGACCCACGAGGTAGGCATCCAAACCGTAGATAAGCCACCTAACTGCAAGCCAGAGGTTTCTCTTGGCAAGCACATTGAGATCTATGATGTGACGCCACCGAATAGGGAGATTCGACACAGTTCCGGCGGACTGCAGAATCCCGTCGATGAGAATGATGGCAGTGCGCCAACCAAGAGGCAGATGCAGACCCGCAGCCACTCGACCAATCCCAATGAGACACATTTTAAGGAAGAAAGCGATCAGCTCGAGCCAATGAAGACAAGCTTGACGCACTTGCCCACCACACCCCCATTGGGATATAGCTCGCCATCGGAAAACAAGGATCGCCGCGTCTACCGCACTAACCACCAATATGAGCAGTCCACTGAGCACGCCAGTTCAAAGATGCTGACTCATACAATTGTCGATCATCCCGGCGAGGAAAAGGACGCTTCAAGTCCTTTGGGCAAACGATTATCCCCCAAACGTTCACCCAAAATCCGTTCGCCCAAGAAAACTTCCAATAACAGCGTCAGTGCAGCTAAGGGGCCCGCTTCCAAGTAAGATTTTGTAAGTTATGCAAATATATAATCGCATCATATTTACTATTTTCTTTTTTAGATACGGCCCAGATTTAAAACGAAGTCGGATGGACTCAGGAGAGCAAGTATATGTTAACAAGCTAAAAGACGGTTTGGTGAGCAAACCCGCAAATACAAATCAGAATTGGGGAAAGCCAACAGCGGCCGATAAGGTAAAAGATTTGGATGGAACTCTGGTGGCCTCACTGAAAGCCACCAAAAATAAGGGGAAGAACGTCAAAATGGTAGCGGATACCACCCATGTGGTAGAAGACACGGAGGGAAATATGGTGCTCAAGCCAGTGGCCTCCGACTTCAGTCAGTTGAGCACTGTTCACGTGAAGGTGACCAATAGAAAGGAGAAACTTTCCCAGAAGGCCGGTAGGAAATCTGTCCACCAAGATGCGATTTTCGAGACCAAAATATCCGAATTGCTCCTCAGAAGCCCAGTTAGCGAGGAAGAATCGGAGTCTGAGTCAGAGCCGGAGCCCGTGCCACATAAGTGCAGGATAAGAATGGATATGAAAAATCCTTATCCCTCGAACGATGTGGTTTGCAGAAGGAAGATAAAATGTCCTGTATTCATCTGCCATGCGCCATTTAGAACGGAATATGAAGCAAAATATGGAGCGAGATGTAGAGTGGGATGTGGAGCGGGATGTGGAGCGGGATGCGGAGCGGAGCGCAGAAGCATTTGCCTGCCCTGCATCGATTCCTGCTCCACGTCTCCATCTCCAAAGCGCAGGCCACCGTTGTGCCTTCCGATCAGCCGATTTGCATGGCGTTCTGATAGGTTCAGACACAAATAGTAATTGTAAAAGTAATAAATTTTGATTGAAAGCTAAGAAAAGGATATGCCAAATAAGTTTTCTTATATTTTAGTAAAAGTTGGAGCCTAAATAAAATTTAATTTTGGCCTACAACGTCTTTATAAACATTTTTTTTCAATAATTTAGCAGATCTATCAACTTTGGATTATTTGGGAATCTAGCACACCTTGCTCTATAGGTAATGCCTTAAAAAAAAACACTTAAAAACCGTTTCGATGTTTCGCCAAACAAAAAATTGTTAAATGTTTCCTCTTTCCCCCCGAAAGAGAGTCCGAAAAGTGATCTGTGATTAGTCCTTAGGTAAGTTTCAGGGTATTGGCGATGTCGAACCTCTGCAGATCGTTAGAGGAGCCCTGCTCCTGTGCTCGCACGCGATTCGATGGGCAGATGTGCAATAGAGCAAAAATCCCTGAGACTTTGGGCTTTCCGGAGATGCCAAATCCCAGTGTCTATTCAAAAAACCAGCAAGGAATGCAGAACAAAGCTTGTGGAGGGTCAAAAGTTGATCGCCCAGATGCTGGAGAGGATTCTTTTCGAAGGCATAGCAACCAGGAATCGATTGACGAATATCCGGAACAGGACAGCCAGGAATCATCTAGGCATTATTGGGAACCGTGTCGATGCTGCGGACAGCCGCCGCCATTACCACCACCACCGTATAAATGCTGTGGAAGGCAATCATCGCAAAAAAGCTGTGGCCAGCAGACAACACCGCCTCAGGGGTGCTATGAAAAGCAGCAGCCACCGCCACCATCTCAGAGGTGCCGCAATTCGCAATCACCTGAGAGGCGCTGTTGCCCGGAGAATCCGACGCGACCTTCGAAGTGCTATTGCCAGGACAAAGGAAGGTGCTGCTACCCGGAGGATCCGCCACCACCGAAGAGGTACTGTTGCCCGGACAGTCAGCCATCACCTCAGAGATGCTGCTGGCAGGACAATTGCCAGGACCAGGAGGGCAGGAAATGTACAGAAAAAAGACGGCGCAAAAGGTGGTGCACCAGGCGAAATTGCTGCTCCTGCGAGTGCGTGGTGACCCACGAGATAGGCATCCAAACCGACGATATGCCTCCCTGTCAGCCTGAGCCTCCGATTCCCGACCGCATTGAGATCGTCGATGTGACGACACAGGAAAGGGAGATTCGCCACCGTAACGGCGAAGTGGAGATTGTCGTCGATGAGATCCAAACTATCACCGTTGTCCCGAATGATGGCAGTGCGCCTACCAAGAGACAGGTGCTGATTCGCACGGACTCAAGCAATCCCAATGATCCCCAGATAATCGAAACGCAATTGAATGAAGAAATTGATCCGGACTCGATAATACTTCCCGACAAGGCCCTGAGGTATTCGCAGCTGGAGCCAATAATGACAAACTTGGTCACCACACCCCCATCGGGATTTAGTTCGCCATCGGAAGTCAAGGATCGCCGCATCTACAAAACTAAACAGCAATATGAGCAGCCGACTGAGCACACCGGTGGAAAGGAGGTCACCAAGACAGTTGTCAATAATACCGACGACTTTCTATCCCCCAAACGTTCACCCAAGATCCTCTCACCCGTCCCCCGGGAAGTGCTGTCGCCGAAGCAAAGAAAATCCTCCAACACAAACGGCAGTGAAAGTAAAAGGCGCGCTCCCAAGTAAGGTTTTGTAAGTGATGCAAATATGCCACCGCATCATATTTACTATATATTTTTATAGACTTTCCCCAATTGCCTCGAAAGTCAAAAGAGTCTCGAGTGGAAGCCATGCTCCCAAAGTGATATCCCATAAATATGTGAGGCCGGGCTCAAAGAGGGCAACGGAGGCCAACCGTCTGATGAAAGACTCGGAACGAAGTTCGACGGACAGGTCGGTGGCCTCCAGAAATAAACAGCAACAGGACTCAAGGGAGCAAATATATGTCAATAAGGTGAAAGACGGTTTGGTGAGCAAACCCGCAAAGTCCGTAAAAAATACAAATCAGAATTGGGGAAAGCCAACGGCGGCCGATAAGGTAAAAGATTTGGACGGAACTCTGGTGGCCACACTGAAAGCCACCAAAAATAAGGGGAAGAACGTCAAAATGGTAGCGGATACCACCCATGTGGTACAAGACACGGAGGGAAATATGGTGCTCAAGCCAGTGGCCTCCGACTTCAGTCAGTTGAGCACTGTTCACGTGAAGGTGACTAATAGAAAGGAGAAGCTTTCCCAGAAGGCCGGTAGGAAATCTGTCCACCAAGATGCGATTTTCGAGACCAAAATATCCGAATTGCGCCTCAGAAGCCCAGTCAGTGAAGAAGAAGAAGAACCCGAACCCGAACCCGAACCCGAGCCCAAACCCAAGCCAAAGAAGCGCAAGAAAAAAGAGTTCAACTACTGTTTTCCTCCGAATGATTTGGTCTGCAGAATGCACAGGCCACTGCGGAAATGTAATCCAAGGCCATGTCGAGCGGCATGTGGATTCGGTCCTGGAGCAGGAGGCGGAGCAGTATGCAGAAGATGCCCTACCCTGCCCTGCTTTGTCCCCTGCCCCGGCTCTATGAATTCGCGGTGCAGTCCGCCACGATGCATGGGTGCCACCACGCAGTGCGATCCCATTTATGGATTTGGCAGCGTGCCCGCTGCTTACTATTGTCATAAATGATAGGCAGAAAATAGTAATCGTAATAAATTCTTTGTTGGAAGAGGAGTAAGGGGAAAGAGTCTTATCAGTGGGAAAGGAAGCTTTGTGTTTCAGCCTCTTTCAGGACTCAAAACAAGTAGCTTAAAGCCTTGATTTAGAAATTAGTTAACAACGTAGCAAAGTGTAAAGCCTGGTAAAATAATTTGCGGTAGATCGTTAATGAAGCCCTCTTCCAAATGGATTTGGGCAGTTAATGACCGGCAAGGCAATCAGAATAATTGGTATTTCAACGAGCAAACAACAAGCGATTATAATACTTATTCAGGTTACTCAAGATGTCCTGCAACTGCAAAATAATATCTGATAAACGGAAATAGTACATATATGAAGACATTGACATCGAAGACATTTCCATATCGTTGTCCCTTTGCCAGGTCAGGCGGCAATTTCTCCCCTCCCCACCTGGCTCTGGCTATTTCCTAAGTTTGTCATTCATTGGGGGGAAATTGAATATTTTATCTACGGATATTAACTGCCAGAGTAGCTCGAGTGTCCAGCCCTGAGCTCTGCTGTTTTGCCTCCGTAAAATGTTTGCCATTTAATTTTTATTTGGACCCTTCGATTGGCCGGGTCAGGAATAATTTAGCCATTTGCGCCCAAAGTTAACCGAACAAAAACAAAACACTGGTCGAAATGGCAACACAAAAATCTCTCCGACTCGGTTCGCTTTTGGCCACTAAAAGTTCTCGTTTCTCCACCTCTACGCTGCCCGTCATTTTATTTCGTTTCATGTTTTATTCACCACTTCCGCCGGAAATAGACATACGAGATGTGTGTGTGTGTGTGTGTGTTGGCCTAAACATTTGTCTCGTTTGGCAGCCCGATGGATGGATAGCATAGATTTTCTCTCCCTCTTTTTTTCTCGTTTCTGGTAAAGTAGAAACTGTTTTCGCAAACAAATCCCACATAAATGCTCAATTTATAACAGACCGGAAGTTAAACTTAATCAAGCGTACTTTTTGGCTTATTGTTTAGTTTTCCCCTCTGCCTCCGCTTCCGTATTTACTTAACATATTTTATTGTGATGATACAACTCCGTGCCCGTGCCCTGTTTTGGCCGAGGGATTACATGGGGATTTTGTGTACGAAGGATATCATCTCGTCCTCGTCCTCCTCCCATTTTGCTGCATTTATTCATATGCTTGGCAAACTTCATTGTCGTAGGTTTATTCCCGTATCGTTCATTTCATATTTCGTTTGATAAATCGACGGCATCAAACATGGATGGGTTGGCATTTTGCCATTGTATCCCCTGAATAGTTAAGGACCTTCGTTGCAGGAATCAAACTGAAACGATTTCGTGTAAGGGATTTGCATACTCTGCTGGAGGATTTTTCTATTCTCAGAACTAGACTTCATCAATTTAACATTCCAAAGGCAAAACAAACAGAATAACACAGAATTTGGCTCTTAATTTGTGGAAATTAACTTGACAAATAATAGCTGCAGGCTACAGACATGCCCCTTAATCGTTACACTGCTCAATAATTAATTGAAATTAACATTTCACAGCGAAGTCAGCAAGAAAAGACATTTCACGTTCCTCATCTAAGTGATTGTAATGTCTTTGCTACAAGTTTGGTGGCAATAAATAAGCTCTACTTATTTTTTAAATTATTTACAAATAATTACAAATATTATAAGGCAACTGTAGTCTGAATTTCAGTAGACTTTCATTGAATTATGGCCAAGCATTTGCATATTTTGCAAACGAAATCAATTGTCAAGCAATTAACCCAATGCAGGGGAATAATAATGGCAAACAGGACTCTGAACTAAGGACTCAGGTTGCTCTATTTGAGTGTCTGCCAGGCTGGCTCCCTATTTGCATTGTTTGGTTCTCCCCAGGATTCCGGACCGGATAAATGAACGCTTGGGCAAACCAAATGCGGGTGGGTGGGCTCAGTGGGGGTGGGCCAAGGCCAAGAAGGGAAAGGCAGAGGCTAGGGCGTGGGAGGAGCTTGCACTCTGCATTTGCTAATGCATTCGATAATTACAGGCTGTTGAATCAATGCCGGCGCACAGCAGCCCCTGCGGGAGCTAGGAGCTGTCTCTCTCTCTGGCGGATCTAATTCCCTTCCATGTCGGCTCAATTAGAACCTTATTGTTGTGTCGCCCATATGTTAAAATACATTGAGAAAAATCGGTTATGCATATGCATTTAATTGATTTTAAGACAAATTTTCGAATATTTTTTGAGGTTTATACTTATTAAAAATTTGTGTTGTTCCAAATTAACACTTTTAGCTTCAAAAAAAATTCAAAATAATTGTTATTCAGAGAATATATCTTGATTAAAACATTAAAAACAAATAAATATTATTTATTCCTATATTACTTTATAAGTTTTCTGTTTTTTGATAAGTTAAACTTTGCCAAAAGACAACAAAAGCTCCTAAAAACTTAAACTAATTACCAGTTACAGAATATATTATCATTATTAACGAGAATATATTTGAAATTTAGCATGAATGTAAAGAAATTTATGTGTTTCTTAAGAAAATTTACTAATCAATAAGAAATATATAATATTAGAGGGAGAATCTACATCTTTTCTCGAAAATATTTCTTGAAAACCCTCTAAAAATGTATAATTGAAACCCCATTTCCCAAAAACAACTAATGTCCCAGTGTAAAATACCCAAAATGGGGGTCTAATTGCAATGACAAATGTCTATATTCCCCTGATCCTATCACACGGAGTCCCGAGCATTCAATGCCAAGTGCTTCTTTACATAAACCTACAAACCTACCTATGAATTCCGTTCACTTTGATTATTATTCCGGCTTTTGTTTGACAAAATTATAAACCAAATTGAGATATGTAATGATGAGGATGGGAATGAGGCAGCTGAAAAACCTTTGCATCCCGCGCCTCTTGCTGCACCATGCGTCAGTCAGATGGGTCTCCTCTTCGTCCGCCAGAGCCCATAGGTCACGTGGTGCTAGACAACCATCATCATCACCAACTCCAGATCCTGCTCC
>VNJN01006444.1:0-16925 GCA_008042485.1 Drosophila mayri
ATGTTCCATGCATGACCAAGTGCATTGACCATTAAGAAGATGAAGTAAGCGAAAGTAAGGCAGTGTGAGATATGAGGACGGCACCCCTATACCTTTAAAATTTCTCAAATTTATTTGAGAGCATCAGTTAATACTCAAAGAATCGATTTCAGACACTCATTAGTATTCCAAAAATTCACCAAAACCTTGAGGAAATATCCTAGGTATGGGGGTGCCACAGAATAAACCCAAAATCAAGGTGCATATAAGTCCTAGGATGCAGATATATCTATATACAAGTATCCTTAAGAGTTCCTTAGTTCGTAAGACGAAAAGTTCTCCTAAGTAGGAGCCCCCGCTGATAGTGATAATGATTCCGTCTATTTATATAATATCCCGTTTATAACTGATAACCAACATTTTAATTTCTTCCGCGCCAACACTCTGCTGCTGCCTCTGCCTGCATCTGCCTCTGCCTATGCCCTCGAACCCGATCCCCTCTCGTTATCCTTGGCCATCCGCTCCGTTGTCGTTATCAAATCGCGTTCGCCAGGTGCTAATGGGTGATCGCCGGCATCCGCATCCGCATCTGCATCTGCCGCCGCCGGCCGTCACTGCCGGCCACTCGAGTCGCTTCTCCCTGGCGGGCTCCTCATCGATGGCCCTGAACAGCGGCTACCTGTACTGTGCGCCGCAGAGCTCCTATTCCTCAAACCGAATGAGGGACGGGCCACTGGACGATGCCTGTCACTCCGTCTCGATGGCCAGCTCCTGCGCCTCATCATCAGCCGCGTCCGCCTCTGCCAGCACATCTGCAAACGCATCCGCCTCTTACAAAACGCTTACGGCGACGGTCTACTATCAGCAGCAGCCCCAGACCCAGCCCCAGCAGCAGCAGCAGCAGTTCCTCCAGTCACAGCATCAGCAACAGGCAATGGCACAGGCGCAGCAGCAGCAGCAAACCCACCAACAGCAGACACCACAACTGCATCCACATCCCCATCCGCAAAAATCGCAGGCGCAGGTGCAGCCAGGTGGCGATGTCGATGCAGATGCCAATGGCAATGGCTACGAAAGTGCAGCCGCCGCCGGCAAGCTTTCGGTCTATGCACCACTCCCAGTGCAGGCAGGTTTTCCTTTGATATTCTTTGCTTTTTTTTCCATCACCAGTGGCCCGCAGGTCAGTGCCAGGAAATGTCAGGGAAACGAACTCCAAAAAGTACAAGAAGAATTTGTTAGTAACGCGAGGGAAATTATCTGAATTAAATCACTTAAAAAAAATATAAAAATATAATATAATAGAATAATATTTAAATACTTTTTTTATTTGAACAAAGACTCTACTTTAATGTTTAAATTTTTCTTTGTTTTATATATTTAAAATTCGTTTCTTGTATTTTCGTTTCTTTGGTGTTTCTTGCCAGCCACCTTGCGGGCTTTAAATAGTTTTATTTAGTTGCCACACGTATGATTAATGATCACTGATTACCGTTTAATTTCTAGAGCTTTTAGTTGATTCGATTAGAGCATTACAAGTCACCACATTCATTCATTTATCCAACTCCAGAGTTTCCTTCTATCTATCTCTCTCTCTCTCTATCTGTCATTGCCCTCTCGCTCATATTGGACAAGTGTCCAAGATCTTGGGATATGAATCCGTGTCCCGGTTCGTGGTCGTAATCCCACCGCTTTCCCATCACCCAACCATCCATCCATCTAATTAGTTAATAAGACCTAAATTCCAATCCAGCCGCACTACAACACGTATTACTTTATTATTACTTTACTATTATTATTGTATCTCCTTATAGCTGACACTTAGTCATATCATAGCGAGTAAACACAATGTTTGTATTATATGCACCTTTCTCTAGTACATATCTCTCGGGTGAACTGGATGATATTTACAAGAACTGTATGTAGTTGACTTGCTTCCGCCGTATAAGCGTACTCTCTGTGTAGTATTATAGAAGCCATCTAGGTCGATGGTCCATCCCATCTCTTACTCTTACACTTTCTCTCTGTCTGTGTGCGTACTGTCTGTTGTCCCAGGACCTAACCCCAAAGGCTAACCGCATGCCCGTCCTAGTTAAGACTAACCCCAAGCCATATCGCACATATGTATGTACAAAACCCGCAGCGTATATAGATAGCGCCCAAAGGAATGCACTCCAAAATATTACATATATAGTATGATAAGGTTCAAGGTTACTCAAGATAAAGAGCTGCATTTCTTTGGGTGCATCATCTGCCATTATTATTATTATCTGTAATCTCTGTAATCGTATATACAATATTATAAAAATAACCAAAAGCCAAAATCGATTCACTGACGGATTATTTTGTTTAATTTCTCCTCTGTTGATGATGTTAAACACGTTTTGTTTGTGTGTCATGTTCTCTATATTGTCAGAGTCTCAACGCCCTTATAAGATGTGTGTCTATAAGTCGGTGTTGTGGAGACTCCCTTGTGAGTAAACCAAGTCAAACTGAGATAGATTTGCATACAGTATTGTTACCATAATTATTCTTATTATTATTATTATTACTATATCCATCCATCCACCACGCCCACACATCTATCAATATATATATATATATATCCACTCGTGTCAATGTGATTGAATTACTCCTCGTGTATCCGCATAATTCCATAGTTGGTAATCCGTAAATAGCGTGAATGTTTGTGTCGATCTCATCTGTAATTACCCCAGCTAACCCCCGACTAACTAACACACACACACACACACCCGATCTTTGGTTTGCTTGGGAGTTGCTACTACCACCACTAGTTAACCGCTCACCCATCAAAAACTAGCACCATCTCCCGACGACCCTTAATCAATTCCAAAAAAATATTTAAGACTAACCACACTCGGGCACTCGGGCAAAAAACACATCCATTGCTGTCCCCGATGCCGATCTTTGTTTACTTGTTGCTGTTTTCTTGTTCCGGTTGTGGTCCTTGCCCCAAAGGAGTAACCATTAACGCCATTAATCGCTAACTGCTAACCCAGAAGATGAACGCTAACCCCCGTTTAACGCTAACCCGTGGCGTGTGCACCTAACCAACACAAAGCCAAACAATAATAATAATAAAAAAAAGAAAACAAAAACAAAAAGATATCGATGCGAACAACTACAAGACCCATCTAATCCAGCTGCATTTTCTCTTGATCCGTTTCCTTTTCTCACGTTCAGCTGCGGAAACAGAGTCGCTTCAATGCACGCAAAAAGTTCCAATTCGCCATACTCGTGATACGGGCCGTCATCCGGATACGGCGCCTGCGCTACACCGCCGAGCCGCTGCACGTTGAGGAGGCTATCCGGGATCCGTACCGCGTCAAGGTTCTGCGCAAGGTGAGCTTTGCTTTTAGCCCATTTTTTCTAGATGATTTTTACCAACTAAACCAATTTCGATTTATCCGCCCCATCCAGGTCATCGATGGCTGTGCCTTCCGTGTCTATGGACATTGGGTTAAGAAGGGCGAGGGCCAGAACCGTGCCGCCCTCTTCGAGAATACTCCGCGCACCGAGCTCCACGCGCTCTACATCAACAATCTCAGCCGATAGGAGGCGGGAGCCGGTGGCCTGGTCGCCGATGCTCTGCACAAGCACACAGACCAGGGCACACAAAATGAAGCCCAAGAAGGAAGGGAGGAAACAAAACGAATTAGCAAAAGTTACTAAGAAACACAAACAGGAAATTGCAATTGCTGCTGCGCCCACAAGAAGAATACAAAGAAGAAGGAGGAGAGATACCAAAAAGGATTCGGAATTCCAACTAGGAGGTATTCGTCTCGTTCGGTTACGTTTTAGACAAGGCCATACTATACATACATATTTGTATCGCCACAGTCGGCAGATTTGTCCTTGTGATTTCGTTTAGTCCCTTTAATTCCTTCTAAATAATCGAAATAATCGTGAGGTTTTTTTTTTTTTTTTTGTTGATGCCATCGCTCATCAGTTATATATACATATTACAAATACAGAGAGCTATGTATTATCCGAACGAGCCGAATCCGAACCCGCTCCGAGTCCGAATCAGACAGATCCTTGGCCCCCACTATTATCCAAGCCCAACTACACCCACACGAGCAAGCCTACATGCATATGTATTTTCTGTTAATGATTCTATTAAATTATTTAATTGTATTGCTAAGCGTTTACATTTTAATTGTTATGTTGTAGTATACAAAATAAATAAAAACAAAACAAACAAAAAAAAAATGAAGGAGAAGCAAGGCCTCAAGGACTCAATCCCGTTTAGATGTGCTTGTTGCAGTCGTAGGCCCGCTCACAGCACTCGGGGAAGCTGCGATTGGTGTTGACGAAGTCGCGCTGCTTGCATCCCTTCGGCGGGGCAACGGCCCTGCAGGTCTTGATGGTCACATGGCCATCGGATTCGCAAGTGGCGCCGGCGCATGGATGGTCCGGCAGCTTGCCGCTCTGGCCGGGCGACAGCACGTTGTTGGTGTCCAGGACGCACTTGCCGGGATGATCTGCAAAGAGTTATAAAGGATATTAATATAATTATGAATCCTTGCTTTAGACATTTTCTGCAAAATAAAGGATAGACTTAGGCTCACTCACCGGGATTGGTCAGCTTAACCCGGGACACGGCAGCCTGGGCCACGACCAGGCAGGCGATGAGAAGGGCAGCGGCAACGGTGAAGCGAGACATCCTGATGATGGTGCTGAGACTGGAGGATTGGGAAGACTGGAGGTTCGATGCGATCGATAAGGCTGCTGGTCCGCAAGTGCTGTCGTTGTGGCTCCAGCGACAATGTTTTATACGCAGCCGGGGGCGACGGTTATCAGAGAAGCCAAAGCCCCGGGGCAGCGGCTTATCCGCGACAGCAACGCGGCTTGACGGCTTGACCTTGTCCGGGCGATCCTCCGGCTCCGCCCTGGCTCCCCGGCGGCTTCTCCGGTGCTCTCCGGTTCCCCGCTCCAGCTGCCTGTTTGACCGCTTTTGTGGCTATGTATTTCTCGTTTAATTGTTGGTTTTTTTTTTACCTCCAGCGGCTCTCGGTTCATTGAGTACTTAATTACAAATTCGTACACACACTGCCACAGGCGCCCGCTCATCTCGATTAGCTTTTAATTTATTTATGCACAAACACACAGGGATTTGTATACCCTTACGGGGTATGCATACTTTTGCGCTGAATTTAGAGGAAGACTTTTTCAAAATATATAAATAATATATAATAATCCCAATGCAAACTGAAAGAGTATATGAATTTTGACTTCCCATCATCTCTTGTTATTATTCTTAGTTTATTTTTTTCAACTGAGGGGGGAAGCTTATCACGTTTTCTGTTTACTGGCGCCTGTTTTTGGTTTTCTTATTTTGTTTTTTGGGAATTTTCTTGTTTTTCGGCATGGAATTCCTGCGGGGAGAGGACCTGGTATTGAGTCATCATCACGAGGGCACGCAGTTTCAATTTGCACTTTCACCGGCTATGGACGACGACGACGACGGTTCTTAACCCCGCAAGGGTCCAAAAAGCCCCTCGTAAAAATCACGCATAAAAATCAGTGAACAATTTATAAATAATATTATATTATTGATAAATATCCGCGTTTATTAACCGTGGCACCTTAGAGGTCAGCCACCTGGAGTCGCTGCTTTACTAAATGCTTAAAATATATAAGCTTGAGGATTACTGAATGAAGAAAGAAGCTTTAAGTATTTATCTTTTGAGATCTAAAGGTACATATATCTTTACCAATCTTTTAACACCTCAACTATCACAAGTTAGTAAATCCTTTTAATTAAAGATCTTTGCGGGGAATGATAGTTGAGTCTCGATTTATATGGATTAATTCCTGAGCTGGCACAAGCGTTCATATTAAAAATATAGGTCGCAAAAAACAGCCAACCCAACAACAATTTTATATTAATATATAAACAGCAAACGGAAATCCCAGACATTATGTGATAATCTTGCTGTCCACCTAAAAATGTTTACAAACAATAATAATAAAGACATTATTTCGACCCATTTATAAAAACAAACGGTGCAATCTCCTTTTAAAACATTACTATTTTTATTTTTTAATCATTTTTGCTATTGAAGCTTGAGTTAAATGAGATATTTGTTTTACCTTCTCTTTTTTTTTGCGTTCATCTTTTCTTTTTCAACTATTTTACAGGTGACGATAGACTATATTGCGCTTAGTGAACCTACATGCACTCCTATATATAATTAATTTATATATATATATATTTATATTTATGAATATTCTTGTCAACATAATTTCTTCGGCTTTCAACTTACTAATTAAGACTTGTACAAAGGCGGCCACCGACCGCAGAGGATCGGGAGCCAGAGAGTAAAAGACGCAGACGCAGACAAACACGAATTACAAAATACGAAACATGAAAAACGAAGAAGTGACACTCACAAGAAGTCGGAGATTTGTGGACATTCCGAAATGTTAAAAAGTTAAGAGAGAGAGCGAAATATCAAGTTGAGATTCTGGAGACAACGCTCCGAATTCGAGTATGACCAAAGTGCACCAGGTATGATTCCGGGTGGAATGCGGCAGAAGAGATTCACAGATTCATCCAACCAATAACATGGCGGTCTGGCTTCGACTAAACGCCCGGATAGAGCGGCAGCTTGGCGGTGTCCACCTTCTCCTCCACCTTGAACGAGGGGAACAGGCCGCCCTGATTGGTGCGGGTGTTCTTGCCCTTTGAGTTGCCGTCCCAATGGTTGCCGGCCACCGAGACAAGGTCACCGACCCGTAGTTGCAGGTCCTCGTGCGTACGCGGCTTGTGCGCGATAACGACGCGGCGATTGTGCGCATTCTGTCCGCCATAGTAGTAGATGTCGTCCAGCGACTTGAAGCGGTACGCCGCGTCCGGGTACAACGTCTGCATAATCTCGTAGGCGACACGGCAGACCTGCGACGAGAACGTGCACACAAGATGGTCGGACATCGACAACAAATGGATGTCCAGAATAATGCCATTCAGCGCCGTGTCCGTATAGCGCGTGGACACGGACGCCATGCGCGCCACCTCAGGGTCGCCGATGATATGGTATTGCGGATACTTTCGGCGCGCCTCCTCAATCACCTGCGCATCGTCCGAGGCGAGAAAGATGCGCCGCACCACACTGCTGCCGTTCACTTCCAGCGTGCGATAATAGTCCTCCACATGAGTCATATATTCCTCGACGCTGTGGCAGGCCGCCTCCGTGCCCACCTTGTCCGTTCGACGCACATGGACCCTGCAAGGCAAATGATGATAACAAGCATTCCCCAGCGAAATCTCCTGCTACTACTTACCCCACAATGGGACGCTCCCATCCCAGGTTGCGCATTCCAGCGACGAGGAAGTCTCGCGTCGGTGCCTGCGGCCGGAGCAAGTACTTCAGAAACTGGCCCACCCACCAGACGATGGGATCACCATGGAGACGCTTGAGGCGCGGCGCCAGATCCTCGGGAACGGCGAGCGGCAGGTACGGAGGTCTCGGCATCAGCGAGTCAATGATGGGCAGCACCAGCACCTGGGTATTGGGCTTACCAGGCCAGTTGTATGTATTGGCGGTGCCGGCGTCGTGGCAGCTGTTGGACACCGGCTGGAATACCTCCTCCCAGCCGCCCTTGTGGTACCGCCAGCCGCGCGACTTCAGGATAAGCGTGCGCTCGGTGGCATACGCCACAATGAAGCAGTAGACCACATGATGTAGCTGACAGCCGTAGCCACAGCCCTGTAAATAATTGGGAATAAATAATTAATATGTAATTCGTTTACGTTGAAAGAATGTGTGTAATGTGGAGAATAATTCAACGAGCTTTGATTTCTTTTTCAATGCCAAGTTCAAAAAAGCCACGATAGTGTGCGAGTATAAATGATTAATGCTGGGCATTAAACGGACAAGTTTCTGGCTAATCTCTGCCGCGTCACTTCCTAGGAATTCAACTACACATGTACGTACATAAATACAATATAAATAAGTAAATTCCTCTGTGACACGTATAAAGGCTTGCCTATATCGTACTCGATCCGATCCGATTATCAAGACACTTCCTGACTCGGGCAAACCCACCTTGTTCAGCTTGCAGACCAGCTTTCGTGCGTTCTGACAGTCACTGGGATTTTGGAGATGATGCAAGCGTCGCTGCACCAGATCACTTAGATCGCGCGCCTCCTTGTGGCGCCAGGCTTCGTAGCCATCGGATTGGCGCAGCCGCTCCATATCGCTCAGCAGCGATCGCTTGTGCTCGGCTCCCTGCAGCAGCACCTGATTGATAGATTCCTCCAAATCGGCGGTGTTAGCATGACCGCCCGCCACCGCCTTGCGCACCTTGCCCAGCTCGCTGCTAAAGAAATTCCAGATCTCGCCAATATTTGTCTGGATGCGACGGCGCGTGAACTCGTACTCCAGGCTAGGCTCACCGCCGATGCCGCCGAATTCGCCATGTTCCGGCTCCATCAGATCGTTGCCTGCTGCCACTGCCTCGGCCACATTATTCCAACCGCGAAGATCGGCGGGCGCCGATTCGAACATGGCCTCTGGCTCTGGACCGCCAACATCCGCCGCCATTTTCGGGTTGAGGGCATCGTTCTCCAGCCTTTGCACCAGTTTCAAAGCACTCTGCTTGTCCAGTTGGTCACTGAAAATAAACCAAAAGAGAGGGGAGAATGTAATCAATGGGGGAGTACGCTGTGTGGCGTGTAGTAAGCGGGTGCAAAGCTCATTATTGCGTGTAATCTCTGGTCAACGTGTATGCATAATTAGGCCAGGCCCGATGCCGATGACAGATCGTCACAGATCGCAGGCGGCGATGGCAATCAGAACAATGGCATTGCTAGTAGGCTAGCCTGGCAACGTTATATTTGTTCTTCAATTTCAACTGGTTCATTTTCTGTCACATTTTCTTATTGATTCTCAATTCGGAGAATTAAATTGTCTATTAATTGTTACATTTGACTTGGAAAAACGATTTGGAATACATTAAGTAAGTTGGTTTTAACCCATTAGCAAAAGCCTCTACTAGAGACTCCTAATTAATGCTAATTTCGTTCATATACTACATATTAGAGGGCGAAACCAAGTGCAGAACTTGATTGTCGAGTAAGTTTCTAATCAACAAAATATGTATTTATACATTTCTAAAGTTTATAGAAATTATATGCGGCAGATCTGAAGGGAATACGCTCTTTTTAGGAGCCAACTTGGCTTGCAAAAACTTATGTGCGTGTCATGCGGGCATTGTTCTCTCCCCTCCATACATACCTCATCAGCTCGTCGATTAGCTGTTTGAGCTCCTCGTTGCGCTGACGCGTATGCTCCAGCAGCTGGAGCGCCTGGGAGATGCGTCGGGCATTCAGCTCACTCTCGCCGGCCGCCTGCTGGCCCTGGGTGCTGGTCAGCTTCACCACAAAGACATAGACCAGCGCCACCCAGGCCAAAACGAAGATGATGAGGGCGCGGGCCCACGAATTGGCCGAGGCCCCAAACAGCTGCCGCACCAGCAACATGGCGGCAGAGGTGTCGCGCGGTGAGCGCCGCAGGACTCTGGAATCGGTAGCCTGAGGGCCAAAAGGAACAACTGGAGGACAGCTGCAGGCGCAGCAGCAACAGCAGCCGCTGTGTTAGATGCGCGACTGTGGACGGAAGGAGGGAGGCTGGGATGCAAGGCGGCCGACAAGTCAAGCTTAACTCCGGTCTTGCCAGCGACAGCTGAGGCGATCCACTGACATGGTCGTGGCCGGGGTCGGGGACACTCCACTCCTCTCCACTCCAGCGGGGCGGAGGAACGCACACAAATTATGTGGGGGGGGCGGGTGCGAGCGCTGCTGCTTCACTAATTTCACGCTGCTCGCCGCTCGTTCGGCTGACTCCAATTAAGAACGCGAACGCAAACGCGGACGTGGACGCGTCAGCTGCGGCGAAGGCGGAGGTGGAGGAGGAGGATGAGCCCGATGGATTAACCTAATCGGATCGGCAGTCGTGGCACTGAGTAGCTGCAAAATTGCTCGCAATTGTGTACGTTCTGTGTTTTCTTTTGATATTAGTGCTGGCCGATACCAGCGATAGTATCGATTGGCCGGGTTCTAGCTGCATACATATGTGCATATCTAGCTACCGATGGTCAACAAAAAAGAATACATACAAACAACATTTAAAAAAATGCAAATTAGATTTTCTTAAACTGTTTTACGTTTAATTTAAATTCAAATTCTAAATTTTTTATTCATGAAAAGTTCCCTAAAAATGATATTTCGTGAAAATATATTTTATTAGGAAACCAATGCTTTAAGAGAAGCTAAAAGAGTTCCCAAAAATTGTATTTCTTATCCCTTTATTTCGATATACCGCTCATTGCAGGCGAGAGCGTTGCCACATGCAACCAACATCCTTACCTGACAGGACAGCGGCCAGTAAAGTAACGCCTTTTCAAAAGCAAAAAAGGAAAACTCGATCAAGCCTTCGCTCTCTTCTTACGATCCCGCAAACCTCGAATTTTTCTGTTGTATTCGTTTCGTGTTCTCTTAATATTTCACATTTTATTTGGACTTATGCTACTAATAATAAAAATGATTATAATTTTGAGATGGTTTTTGTTTTTTTGTTTTTCTTATTTTTTTTTTGTGTTTGTTCAGAACCCGATCGATCTGCGGGTTAAATGGACACATACGTTGAGGTGCCCAGGAAACCCGGAGACCGGTCGATCCGGACCAGCGCACGCCGAGGAGCAGCTAAGATGCAGTGCTCTTATGTCTGCGCTTCGGCCTTTTCGTGGGAATCAAATGAAAAGTGATTATCGTATAAATTATAAAAAATTCAGTATATGTATAGTTAAAAAAAAAGGTTGTACACATAAAATATAAATTATATTATTACAATTACGACCACAAAAATTTCTTAGTGCTGAAATGAGTTGTTGTTTTGCTTTTGTTTTGTTTCTTCCGATTGTTGTGTGTGCGGTGTGTGTGTGAGTGTCGTCTGAGAGAGAGAGGGAGAGAGCGCGGGCGGAGGGGAGATGGTTGTATATGCGACAAGTTTTGATTTATTGTTAAATTTAAATACTTAGGTATATAAATTAATGTTCGGCTTTTATTATAATTATTGTTTTCTTTTTTCCATCCGTTTAAGATTTTCTTATTCCTTTTGTTTGTTTTTTTGTCGTTTTTGTTTTTGTTTTTATTTTTATTTTGTTTTTATATTTGTATGTAGTGGGCAACTGCGGCATTTGTAAATTTCTTTATATTTAAATGTTCATTTTGACTGTGTAAAAATATCGATTTGCATCTGATTTTGTCTTTATAGTTATTTGCTTTTCGTTTCAATTATAATATTACGTTACGTTAACGCTGCATTCTGAACTCTCTGCTGGGTTTCGTGATCGGATTCTTCTGCTTCTGCTTCTGCTGACTCTGATGCGGACTCAGATTCAAATTCTTCATCTTGGCGCGCTTCTTTCCTTCCTTTCTATGCTATTGAAATGTCTCTGTGGTTCTGCCTGCTGGATCGGGATCTTCTATTCTCATTTGCTTTGATCTGTTCTGTTCTGTTCTGTTCTTTTCTGTTCTCTATGTGGCGTGTGTGGTGTGTATGAGGGTGTTGTGTTGGGTTATGTGTGGGGGTGTGTTTGCGTCTCGTTATATGTTGTATATATATATAATATATTATATGTATGTATAATTAGTTGCTTAATAGTAGAATTTCTTGAATGTTGTTGTGGTAAAGTGTAGGTAATGTTGCTCTATGTCTCTATGTCGACTCAACTGCACTACATACATATGTCTTTCCACCGGATACGCGGCGTGCCGAACCAAACCGAACCGATCCCCGTTTCCGTTTCCATTTCGGCTTCCGTATTCGTATCCGTTTTCGTATCCTCGCCTCCGACTCATTCGCTGCGCAGTTTCTTTAACTCCGGCGACTTCTCACCAACACCAACGCCCACTCCTCCACCGGCGTTATTCAGCTCCATTTCACAGTGCAGGGCTGTGCGCTTTTGTCCAATGGCTGGCGCCGGATCGGCGGCTCCCGCTGACGCCACCGTCTCTGCCGCTTTGTTCGCCGCCAGCTGTTGCAGTTTGCTGTCCCTCGCGATGCTGTTGCTCTCGTCTGCCACGAGCTCTGCCTCATTCTCGTCATCCTCATCCAGCTCTTCGTCTTCGTCCTCCGCCTCATCCTCCTCATCGTCGGCCAGGACACCGTTGCCATTGCCATTACCATTGGCTGCGGCATTCGCTCCCGCTTTGTTTGCGGGCTGTGGCGATGTGGCTGCTGCAGTTGTTCCCGCTGCTGATGCTGCTGCTGGAGGAACCGCCTGTCCATTGTTGGTTATCTGCTTGTTGTTATTGTGGGGCTGGCTCGGCGTCTGTGTTGGATTCGGATTCTGGGTCGTGGGCTGTGCAGGAGTCAAATCGGTCAGGCTGTTGCTCTTCGGCGGCGCCTCTAGGTTGCTCTCTGAATCAGAAGCAAGGGGTGTGCCGCTCAGGCCGATTCCAATGCCGATGCCAATGCCCATGGCTATCGGCTCACCATCCTCCGTGGACGTAGTGGCCGTTGTCTGTGTGGTGCCATCGTTGTCGTCGATGATTGGCTCCTGGGAGGTGGAATCGTTCGACACAAAGTTAGAGTCGCCGTCTTGCAGAGCGGCACCCACAGCAGCGGCGTTGCTATGGCTCTTCGCCTCACCCACCTGCAGCGGCGTAAGTGCAGCCGGATTGGTATTTTCGTTCTCCGTCTCCGATTCCGTAGCAGTGTTGCGACCGCCTGGGGACAGAAAATTAAAGCAAGGTATCAAGTTTAGCAACTTTTGTACTTCATAATCACAGCTGGAAAGCAGTTGCAGTCAGAATGGTAGCCCTGAGAGTCCCTGTACTTTAGAAAGTACCACCTAGATACCTTTGAACTATGTATGTCTTCATAAAGAATCGGTATAAGTTGTTATGTACTTCAAAGGAGTATTCAACAAATATTTTCTGCAGTTTAGTAATGATTAAACAAATACTCGACACCTAAATTAATAAACAAACTTCGATAAACGAACTGGGAAGCTTCCCACGAAATATGGGAACCGGAAATCAGTTTATTGAAACTGGAGGAGTTGTAAACCAAGCTTCGCATAAACAATATATGTATATTTATACTCGAACTTCAGTTTTTATGATATTTGGAACTATTCCTAGCTAATAATTGTCTAGAATCGTTTTAAATATCCTTTTCATTGGAACAAAACTATATAGATGGATTTTCTAGAAATAGATTAGATACTTTTGGACTCTGAGTTCATTCTGAAAGCTGCTCCAGCTGCAGGAACGGACTTGGATTTAGACTCACCTGCCCCCAGGCTCTCGTCGTCCAGATCGACGGCCACGCCGTCATTGGTGTCATCGCCGTCAAGCACCTTGCTGCTGCTGCCGTTTGTGCTGAGTGTGGCGTTGCCAGCCGCTGCACCAGCTCCTGGAGCCGGCATATCGTCGAGCATCTCAGGACTAAGGTCATTGGCCACGTAGTGCGCCCAGAGGGCCAGCTCTACGCGATGCGGCGACCAGTGCGGCGTCTCGCCGCCCACCTCCGCATTGAGGCGCTCCACTGTGGCCTGGATGTGGTTGACGAAGTTGAGGTACTCCTTGGTGGTATAGTCAATGCCCTCGATTCCCGGTATGGCCATTAGGCACTCGTCTGCCATAAAGGGGGCTGAGTCGGGTGCGGCGGCCGCAAGCAGGGCGGAGGCCATGGTGGTGCCGACGCCCTTGAGGTTCGATAAAGCTGTGATCGCCTGCTCCAAATTGGGCAGCTTGCGGAAGGCCTTCTTCGTCTCCGCGATGACGGCACGCGGTGTGTTGACCTTGACGAGATAGGAGAGCTGCGGATAGAACTTGCCGCGCGTCTGCTTCCACTTCATGGTCTGAACCAGCTCGTCATACACCATGTGCGCGTCCTTGCCGCGTGCCTTGATGAGCTTGGGCAGCTCATTCTGATACCACTGGTCCAGCCGGATCAACTCCTGTGGCTTCTTGGACCGCTTCTCTGCCTTCAGCTTGAGCACCTGCGGGTACATTTGGTAGCAGTACTCGAACTGTGTGGTGCTACCGTTCTCGAAGAACGACACTGTCGCCTTGCCGTTGGACATCTTGATGTGCGTGTTCGCGTGCGGATCCTGCCTGGATCTGCCTGGCTGCTAATGATGCTTGCTGGTTGTATCGCTGCGCCCAGGACGTTGGCTGCTGCTTCTGCTCCGCGCCCGGCTTTCTAGGTTTGCTCGCTGGCTATCGCTCCCGCTTATCGGTCGCTTGCTATCCTCTCCGCTCCAAGGTGCTCCTGTCAATGTACTGCTGTGGATTTCGGTTCGCATCCGAGTCGCCGGCGAACACGAAGAGGAAGAGGCGCAGAGACGGAGAAACGGAGAGATGGTGAGAAGGAGAGCGCGAAGCAAGCGAGAAAGAGAGAAAGAAGAGAAGGCACACAATTAGGTTTACAGTTACAAATGCAAGGGGGAGGCAGCAGCTGTATATATATATGCAGGCTTTGATTTGGCTTCGATTGATTAATGTTAATGCTGCTGCTGCCGTGCTGCGTCTGTTATTTGTTGAATTTACTCAGCCTGATAATCTCACTGTATTCGCCAAAAATATTCTTCTTGCTTCCACCGCCGTGCACAACACACAAATCGAATTTTTACAGTGTCGTCTCGTCGTCGTCG
Organism: Drosophila mayri; assembly: GCA_008042485.1. Classification (NCBI taxonomy): domain Eukaryota; kingdom Metazoa; phylum Arthropoda; class Insecta; order Diptera; family Drosophilidae; genus Drosophila; species Drosophila mayri. Next base: position 14,668 of record VNJN01006444.1, read on the forward strand.
GGTTCTTTTTGGTCCGCCACACACACACATTCGCACCTATACACTCACACGCAAACACATACTCGCACACACCGCACTCTCGCACACCCAAAGAGAGCACACAACCAGAGGCACACATACACACAGCACTCGCACACTTATGCAGCAGCAGCAGCAGAAAATTTCTTTTTCATATAAGTTTTCGAAAAATACGAACGCGAGCAATAATAAACGAATGCTTTGCTTTTTTCATACTTCTTGTCTTTTGGCACCGCTGAGAAGAGTAGGAAAATAGACTCGCGCACCCGTTGCTGTCGGGACGTTTTGCGTTAACGTCCGCCGACTTACCTTTTGATGCCACAGCCAGCATGTATTGAGTTAGTTGCCGCCAGTCTTCCGTTCCGTCCACATCCAAACAACTACTCCACAACTTTGCCTTTGCCTCTGCCTTCGCTTCTGCTTCTTCTTCTTTCTGCCTGCCTGTGCCGTGTCGCTCAGTAACAGTGGCGGGTTCGCCAACACTTAGGGGGGTTGTTTCCACGTTCACGTTGCACGAGCACGCAGTGAAGGCAACCTCACTGGCACAAAAAACGAGACTACTATGATCCTGCTCGGTAAATGTCCCAAACATGCCCCCAATGTAACTTCATACTAATTGATATTTTAATAATTTAGTACAATTTGGTTATGATTTATATATTAAATGAAACACACGACTTTTACAAATTATGATGGCAGTTTGGTCAATAATTAGATTCAAACATGACTTAACTGTTGGCTTTTCAAATATCTTGTTAATAGTAGTTGGCAAACTTAGCAGTCAAGTCACGCTCGATCCCCGAAGCTACGCCCCTGTAGTCACTCAGTTCGCCTATCGTTCGTTTGCTTTCGGGTCTGTTCGCTTTACCGCCATCATTCGCTGTGGCCTTTTTTACCCTATTCGTCGTCGCAACATAGCAGCTGCAATTTAGCTGTTTTCTTTTTCTGCCTTTGCCTGCGATTCGCTCATTATACCCTTGCAGAGCGTATTACAATTTCATTCAGATGTTTGTAACGCAGTAAAAGGGAGGTATCTGCAACCCTAATATGTTCTCTTGATCACCATCACCTGGTCTATACAGGCAAACCGGTTTTTTTCCATACCGTTTACGTGCTATCGACTTTCAAAAGTTTATTTTGGAGATACATATCAGATGTGATTACCATAACCTAGAGCTCTTACAAGAAGGATCAGTCATAAGTTGAAAAAGTTTTTAAATTTCGATATTTTATTTATAGCTGCTACTTTTTATTATTTTTTAAGACTTGCTGTGCTCCACCAAGGTTATGCAAGGAAATATTAAACAATCCGCTACTGTTTTAACTGAAAGGGCATTTCAAGTTTTGCTTTCCGATGTTAGCTTTCTTTCTCGTTATATCCTCGTTCACGCTCCAATACACGCAAGCAGCTGTATGTGTGTTTCCACAGGGTTACCAGAATGATGTTTAAAAAAACTAACGAGCAATGGGGTTGCTGGCCTGGGAAAAATTTTAAGTCGCTGGTTGCCCCGATCTCGGTCACACTGGCGGTAAAAAATTAAATTGAAAGATGTCATGTCCGTCAAATTAGCGTCGAAATGGAACGGTGGGAAAATAGAACACAGAGAAATTTGTTGTATTTTATTTATTTTATAAATAAGGCACTTAATCAAACTAAATAAAGTTTATAAATACTAAAAAACAAATTTACTATTGTTTTTTACTGGTTTTGGGGGTATTTTTGGGGGTATTTGACCTTCAAAACCGATTTACAATATTCAAATACGATATTGGTACAAGATTTACGATATTCAAATACGATTTACGATATTCAAATACGATATTGGTACAAGATTTACGATATTCAAAGTCGATTTACGATATTCAAAACCGATTTACGATATTCAAATACGATATTGGTACAAGATTTACGATATTCAAATACGATTTACGATATTCAAATACGATATTGGTACAAGATTTACGATATTCAAATACGATTTACGAATATCCAAATATGATTTACGATATTGAAATACGATTTACGATATTCACGATGGATGAGCATCACTGATGCACATCCTAAAAATCAAGCAAAGTCATCATTTTGGGATTTCAGATACCAGGCGAACAGAAGGCAGTAGCAAGCGACTGAAAACTGTTATAAACTGTTATAAAATAGCCAAGTTTCAAACCATTCAATAGGTTATTGAATGGTTTGAAACTTGGCTATTTTATAACAGTTTATAACAGTTTTCAGT
>VNJN01006447.1:0-11845 GCA_008042485.1 Drosophila mayri
TGCAAGCGCCAGTGCAGCGCTCGCTCTCACACTGCCGCCCAGAACTAAGCGCCCTTGTGGCGCGAACAGCTATCATCAAGCAAAAACTAAACATCCTGGATCAGAAAAGCCGAGTACTGGGAACAGGACAACGCAGTCAACAACCGAGAAAGGAGCAGAAGAACCCAATATGCACTTCTGCCACCGCTGGAAGGCAACCAAATTGTCCTTTCTGCAAACGGACTCATTGGCGAGAATTTACGAAGCAAAACCATAACGGGTAACCGAACGGGTCTATTAGGCGCAAAAACAAAATTGTGTGTTAACTGTTTCAGCAGTGACCACAAAGCAAAGGATTGCCGAGGCCATACGAGTTTTAAATGTGATAAAAAACACCATACATTGCTGCACCTGGAGGCCATTTGTTGAGCCACAACCACCTTCTGTAGGTGCAGTAAGTAACATAAGTTACGGGCCACAGGTATTGGTCAAAGCAATGGTCTCATTTCGAGCCTTGCGACGAATTAATCTGATCTTTGAACGAATGGCCTTCATGCTGTTATTAAAGCTCCACAGTGCATCCTTACGCATCGAGGGCATTGGAGGCAACCCAAAAACCAGTCAAGCTAGACAAAACGTTCTCATGAAATCGATGTATAGTCCCTTTACTCAATAAATTTAAGACTGTGCTGCCGCATATTGCTTCACAAGTACAAGTCCCCAAACAACGTTACCCTGGCCGATCCAAACTTGGACAAACCAGGAAAAATTTACATGCTTATCGGCGCAGAGCATTATTATTCTTTTAAATGCTGATAAAGCCAGAAGGCCCAATTCTCTGAAATACAAAGCTTGGATGGATTGTGCAGCGGCAACCACAGAAGAGCAGGTTGATACGCTACCAGCGCAATTTTGGACACTGCAATTGACGCTCACTGCGAATCTCATTTCGTAGCGAATCTACACGTTGTATCGGACAGATAAAACATTGAAAACTTCCATTTTCTGAATAAACTTCAGCCCTGGGGGCATCTCAACAAATAGCAACCAACAGATTCTTGGCATTAGAGCGATGAACGGCACCAGAAGACTTGAAAGGATATGTAGACTTCGTGGAAGAATATAAACGTCTTGGACACATGAAACTGGTACATCCCACACACGTACCATCAGATCACTACTTTATTCCACATCACTGTGTATTGACACCCGAAAGCAGTACCACGAAACTGCGGGTAGTTTTTGATGCGTCCTGCAAAACGACAAGCAATAAATCATTAAATGATATATTGTACGCTGGACCCACCGTGCAGAGCGAATTGTTTGCGATTTTGCTACGATTACGCACTCACAGATACGTGTTTACTGCAGATATATAGAAGATGTATCGGCAGGTGTGGATGCACCCGGATCCCCAGTTCCATCAATTAATCGTATGGCGGAAGAAACCACCGGACGATCTTAAGTTTTATAGACTTAAAACCGTCACATATGGTACAGCATCAGCGCCATTCCTGGCTACTAAAGACTTGGCTAATATATCCGAGAAGACCAACAACCATCTACCGCTTGGATCTTCCGTACTTAAACATGGTTTTTACGTAGATGACTGTCTCACAGGAGCACACAGCATCCCAGAGGCCGTACAGATTCAACAATTAAACAAACTGCTACCTTCCGGATTCAAGCTCCGAAAATGGTGATCCAATAACACCGAGGTTTTAAGCCAAATTCCAAAAAAATATATCGTCTCTAACGTCAAGTTACAAGGCATACCAATAATATAGTGTTAAGATCAGTTATGTGGACGATCTCAAAAAAACGAAGCTTCAACCATCACCAAACGAGTGGTTAATTCGGAATTATCGCAAATATTCGATCCGCTAGGATTATTTGTCCCCGTGTTGGTCAAAGCAAAGATGTTCATGAAGACACTGTGGGAATAAAAGATGGGCTGAGATGACGAGCTTCCTCAACACCTTCAGGCGGAATTGAAAAAGTATCGCGCTAAACTACATGCAAGTTCCAAGACACATATTCGAGGGACAGGTGCCTGTCACACAAGAATTGCAGACGTTTGTCGACGCTTCAGAACGAGCATATGGAGCAGCAGTGTATGTGCGAGCAAGATACAAAAATAATCAAATATCCGTCCGGTTGCTGTGCTCAAAGTCAAGAGTTGCGCCGTCAGCTAAGGAGACGTTACCGCGGCTAGAGTTATGTGCCGCAGTTTTGGAAGCTGAACTAACCCACAGAGTCAGAAAGGATTTACGCATGTCGTGAAACAAGGCATCTGGGTACTTCTGGACTGATTCAACTGTAGTCCTCTCCTGGATAAATGCTGCCGCATCATCATACCACACGTTTGTGGCCAATCGGATCGCTAAAATCCAGTCAATATCGCATCAATCTCAGTGGCGACATGTGTCATCCGCGAATAACCCAGCTGATGTCCTATCAAGAGGAATTGCGGCAAGCAGATTAGCAGAGCACAGCCTCTGGCTATACGGACCTCTATTCTTACACGGTTCCCGAGATAAATGGTCCAAGGTACCGAGTATCGCTCCCAGCGATTTAGAACGACGAGTGAAGCTTGCCAACATGTCAAGATCAACTGGGAAGCGATCTATACAGTTGCAATCATAGCAACTCCTTTCACAAGTTACAATGCATTGTAGCTTACATGCTGCGTTTTTGTCGCAAGCAGAACCGATCCCCTACAACTACGCTAAGTGTAGGTGAACTGACTTATGCTTGGACCCTCATCTTAAGCACTATTCAAAAAATTGAATTCAGTGCTGAGCATAAGCAGCTTCGCGTCCACAGGACAGTGGACAGGAAAAGATCAATTATCTCGCTGTCTCCAATAATCGGAAATGACGGACTCATCCGAGTAGGAGCGAGGTTGGAGGAATCTAACCTGCCATATTCCGCAAAGCATCAAATCTTGCTCCCATACAATCCCCCAATTGTAAAGATGCTGCTACGAGAGATGCATGAAGAGAATATGCATTACGGCGCACAATCGTTGAGAGCCATAGTCAGACAGCAATACTGGATTCTAAATGATAAGACAGAACATCATCCACAGTTGTGTCAGATGCACAAGGGCACGACCCAAATTGATGCAGCAAATCATGGGTAATTTACCTGCAGATCGAGTAACACAGGCTCGTCCATTCTCCAACTCTGGAGTCGACTACTGCGGTCCCTTTTGGATTCACCATAAAATCCGGGAAAAAAGACCAGACGTACATTGCAGTATTCTGCTGTTTTGCCACGAAAGCAGTGCATCTGGCAGTGCATCGCCAGTGCATCGCCGCTCTTCGGCGGTTCTTGAGTCGACATGGAAAGTGTCAGACCATTCATTGCGACAACGCCACGAACTTTGTGGGTGCCAACAACCAGTTAAAGGCGTTAGGAGAAACAATCTTCACAGAACAGGCTCAGACCAAGATCATAAACCAATGCAGTAAGCAGCAAGGATAATCAGATTCGCGTAGTAGACGTCAAAACGGCGTCAGGCACGTTCAAATGACCGGTCACTCGGTTGGCACCACTGATAAAGGAAGAAGTAGCCATAAAACGTCCACACAATTCTGGTGAGGAGGCAGCACGGGAGAAGGAAGCCCCACACAGAAGAAGAAAAAATCTTTCCCAATCCTCCCAACGGTGCTGGCAATGCTGCTCATCCTGCCGTTAGCAATGGGTCAATCGGTAAACATAACTCCGTTTGCAAGTCAGCCGGGAATATTCTACGAATGGCTTGGTACGTCCAGAATGGCAATCTCAGAATGGAACACAGTTGCGTATTATGACTTAAAACCATACTGGAGCGACATGGACATATTGGCTGCTGGGATAGCAGAGGTGAAACACAAGTGTTCAGAGCTACGAAACGTCAATGCATGTAGGTCAATATATAAACACTTTCAACATGTATATGGCGAACTGCAAGCAGGAAATGAGTTGATAAATCATTCCCGACAACGAAGAGCGCCACTTGACATAGTCGGAAATGTATCAAATTCGTTATTTGGCGTTCTGGACTCAAGGTACGCCGACGACATGTCCAAAATGATAAACAACGTCAAGTCTAACGAGGACGTACTAATGACGCTCCTGATTAATCAAACATCAGTTCTGGACTCGACTATAAACATAGTCAGGAAGAACAGCTCGGCCACCAACGATCGGATCAAAACGCTAGGGTACCAGATAGGTGCGATTAATCAGGAAAGAGGCAAGTACTAAGCCGACCACTTGCAGCAAGCGTTTATGATTCTGACTGCTCAGCTAACTCTAGTGGCAACGGGAATGCAGCGAATGCAGAGTGAAATAGCTAATGTGCTAACTGACGTTCGTCATCGAACGATTAGTCCGATGCTAGTATCCCCCAAATAACTAAGGGAGCAATTAGATCAAATTCGGGAACACATTCCACCGGATCAACTGCTTCCAGTGACGTCGGATAATATTGTCCAACTCTACAAAATGATGCATGCCGAAGGCGCTACACCGTGCGACCACGTCATCTTCAAGATATCACTGCCGCTGGTGTCTGTAACACAGCACGAAGTGTTCAGCATCATGCCCATTCCGACATGGAAAGCCGGAAGCTGGCATCAATTTAGCCTGAAAACCGCAATCATAGCCGTCAATGCCCATAGAGACCAATTCATGGGATTGACTAAGGCCGAGTTTAACCAATGCATAGAGCTGCCAAAGGACGAGCATATTTGTTTTAACCACCAAGCCACATTCAAAAAGATTGACCATCAGAACCCACCTGAGCCACTCCCAGGAACGGCAGCCAAGGTGGAAGGAGCTTAGAGGAAGTGGGCGCGTTGCAACACCAGTTGGCCAAATTAAAGGAGACCACCTGGAAGGATACGCTCGTCACTTCTCAACATCATCAGGTAGCTGCCTATGTGGCTTTAGCAATGTCAATCATATTAGTCATTATATGGGCCCTTAGCCGGACGGTCAGCAAGTGGACACCACAACAACGGATACCGTTACGCCGGACAGTCGGACTCAGGCAGAACACGGAACAATCAGCACCAGAACCTACCCCACGGAGTTTTTCGTTCGACCTTAGTGAAGGTTGAACACCTGTTCAACGGCCGGGAGAATGTTCAGTCACGGCACCGTTTATTCATAAGCAATAATATTTAGAATAATACATAATAATTCTTCAGTCGCAGCAACATGCATTTATCGTCAATAAAGTATCAATTACCAGGTCAAGCGAATATGCATAGCAGCGGACATGAGGAAAATGAAATAGGGCAATAAGTGTCAAATCGCTTAAAGCTGGAAATAGCCACAGTTACACCCACTTTATTTGTTATAAGACATTTATGTTAGCGTAAGTATTTTTTACCTATATATACTGTTAAGTTTCATTAATAAAGTCAGTACAAGTTCTACCTCAACCAACAGCTTTTATTCATGCATCAGAGGCTGTCGCTGTATCTTCAGACCCTCACCCCTTCACCGAAACCAACCAAACCGTCCACCTAGTTCCAAGTGCTAGTTGCGACAACCAAAGGCAATAGTTTATGCACTATCTGCCAGGCATCTAAGCCTCCGTATAAACAGTACTATTAGTCATATTAAAAGAATGAGCTGGGCTGTGGGGCGGATAGTAAAGACATATCCGGGCAAAGATATTCAGGTCCGCAAAGTAGACGTCAAAACGGCATCAGGCATAAAGATAAAGAATGAAGTAACCACAAAACGTCCACACAGCTCCGGTAAGGAAGCAGTGCGGGTAGAAGAGACCCCCACGCAGAAGAAGAAGATGTCCTTCACGATCCTCCAAACGTTGCTGGCAATGCTACTCCTACTCCCGTTAGAAATGGGACAATCAGTAAACGTAACTCCGTTTGAAAGTCAGCTGGGAATATATTACGAACGGCTTCGAACGTCCAGAATAGCAATCTCGGAATGGAACATAATTGCATATTACGATCGATCGATCTTTTTCTTCGTAGCGGACGGTCTTGTTTTTGTTTTTCGCTCCGACTCTTGTGTTTATTTTAAGTTAAAACCAACGGGGTTTTCTCGAAATTTTTCACCTAAATATCTATAAAAATCTGTGTAATTAATTTGCATTAATTTTAATAGTAAGAATAATTTTTTTTTATCTTATAAGGTTGCACTACGGCCGGGATATAAACTCAGCGGCGCAGAGTCCCTTTCCAGTTAAATTTATACTTTGGAAAACGTCAGAAAATGGAGGGGCCGGGGTTGGTGAGGTTTTTAGGGGTGGGATCGCGCCTCCGGCCCTGGGTTTTCCCAGCGGCCGGACCCGCCACTTAAGACTGGAGCCGTGGCCCGGGGTGAACCCAGCAGCCCGCTTCCGCGCCCGCAACCCAAACGTAAAATCGCGGCGCCGGCGTGCCCAAGCTGCCGCGGTCCGGCGGCTCCACCGTAGTTGTTCCCGTCCTGTCCAGCTCGATGCCTGGAGTTACCCAACGGCAGCCAAGGTGGGAGAAGGGGAAGAGTGGGTGATAAGAGTGAATAATAGGGATAAGAAAATAATAGAATCGGTACTAAATGTGTTCATTCTGCCTTTTATTCATGTTCATGATGCCTATGCTTGCCCCTAATGCGTTCTTAAATGTATGTTTTTGTGTTATTCCTATCCCTCTCTCTCTCTGCTTAGCTAGTACTCACACCCAGCAAGTAAGCTCTTAATTTAAATGCATGGCGGGCTCGTCTCGCTCACCACAATAAATGTTCCAAAGGTTGAATCGTTCCGTAGCTTTCTCGTCCTCTCGGTTCGGGGTCCTCTTCGTCCTGTGTCGGGTGTCCTGGTTTTCCAAATCGTGGTGTCGTCAATTGATCAATTTCACTGGCTTTACTTCTGTTGTCACTGGTATAATTACGAGTGATCTTCATCTCGATTTTCAATTGTTTCATGACCTGATTCTGCCAACTCTTTTTGCGGCTGCGCTGCCACGATCCATGGTACGCGCCGTTCCGCATTCTTTGCATTGCGAGCTTTCTTTCTCGCTCCCTCTTGGACTGCAGGTGGCCAATGCAAATTCCATTTCGCACTCCGACGCCCTGCCGGCGCCTGCGCCGCGGGTCTCTGCCCTGATCGCGCTCTCTGGCCTCTTCTGCTGGCCGCTGATTGGCGGACCTCGCGTTCCGGGCCTCCAGTTGTCGTACCGCCGTTTTCGTCTCGTTCCCTGAAGATGTTGCGGGCGATGTTGCGGCCGATGTTGCTAATGACGTCAGGCCCGGTGTGGCCAAGGTGTAGGCCCGGCCCTATGATCCCCTAACGCCTATGGCCCTAACTAATATTTACATAATATTTTACAGAGTATTTACAGGTGGCGGCGGCCACTCCGTGACCGTCGTCACATCCCCTTCCTACTTCCGGGTGGGGCGGAGGAATACCCTCACCTTACCGAGGACGCTGATTTGGACGCGGAACCGCTGTCCATCCTCCTCATCCAAATAGCGCCGCGCCCTCCGGCCTCGCGTGCGCAAGCGATCTTCGACGCGCCGGATCAGTGGTGCCGGCAGTCGCCCTCCTGGCGTCGACCACTCGACTGGGGCCACTACCCAGGGTTCTGGGGGGTTCCACGGCACCTGCCGTGCTGGCGGCCCCCTACTTCGTCGGACGCGCTGCTGGGTGAATCCTCCCACGGGGCGGATCGCCTCCTCGGCCGGGAGTCCCGGACAGGCGCCCCGGCGGCCACGGGTGCCCTTGGCGGTGGACCAACAGTGCCGGACGCGCACTTGGTGGCGGGGGGTCTGGCCAAGAATGGCCCCGGCCCGAATATCTCCCTCGGGGTGGGGGTTGCCAGCGACCCTGGGTCCGGCGTCGCTACGTAGCCGTCACGGAGGGGGCTATAGCCTCCGTCGGCCTTGCCCCGAAGGTTTCCCCGGGCGTTCGTGGCGGTGTCCAGGCCACTTCGGGCGCTGTCCCGTCCCTCGGCGTCATTGACCTCTCCTACTGCAGCGGGGGCCCTGTGTCCTCGTCCGACACCTCCTCATACGTGGCCCCTAATGGTCCTAGGACCGGCACCAGGTTCGCCAAGGTGCGGGGCGACACCTCGCCGAAATAGGCACGCAATTCGGCCGCCTGCTCGGCCGTGACCCTCGACGGCTGTCCTGGCTGGGGCGGGGCTTCCCAGGGGAGTAGTGTGGGTGAGTCCGGCGATGGAGGTGTGGACATCACCCACGGGGGCGTCGCCACCTCTCGTGGTGGGGTGGCTTCCCGCCGGGTTTCCCCGAAGCGGGCGTCGGGCTCAATCTCCTATTCTCTCTCGCTCGAGAGCACTATAGTTTCCGGCGCCCCTCCTGGCGGCGCTGATTGCGGCACCCCGTTGGCTGGTACCACCATCACTAGCGGGGATCCGCGCTGTCGTCGCGGGTCCCGCTGCGGGACACTGCCCACGTCAACATAGGCCCCGATCCAACGGATCGTCTCCGGGGACGGAGCGCCTACGCTCGTCGAGGTAGAGCTCCTTAAAGCTCTCCTCTACCGCCGCCGTTAACCAGGAGTAGTCCCTGGTTATCGGGCGATCTCCGGGTTGCCTGGCGTGTATTGCCGCCGTCAGTGGGGGTGGCCCCATAATCTCTGCCGTCACGGCCACTCGCGTGAGCGGGCGTCCGGCTGGCCACAAAAATAGCGGGAGTCCTCGTCCTCGTGCTGACATCGTCGAGTTTACTGTGGGAAAAGAAATGGTTAGTTTTGTACGTTTCTGAATCCCTACCTAGCGGTGTGTCAATTGTAGTCCCTATGTTGCCCCCTTGTTCTCCCCGCGGTGGGAAAGTCTGACCTATTTTTCTGCTCGGTGTTCGCGTTTCGGAGTGTTGGGCGGGAGCACCCGTCATCAAGTGACTCCATGAGCTCTTGTCTGTTTCGACAGAGTATCCGACAGCGATGTCGTCTATACCGGCCCTCCGAGTGTGGGACTACTTCCACTGGTCGGGGCGGCCTCCTCAAACTCGTGTTCGCCGGGATCGTCCGCTGATTTAGTCTGGCAGTCCGCCGTCGACGACTGCCCGGTATGTGCAGCTGTACAATGTTCGGTGAAGGGAATTTGGCGACCCTAAACGGCCCCTCATATTTCGCTGCCAATTTTGCTGCGAATCCTTCCGTGGCATTCGATAAGGCGTGGCGTCGAACCAGCACTAGTGATCCCACCGGCGGCTTCCATTCCTGTCGGCGAAGATTATAATGTCGTCGCTGATCTGCCGATGCTCGGTCGGCATTGTTCCTAACGACTTGGAAAATGTGGTGCAGCTGCCTACTGCGTTACGTTGGGGTTACCTCGGAAGTTCCTTGAACCAGAAATGCCGGGCTGAAGCCGGTTGTATCGGAGATACTGCTGTTTATTGCCAGCGATATTTCTGGGAGCAGCTTATCCCATTCATTCTGTATGTTTCCGTCCAGATACTGGGCGATCATCGTCTTAATCGTCCGGTTTGCTGTCTCTATCGGATTCTGCCTTGGTGTGTACGGGGCCGTGTGCTGCAACTCCATTCCTAGAGACTTGCTAAAGTTCCGGAATGACCGACCCGTGCTTCCGTCAGTCCCGTTTTCAGCTCATGGAATACCTGATCCTGCCGCGGTGTCCAATCCCATTTCTTGCCCTTTTTCAGCAATGACGTCATCGGTTCTACAATGTCAGCGAAGTTGGGAACAAATCGACGATACCAGGATGCAATGCCCAGGCATATTAGAAGTTCCTTTAAGCAAGTTGGCCGTTGCAACTCACGGATCGCGACCACCTTGTCTGGGTCCGTATGGACCCAAGTAGGTTGGCTTTGCGTAGTCTGCGAATTACCTCTCGAAGGTTTTCCACATGTTCCTCCAACGTTGACCCGATGACGATGATGTCGTCCAGATAAGCAAACGTATGCGGCTGCATGTCCGGACCGATGACCGTGTCCAGTGCCCGCTGAAACGTCGCTGGCGCTAAGTGGAGTCCAAATGGCATAGCTCGCCAATGGAATAGGCCAGGAACCGTGAAGGCCATACATTCCCGTCTCTCCTGAGCCAAAGGAATTTGCCAGTAGATAAACTTAGTGTTCCGTAGCCGCTCCAAGATCTGGTGGATCCTTGGCAGTGGGTATGCATCCGGCACTGAGTTCTCGTTGAGCTGTCGGTAGTCTATGCACATCCGTGCGTCACCGTTCTTTTTGGCCGCGATCACAATGGGGGCACTGTGCGGGCTCTTAGACGGCTCGATACGGCCATCCCTAAGCAGCTGGTCTATCTGCCTGTCAATGATGGCTCTCATGGCCGGGTTCCGTGGGAAATATCTCTGTATTATCGGGCGGTCGTTGCGCATTACGATCCGGTGCTTCGCGATGTGGGATACTCCGGCCAGATCCTCAAATTTTTCAAATTCCAGTTCCAGGAATTCCTTCACCCAGGGCTCTGGGTACCCCCGTCCTGATTCCGGCAGGTCCGGATCCTCGGGTGCACAGTTGACTGAGTCGACGGTGCCGCAAAGGGGCGCGTTCTGCTCCGGCGTTTCCTCGGCGTGGTCCTGGAAGTGGGCACGCTTCCTGGAGGTGCGAAAAGGATTCCGCTGCACGGCGGTGGCGTTAGCCACAGGCAAAACATGGCTCCAGCTGTTTCTCCGACTGGCCGTGGGTACCTCTATATCCAAAGCTGTTCCCATCCATGATTTTCTAGTCGCTGCCCGACGGGCAGGGGTCGGCAATTGTCCTTGTACAGTACGCGGCTTGGGTACTGGCCCTTGTGTGGCGGTCGGACCCCCCTGGGTAACCGTGCCAAATACACCTCGAAGCGCTTCTTCTGTTATTCCTCCTAATTGTTTCCTCGTCGACACTCTTCGTCGTTCCGCAGAAGGCCCGAGTGTGTCTGGCTCCTGGTGGCCCGCTTGTGACTTCCCTGGGAGTGCGGTTCCTGGTTTTTTTGGGATGTTTAGTTTTTTTAGGATGTAGAGGGCACAGTGGTTGGGTCGGGCTTAGGAAGAGGTATCCCAACAGGCCGTTTCTATTTCTTTGCTTCATTTTCTTTGACGACAACATACTCAGGCCAGAATTTCCTTCGGGTACCGACTCGTTCCTAACACTTGACCTCAAAATTCTCGGATTTAATTCTGAGGTCGAAGGCTGAGTCAAAGGCGTCTGCTGTTGAGATGCCGCCGCAGGCATTTGCAGTTTTATTGCGCCTTGGAGACTCATTTAATAGCGTAAGGCTATTAAATTGTTTATCAAGCTGTGACGGTCTGCCGCCGAGGTTTAGGATAACTCAGGGTCGGCCAGGGTCCGTCGAGTAGTCCGAGTGGTAGCTGTAAGAGATATTGCCCGATCCCCCAGTGAGAACAGTGTCGAGACTTTGGTGACTTAAATAGGTTTCCTAATTTATTCAATCTTATGAGTTACAGAGATGTCGATGGGATCGCCTGGTTGGCTGCGCCCTGGTCGCCCGGGCCTCGGGATGCCCTCTGGTCTGCTCGGGTTACAGGGTGTCTCGGGACGCCGACAGGTCCGTTCGGGCGAATGGACACGTCGCCGGCCCAGAAGTTGTCGGGCTTCGGGGTGTCCGATCGGTCGGCTCGGCGAGTGGGATCGGGGGGTGTCGGTGCCTTGGGAGGCCCCCCGACGTGGGTCCTGGTTCCGGTAGTCTGTGGAAGAGAGAGAGAGAGAAACAAAGGGGCAACTCGAAAGTCGCCCCGAGAATAGGCGTGGCGGACCCGGGAATCCTCACCAGGGAAGAGAGAGGGAGAGAGAGAGGCGGTGGACTCGAAAGTCTTCCGAGAGAGAATTCGCGGTGGACTCGTAAGTCTTCGGAACGGCAGAGAGAGGCGGTGGACTCGAAAGTCTTCCGAGAGAGAATTCGCGGTGGACTCGTAAGTCTTCG
>VNJN01006470.1:0-219383 GCA_008042485.1 Drosophila mayri
ATTGTGACGGTCTGCCGCCGAGATCTAGGATAACTCAGGGTCGGCCAGGGTCCGTCGAGTAGTCCGAGTGGTAGCTGTAAGAGAAATGTTCCGATTCCCCAGTGAGAACAGTGTCGAGACTTCGGTGACTTAGCTAGATAGCCTACTTTATTTAATCTTAGGAATTACAGAGGTATTTTATGCAATCGTCGGGTTGCTGGCTGGTCGTCTGAACATCGGGGGACCCTCTAGTCGGCTCCGTCGGCTCGGGCAGTCCGCTCGGGTGGCTTGGCGATGGGGCCGTCGGGGTCGGGGTTTTCCCGACGTTGGCCTGGCTCGGGTCGCCTGTGAAAGAGAGAAAATAGAGGGCAACTCGGAAGTCCACCCTAGTGGAGGTGTGGCGGACTCGGGAATCCTCACCAGATAAGAGAGAGAGAGAGAGAGAGAGAGAGACGGTGGACTCGCAAGTCTTGAGAGAGAGTTCGCGGTGGACTTTAAAGTCTTCGGCACGGGAGAGAGAGGCGGTGGACTTTCAAGTCTTCCAAGAGAGAATTCGCGGTGGACTTTACAGTCTTCGGCACGGGAGAGAGAGGCGGTGGACTTTCAAGTCTTCCAAGAGAGAATTCGCGGTGGACTTTACAGTCTTCGGCACGGGAGAGAGAGCGGTTCGGCGAGCCGAACGATCAGGCGGGGACTCGGAGGTCTGCCCGGGGGAGAAAACTCGGCGGGCCGAGTTAGGAGTCGAGACTTTCAAGTCGTTCGACTATTTATTGGCAACCGAAATCCTGAGATTCTGGTCGCCCCAAAAAGTGACTTTCGCTGCTGACTACTAGGAGTGGGCTACTAGAGACTTACCGCTCCCGATCGCTGTCGGCTGCTAAGTGCCTTTCTTCAGCCAGCGGCTCGCCTTATATAGCGGGCCGCGGGTTCTAGTGTGCCCGCCGCGATCGGTTGCTTCCTCTTCTTTTCCCATGCAACTCTGATGCCTGAGTGTGACCCTTCCGTGGCGCGCGCGCGTGTCTAGTTTAAATTCAAACCTACGCTATTATTTTCCTTTATATTTATATTTCATTTTATTTACATTTTATTTTATTTACATTTTCTTTACATTTTCTTCATGTTTTCTCTTCATTTTATTCTGTTTTATTTACATTTATTTATTATTATTGTTATTATTATTATTATTATTATTATTTATATTGTTTATATTGTTATTGTGCGCGGCACGCGTCACAATATAAGGAATGCGATTGCTATGTTAAGCTTAAATGTAAGTTTTAACATATTTGATAATATATTTTTTTGTTTAAAACATTTTTGAACACTCTGTTTCCAGAATTTAAATGTGCGTAGATTCTATAATTAAATATAAATATGCACTATATATAATGAATTTTTTTAGAATCAATTAAAATGAAGTTGGATGCAATAGAGAGTAAGTCTATAAAAAACGTCCACCATTTTCAGAACCTTATTAAATTTCCATTTATATTTCTTATAGTTTCATAAAAAATAATATTAATTACAAAAAATTATTAAACAAATCTTCTGAATGTTTTTATTTTTCTCATCTATGCTCCCAGGAATGTAGGATTAAGTACCTGATTTAGGAAACTACCGGACAGAGCACTAAGAATAAATAAATAGCGATAAACAACATCCTGAGCCATAGCTTAGGATAGTGGCTTCTTTATCAGTACCAACAGTCTCACTGAGTATATGTAGACTTCTTAATTAGTAATAGTAATAATAATAATCTTTCTTTAATAAATTATAGCAATATAAAGGGTCATATTTCGAGTGTTTTTATTAAATTAAAATTACATTTACATTAAAAGAAACTTATTGAAAGATTTGCAGTGCAAAATTGAGGATCATCAGTCCTTGAACTTCTGTCGCACGCACCGCGGCATTGGGAACAAGTAGAGCAGCATGTTGAAGGCAGCCAGGCCCACAGCAAAGGCACAAGAGGCAGCCACATCAATGGTTTCCTGAATATCAAATTATATTATTATATATATAAACCTGAACACTTAGATATAGCTTACATCGGGATCGGGCAGGCCCAGGCGCTCGTGCATAAAGTCCGCCGGCTTCGGGCAGATGACGGAGGCGGTGGGCGTGCAGTTGAGCTTCCGCGACTGGAAGGCGATGCTGTGCAGCAGCGAGGAGGCGTATCGGGTGTGGGTGCCCTTAGTGTTGTCCTGCAGCCAGGGTTGCAGCCCCTTAAAGGAGCTAATGAGGGGAAAATTCGATTATTAAACATGGAAAATGTTACAAATAGCATAAACGTACCGCACAGTGCCGCTGGCCAGGGCGATGCTGATGACAAGCACATAGGTGACTGCGATGGCTGCGTTGAAGGGCACCTTGACCACCAAGAGAAAGGCAATGGTTAGCTGCTCCGCAAGCACAAAGCTTGACCAGAGAGCCACCAACAAATAGGCGAAAACGGTGCCATTATTGTACTTTACATCCAACAGGAGACTGGAAAAAATAATCTTATGATTTTGATCAACATTTTCCTATCTCCGGAGGACCTACGGATAAATGACACAGCTGGCTATTACAGCAGACACTGCGGAGAAGGGTATGGAAACGGAGTTGTAGGCAATGAGCAGAGTTGTTCCCGAGTAGAGACCCTCTGGAGTGTCCTGCGAGAACTTTTTGCGCCAAATCGGAACTGCAGAAGGGAAGGTATGAGGAGAGAAGTGTGGCGGAAAAGTCAGTTACTCACATAAGGATATAGTGGTTAAAATTCCGCAGCCATATGACAGCCCTAAAATATTCAGGATCATGCCATTTCTGGTAAAGAAGCCATGCGCATCATCCTATGAATTTATTTCTTTTGAAATTAAAAAATTCAATTGAAGTTATAAGCTTACTTACGCCCACATTTGTGAAGAAGGCCCAGAGGATGCTCATGGCCAAGGGCAGAAGTAGCATCCGGAGGAAGAGTGTCTTCATGCCCACAAGGCCGCAGGAAAAGGTGGAGGCCAAAAGTTTTCTTAATAAAAATCAAATATTTATTATTATTATTATTAAAACAAAAAAAGACTTCCAAACTGTAAAGTTTTTGCTAGAGATTATTTAAGTGACCTTAAACCGTTTTCTACATTTTGCCAGCAATATTAGTCTTAAAATTGCTTTAAATAAATTAAAAAAAAATTTTTTAAATACTTACAAGTACAGCATAACCCAGACTTTGAGCTCTCCTGGCTTCCCGTAGGCCAGCGGCACCTTTCCGGATCCCATGTTATTGATAGGGGCATCCGAGATGGGAGTCTCGCGGGAGAATCGTTCCACCAGAGCTTCGATTTGCTGGCTTGACTCCAGGAACCGATCCCGACTCCTTCGGTCCACGGTGGACAAACAGAGATAGTACATTAGCGGGTTTTCCAGCTGGGGGCAGGGAAAGCCAATCCCGTGGAAGTACTCCAACATGGCTCGAGTTCCTCCCGAGTAGACAACACCTCCCAGGCAGAGAAACAGAGCGCGATCCAAAAAGGGAAATACATCGGAGCGCGGCTTCTCCAGAGAAAGTAGAATTCCACAGCCGGTCTTCTTGGCGGTGTTGGAGAGAATGGATATAAGGAGATAGGCGCTCAGAGGATCCAGTCCATGGGTGGGCTCATCCAGCAGGAGCATCACTAAGCGAAAAAGTCAGTTTAACATGTAATTCCATGTAAATCCATTGGTATTCTCACCTGGATCCCTGACCAGCTGAATGCCAATGGCCAGACGTCGCGCCTCGCTGATGTTTAGGTACTCCACCCGCTTATGGGCCACCTGGGACAGAGCCAGATCTGCCAGCACTTGGCGAACCTTGGAACTCTTAAGGTATCCACTCAACTGCAAAGGGATACAAAGTGTATATAGTTTTGGGTCGAAAAACATGGTTTTTTGTATGCATAAAAAAGGATGAAATTGTCTTGGGTGTTCCAGAAATCACTAGAGATTTCGGAATATTTTAAAGTGTATTTAAAAGTAAAGATTGTGGCATACTTTTGGGTATTATTTCAATTACTTACAATGGTGGGCGTATAGTGAAGGGTCTGGGCCACTGTCAGGCCTGGAACGAAGGTGCAGGACTGGGTCACGTAGCCGCACCGTTGCTGGAACAGGGCCTTGGACAGTGGCGATCCATTGAGCAGCACCTGGCCGCGAGTGGCTCCATCGGCACGTCTCGAGATCACATCCAGAAGAGCCCGCTTGCCGCTCCCTTAAAATGTGATTATTATTTAGGAACAAAATTTATAAAATAATGGAATACCCACCCTTCGATCCCAGAATGGCCATCACCTCTCCGCTGTGCACGGTGAGATTGACGCCTTTGAGCACCAAAGCCGAGTTGCCGGCTCCATTGAAACAGCCACCACCGTCAACCTGTTGGATCGATAAAGAGACAGACAGGTGAGAGCTGGGCATTGGAAGGTGGTTCTTGGCGAGAGAAGAGAGTTTTTCCGGCACTTGCCTCGGTGGTGTGGAAAATGTTGTGGGCTTCCAGTACGTAGTCGCTGCCGATCATTTTCATAGCCACCTGAGCGCTGGGTGTGTGTGTGAGCTTGTTTGTTTGTTTGTTTGGGCCTTTTTGCTCTCTGCCTCGCACGCTGTTCGTGGCTCAAGAGTCGGTTTTGAAAGAGCTGTAGTAGGAGAAGAGAAGACACGAAAAGAGAGTGGAATATAGAGGGAAAATAAAAATGTTTGATTTTATTTTAAAGGAAAGATTATGTCCTTTGGGCACTTTAGTTTCAGTTATTTCAATTTTCAATTATAGACACTTTTCATAAGTTTACAAGTTCATTATTATTATTGTAAGCTATTTTTTAATAAAACAAGAATTTTGGTGTCCAAACCAACCTCCGCGAACACGTCTAAATCAACTGAGCACGTCGTTCCAACTGATCTGAAACTGTGGCTGAACGACCAGAAAGGTGTCTACCGATCTTCCAATTGGGGAGGCCCTCTCTGCCTGGAAATCGGCTCTCCGGGCCCCAAGCTGGCTTTACTTTCCAGCGGATCCAAGCGGGCTAAGATGGCGGCCGAGGCCAAGTTCAGCTCAGTTCGCTGCGAGCCGAGCTCCGAGAGAGTTGCCTCCACCGATCCGCGGCTGGTTCCGATCTTTGCCTTCCTGGCTGCGCACGGCGCCCGAACCACACACAGAAGAATTCCAAGCAGAAGCAGGGAGAATTTATCGTATATGGAAAAACAGCTAAAATATATACATTGCAAACGGGTGGCTAATTGAAATGTTTGCGGCATAACGCGGCTAATATATAGTTACTTGTGCGCCGGAATATATGTATATATATTCCCCAATGGCCCCATCGAAGTGCATGCAAATGTTGTTATTTTTTCGACGCGCCTGACAAACGGATTGCGATTCTCGCCAATAGATACGAAAAGTGGTTCCACAAGAAACGCCAAAAAAGCGAAAATAAGTGACGTGTGAGTGTGTGCCGAGTGTAGAGTGTGTGTCTATGTGGAATATGCGGACATCGGTGTAACAGCAGCAGCGGATCGACATTGTAACGTAACGTAAGTGTTGCAGATACAAAAGTATCTATCTGAGCCACGAATGAGTGTCGCTGTCGTGTCCACCAGCGGCTAATTAGAGTTTGGCCAACTGGTCTTTACTGTTAATTGTATTAAGGCAACCCCAGCGACCAGCGACCAGCACTTGCCACTTCAAAGATACTCGCACTCATACACATGCAGTCTACAGTGAAAGAAAAATAATAAAAAAAACAATTCCTGACTTAAAACGAAGGGGTTATTGGTTGGTTAACTCATAAATATCCCAAGAAGTGGCCCTAACAGACATAAAAACATTTTCTTTTTAGAGACAAAGGTCTCTTAAAATGCATTCTGATCCCATATAACAATGTTTTTTAAACATTTTGAACATATTAGATTCAAAATTCTCAGACACATTCTAAAACTTTTTCCTCTTAAATTTCTTTTAAATTCCAAAAATTCAGAATTATTTTCTAATTATTTTCACCGTGTAAGATACAAGCTGAAGGTGCAGGGTATCCACCACTTCTTCCTCCCGTATTCCCTCGTTATTGTGTTCTCTGTTCTGCTCACGCGGTCGTCACCAGCGCAGGTCAAAGATCCCGCGAGCGGGTTTTGTCTAGCAAATGTATCTTAGCCTCCACCATTTCGTTTCCAGCGTTTCCACTGCGAGTTCTGCGCCCTGCACAGAACAGAACAGAGCAGAGCAGAGCCAGAGCCAGAGCCAAAAGCAAAACCAGAACCCAAGTGGCAGCCAAAGCCACGGCCAAGAGCCCCACTCTGGCTTGCTTTGGCTTTGGCTTTGCCTCGTCTTCTCGTCTCGCCTTGTCTTCGTCGCAAGTGTGTATCTCACAGATACAAGTTTCAGTTTGTTTGTTTGTTTGTTTGACCGGCTAGCTGGCTTCTTGGCTCTCCGGGTATCACTTTTTGTGCGCCCTGCCCGCAGATGCCAGCATCGTCGTGGTCTAAGTCTTGGTCTTGGTCTTGGCATTTCCTCGTAGATACGAAAAAAAAGTGCCATAAGCACTAACGCCATTATTGTTCTGTACATCTTGAAAAGGAAAAAGTGTTTAAGGTGCAATATTCACTAAGAAGGAAATAATCTGATTAGTTAAAAGTAATTAATGATGAATTTAAAGTTCCCTTTCCTCTCTTTAGCTCGCGGCATTAATGTTTCTTCTCTAGCTTCCCTGGATTATCTTAGGTCTCATTTAACGGAGATATGTTCCCAGAAAACTTAAAAAGTAATGGGTTTACGCTTGTTGATTTTTCAACTTTGCTTCTATACTTATATATTTTTTTATCTTTATTTCACTTTAAATTTAATGAAGATGATTGTGTCGTTCGATGGCCAACAAACTGAAATCAAATTGAGTCAACATCGATCTCGATGAGAAAGCCATAAACAGGTCCGACAAAGAGGTTGTTTTTTACCCTCAGCGCAATATTTTGTCTCTGATGTCTCTGAGTGTACTCTGCCCATATCGGCTCGTAAAGAATAACCACGCGGCTAAGCAACTTTCACATTCATTTTGCAATTTCGATGCAGCTGCCAATCTTGGCTCACAATCACTTTCAAAAGCCTCTGCGCGCGGAACTTGATTTCTCATCCGAAAATGAGCCGCGACCCGATGGCGATCTCTTGGATCGTGGGGCCTTTAGCACCATTCTCAGGGCCTGAAATGCACATCATTGCCTCGGCCCTGTGGTCATTCCATCCAGCCCTTTGCAATACAGATGATTCCCAGTCACCATTTGGCTTCTATTTCGCAAATTACTCGCACCTAATTAGCCCGTCATGTCGGTGGGGACCGTTAGAATGTCGTTTGAGCCATGGCCATGGCCATGCTCATTGAAAAACGTCCCCAAAACGATTTCTTCAGGTTCTTCTTCGCGCTGACTTGGTGTTTTGTTTTTCTTGATTTTCCCCCATTGTTGTTGCTGCCAGCCGTTGTGGCGTAAATTAGTTAACAGTATTATTATAGCTGCTAACGGGGCTGACTGATGATTTGTGGCTGCTGTTTGGGCCCCGAAAAAAGGCTTAGAAGCCAGCCGCTTCGACAAGATCTCTGAGAGCGGTCGTAATTCAATTTCGACAATTTCAGTTCCAATCGAAAAGAAAACAAACACCAAAAGGGGAAAAATTCAAAAGACTTAAGACAGCAACGCGCGGACTCTAGAGTCTAGACAAAAGTCGAAGGCGCGGCGAAAAAAGGCAGCTTAAGTTGAATTGATTGTCAGTTATGGCTTGTGGTGAGTTTGGAGCAAGCTTGGCACTCGCAGCGGGATCGGAGCTATCTGGTCTCTGGTCTCTGGTTTGTCTTTGTCTTGGCCTAGGCGGGTTTTCGTTCGGTCTCCTAGGTGTGGCTGCATCTCGCTGGCCAAAACTAGTTCTTGTTCTCTCGTCCATTGGGTGTGTGAGTCCCCTAAGCCGCAATCCCACCGCCCCCCAAACGTGCCCAATACCTTTTCAATTGAACTTAGTCGCTGGTTATTCCAAGGCGGATGAATCATGCGATTTAATGATTGCCGACGACTGGCGGAGGATGAAGTCAGCGGAATGCTACGGACCCTTGGCTAAGTGAAAACTCGCCGGGCAGGAAATTCAAATTCCAAATTCGAAATTCTCCAGATGCACGGCCAAAGAAAAGTCTCCTCCTTCTCTTCCTCCTCCTGCTGGGAGGGCCATTAAAAGCTGCGACCATGAAAATTGTGGCCATTGATAGATACGGTACGGGGCCTCGGCAAGTTAATTTACTTTTTATTGTAATTAAATTAACACAGCAGCAGAAGCAGAAGCCGAAGCAGAACAGCTGCATAATTAGGCGAAGAAAGTATCCGCTACACACACTTCGTGACTTTTATGGCCGTAAAAAAGAAGAACTTCACTTCATTTCACTTGAAGTTCACAGACGGCGGAGGAGGCTCAGTCTTGGGCCTGACATAGAATCAGAATACCCGGCGACCGAGACGGAGATGAGATGGCTGAGACCTCCGCTGACATGGATACTCAGCAGTGGCAGCCAGTCGACGTGAGCCGAATAAATTGGTCCTCAAATCCGTGTCACTTATTTGGCCCGGTTCGGCACTCGGAAAAATTTTAGATTTTAAGGGAAAACAGCAGCCTAAAATATCTCGAATTTAATGCTGAAATTGTAAACTCTTTGGAAACAAAATTCTTTACAAAATTCATTACAAAAATCTCTGCAAAAATGTTGCATTAATAAAAAGCTATTTCTAAAATATTTTTCGAGTGCGCAGATGGCGCCTAAGACCCAGTTGGCGTCTTGGGTGTGTTCGGGAATTTGGCCAACAACGTTTGTCTCGCGCATTTTTATTCATGCAGCGACAACGCAGGGAAAAATTGCCTTTTTTTTGCGTTTTCGTTTGGTTTGACATGGAATTTATGTCAATTAGCCGCCTGGCACACGTGTGTGCGGTGCAGAGGCGAATGGGGAGCGGCGGGAGTGGGACGGGCATTCGCATGCAAATTTTACCCACAATTGTTGGCCACTTTCACAAGTCTGTTGCAATACAGGAAAGTGTTTTGTTTCGACTTTGGCTCGGTTTGTTTTGGTTTCTGCTCAGCGTTAATTGCCTGTAAAGATGCCCGAAACTGAGGCAAAGTTTCGTATTCCGTTTGGCCAATTAATAAAACTGACCTTGCCTGAGTTTTCCAACCACAAAAAGCGCTGAAAACCGAAAGCCGATCCGCTCGCTGAAAGCCCCGCAATGAGACCACCGCCGTGGTGGTGGCTCCGGAGTGGGGGCTATGCAGCCATGACGAATATTCGGCGGCAGTGGCATCGGCATGACATTAGCTTGGCTTTTTGGGGTCACAGTCCGACGAGAGCGACTAGAGTCAGCGGAATTCTTGTGCTCGCATTTCTGCCAGCTCGGCGGTTAACTCATTTCTGGTTGTGACTCTACCCTGGCCCAGCCATTGCCCAATTGGATTTGGTGATTTGTGGGCCGGATCCATTAGTGCAAATCGGGTCAGTTTTGGGGCAGCTTAGAAATCCCATTAGCCAGTATTTAATTAATCATTTTTTCCACCCAGTTCTCAGCCAGTATTTGTTGACAATTTACGCGCTAGATATTTGTTAAAAATCACTTTAATTTAGTCACTTATTTATTGTAAATTGTTTACTTTTTAACTAATTTCTCAATCAGTTACTCGGAATAAATAACTACAAATATTTAGCGTGTGTCATTCGTTTTATGTTTACGGTCGTATAAGTCAAGCTCACTTAGGTCGTAACAGTTTAAGACCAGTTTTTGCATCTTCACTGAGACAACATTCGGCATTTTTAAGCTGCATCAAGATTTAAGTCAAGATAAGAAAACGGGTATAAAGTGTGTAATACATGGACTCCAAATGGGCTATTACATATAGTATATACCTAAGGATTATAACTCTATTTTATTGCTTTCATTTATTGAATGTTTCACTGGAGTTCAGAGAAAAATAATGTGTTTTAGATAATTAATAAAAGACATTCTTTAACTAGTTTGCTGTTTTTAATTTAATTTAAAAATTATTGTTTGTATTTATATTCAATTATATCATTTCAAATTAATTTAAGCAACTATCTCGTGTCATAATCCTATAAATACCATTTTAAAACCATTTCTTAAAAAGGTAATAACAATAATAATCCTCAAGATACATATAATAATAATAAAAATTTAATCAATTTAGTAACTTTAGTTTGAATGATAGATATCCCCAAGAAATACTGCTCAAAATTGAAATACAGTCGCAATCTTATCAATGCAAAATCAGGTGTGAATTTATCCCTTATCTTGAATTTATCTCAAGCCTTTTCTTGCTGTGCATCACTCATTCACCTGCTGGGCTCAGACCCATCTCTGCTCGTATTTCGCCGACGCAGCTCCACTCATAATCAATTTACGCAGCCGAAACTTTCACAAGTCGTAAAGCGCTGCCAGCTCGAAGATTTCCTCGCTGCGTGCCCGTCACTCTGGCTGACCGACTGTCTCCGATCTGCCATGGAGACCACTGTGTACTATGTGGGCATATGAGCATCTATCGCACACAACGTGGCCAGCAATTTGCATACTCGCTTCTTGTCCGGCAGTCGGAGGCACACAAAAAACGTGCTAAAAATCAAACAAAAACTCGAACAAAATCTCCGAAACTCGAGTGTTCAATTAACACACACACACACACAAAACGTCGTCTCGGATGCCTTTCCTCCCGGGGCAGAATCACCAAGAAAAAATTTCATCTCGCCGGACCGGAGATCGCAGCTCGGAGACAAGTTCAACAAACCGCTTTGCGGCCGGAATGGAGCGAGGAATGCTGGCCATCGTTTAATTTGTTTATTATTAATTTGCATCTGGCAGTGGCATTAGTCAGCTCTGCGAAATCGGCTCTCTCGGCTGTATTGCCGCCCCTTTCCTGGCCCCGCCTGCCAGCTGCATTCTTGTGCCGCTCCAGAGGAGGGTATTCGGGCTTTAGCAAAGCGAATGTTTCTAAATTTATCCGCCTACGTGATCCAAGTGATGCTTCTGTCCCGAGGCATTAGTGATTGAACATTTGCGGTTTCGTTGAAAAAATGTTGGGTATTTTTAATGATTCACTAAGAGATTTAACACTTTTTCGAGGGTATAAACAACGCACAAAATCAAGATTAAAAAATCTCGTTTTATGTTTGCTTAAATCTGGAAAGGTTTGATTTAAATAAAGATAATAATAAACTTCTTTCACGGAACTCTATTAATAACTGGAAAGTGGATTTAATGATGCTATCTTTTATAGCTTAAAAGGAAAAGTTTATTAATAAAAGGCAGACAAGGATTGAATTTATATAATATTTTATTTAATTAATAAAACTACGCTACAAGCTCTTGGCTTTTATTAAAACATGTGAGAGATTTTCCCAAAAAAGGCTTAAAGTTAACCCTAAAAACCTGCATTATGGCTCATTGTATTTTAATCCCCGTTTGTATTCTTATTTTTTCTCAGTTCAATAAAATCTCTGTGGCCCAAAGTGCATTCGGTCTTCGTTGCAGTTTCCTTTTTTTCTGTTATTAATTGCAAATTACAAAACTGCAACTGGCGACCCACTTCGAGGCATTCTCAGCGCCAGTCGAGAAATATTTCGCTGGCATTTATCATACGCCCCGTGAGCCGCGGCGGCAGCAACAAATTATGCCACCAGAGTTTCACTTTCTCACTGGGCCAAGTGAGATTTTTTGTCTCAGTTAGCCGGCTCGGCAGTCCGTCAGGCTGTCAGTGGCAATCAGAGGCCAGCTTTTGATATGGGAGGCTGACCTACCTGTTGCTTGGCTGGGCCGGGGAACGAGTTTTGGGCAGCGATGGATGGATGGCAGTGAAATGAAAAGCTGGCGAAGCTAACCCAATTTAATGGGCTTTTGCGTGGGAATGGAAATGCCCGTATCGCTCGCTGAACCCCAGGTCAGCCCTGCCTCCAATCACACATATTGCGGCCATCTCAAGTACCGAGCCGTGGCGAGCTAGGAGAGCAACAAGTCGCTATGGCGGGGACCACTTGGAGCCAGTTGGGCTCGCTCCATTAAATCATAAAATGTGCGCACAAGCCGGCGATCAGTGACCGAAAAACCGGAGTCGTGGCCAAGGCTCGTGTCTAACTGCAGTTGTGCATCAATGGTCATGTGTGCGCGCGGAAAACGGTTCTCGGCTTGTCAACCGATGGCTGCATCCCCGGCCTCTTGGCCAACGGGAATGCCGAGTGACAGCAACGGGACTCGGACTCGGACTCATAAGTCGCACTCACACTTGTACGGAAACGCTGCATCTCTCAGCTGGCTGCCAATTGGCCTAATCGGCCTGCTAAGCTATTGCCAATAACCGTTGGCCAATTACTTAGCGCGTTGTGATTTATTCACACCAGCAGGCCAAGTCTTTGCCGTTGACAGGCAAATATCCGCTACCTTTGCTCTTGGTCCCCAGCCTCGGCCGGATCATGCAATGATCGGTTGACCCACATTGGTTATTGCCAGCTAATCAAGACTGTGATATAATTCTGGCCAGGCTGCAGCTGTAACTGTCTCTGTCCGCAGCTGCAGCCAGTTTTTCATGTGGTCGTTATGCAGTCAGATTGGCCACCAGAGACCCACGATCTGATAAAGGCGGTTAAGGCTTGGCTAATGGATAGTGGATAGCGGATAGAAGGCCACCCAAAATCTGCACAAAAACAATAGGGACCATAGGTATCAGTTCCCAGTCGTGGGAAGTAAACAATCATATTTGGCTTTAAGCTAAGTAAAACTTAAGCGTGAAACTAACACTAGTTGCTGTATTAATGACACTGATCTGCCGATTAAGTGGTATTTTAGTTCAATTCATGCTTTACTTTAGTTTTATTAAGTTTCACTCTTAATCATAATTTTAATTCTAAGTTATGTATTAACTTTGATAGTAAATACAAAACATACTGTTCAAGTATTTAGCTAAATTCCAAAACGTGCTAAAGCCCTAGTTTTCACTACTGTTGACGATAGCCAGAACTTTATGGTCTCGCAAGCAAATTTAATTTAAAAATGTCAACTTTTAAAGCTCCAGTGCATTATTCTGCCCCAAAGTTTAGTTATAAAAGCAAAGTCCCACTTGGAATGGCCCGGTTAAGTGTATAAAGATGTGCTCGTGCGCCATTTTAACGAACAATTGATACAATTAGTGGTAGTTTTGTATATTATTCAATTTCCCAGACATACATCCATCCATAACGAGCTAGTTTTAGACGGTTTAAAAACTAAAAGTCATTTTAATCATATTTCACTTTCCTCCGCCAACAGTCAAGAGAGTTGTCCATTCCCATCTGCCGCTCGCAATGTTTTTGCTTCACGCACTTGTGCGAACAATGGGTAGATACAGATACGCGTACTCTGCGATACCTAGATATGGGCTTTGGCTTCAGCTTCGACGTCAGCGGCGCATCGTGATCGCATAAATCAATGCCGCTGTCTCGTGGTCGGAGCCGTATCATTGCCCCCAATACCACTCATTCACTACAACTGCCGTGGAGCACAACAAAGCGACGCTTTAGATGCCGCAGATCTCTTTCGTTTGCGGCCCCAAAGGTTTGCTCGCTTTTTAGTAAGGGGTACACTCAAAAGAAATACACATTTTCTATGTTTAGTGGTACCTGAAGACCTAAGCATTTTGTGGATAATGAAATAACAATAAAATTGTTTTAGTATTAATAAATACGATACCTAAAGACTTTTTCAACTTAAAATTAAGAAGGTGGCAGTCGGCTTCATTCATTGCTTAAAAAGCTAAATAAAACCAGGAATATGTGTATGATATATATAGGGTATATATCCAGATTTAAATATAATAGAATATTGTCTATGATATCTTCAAGTATCTGCATCTGCAGCTGTGTAGTTCGGCCTGGGTGATGCGATGCGATGCCCTGTCTCAACTGTAGCAGGCTCTCGCGGGTATTAAAACCACCTTCCCTGACTTCCACTTTCACTCGGCGCCAAGTGCTCTGGCTATAAGGAAAAAAGTGGCCCGGCAAAACGGTTACGGCAAGAAAAACAGAGGCGCATAATTGTGGGGGAAAGAAATGATAATAGTAAACAAAAAACGCTGGCAGACAAACAAAATCGAGTAAAATGCGTTGAACTGAGGAGGAAAATCCGTTTATGCGATTATGCCACAAGCGATTTTAATTAAAGTGAATTTAGCACGCAATTAAAAGTGTTAGTACGCCGCCGGGCACACATACATACATAAACTAATAATCGGCAGTTTTAGCTGGGCGAAAGCACTCTCGGCGTGCCGTAATCCCAGCTTTCTTCTGGGCACCGCCCCCTCCCCAAGCCCATTCGCAATCCCAGCTCTACGAAAGTCGGAACGCCTGGCGTCTTACAATTGCAAAGGCAAAGGCAATAAGTACTAGAGTTTGGACCACTCACTTTCGCCGGGCATCTTGGGCACTTGTAGAACTCTTGACTACGTAATCCGAGTACCAAAACGGAAGTCCCCACGCCTCGGTGCACTGCAGCGGGCCCAGATCCGCAATCCAAGTGCACAAACCGGCGACAGCGTCTGGGGCAGGTGCACTACATAGTTTGTTTGCCTTTCATTCGATTGCATAATGCCGCCGCAGCGGTACTAAAGCAAATAGTTAACACAGCAAATAACATTTGGCCACCTTGCGGCTCATTTGCATGAGGTTTTCAGTGTTGTTTTTTTTGTTGGCTTCTGCTTTTTTCGGGGGCCAATGCAGCAGGGCAATTAAAAACCCAGGGGCCGTGTCGAAATCACCTGCGCTTTGTTCTCCCGCCTGGCAGTTTGGATTTGCTCAACTCAAGACCCAAGAGCTGGGCCATCTGAAAGACAACACCCGATTAGGTGTCATTGTCTTGGCGAGATTATGTGCACCTGCTCAGGTTAAGATGCCCAAAGAAGATATCAAAGTGGCATCATGGCAAAAGAAACCAAATAGTCGAGATAATACTTATCATATACCGGAGAACAACATTAGCTTAATATATCAATAATTAAATACATAAATAATAAAGACTGAAAGCTTAAAGGTTACATGAAAATTCAACAGAATATTTATTCGGTTATTGTTAGTGTGTCTCAAGTTCGCTTCGTACTCATATCCGACACAATTTCCGCTTTTGTCATAACAATGGCTGTGACTGCGACTGCGACTCCAATTCGGATGCCAAACTCCGACTGAGACTGC
The DNA here is from genome assembly GCA_008042485.1 of Drosophila mayri. NCBI lineage: Eukaryota > Metazoa > Arthropoda > Insecta > Diptera > Drosophilidae > Drosophila > Drosophila mayri. Next base: position 15,216 of record VNJN01006470.1, read on the forward strand.
GTGTGGATGTGTGGATCCGTGGATATATGTGGGCATTGTCATTAGGCTAATTCCCGCAAATTATGAGTAATAATAGCGCAGCCATTCTCTCGGCATTCTTGACCCAGTTTGACTCGGAATTAGCTTACGCTTTTGGCCCGAACTCTCTAACCTGATGCTCCGACTTGGAATACTTGCAGACCATGGAGCTGAGCAACTTTTCCAGCAGCAAGAAGATGTCACGCGAGGAGCGGCGCTACTCGGTGCCCCACGGACCCAATACCCCGCTGCCGCCAGCGGCCTCCGAAGACCTGCACGCCTGGTCCATCTACAGGTGAGTCGGACAACTCCCTTCCAGCGACAGACATGGGTGCGTCGTCGCCGCACCTGTCAATCGGAGTTTTGACGGTTGATTTAACCACAAAAAGCGGAAGTCCAGATGCCATAAAGAGCTAATTGAACGCGGACAGACGGTGGCCCAGCCCTCTAATCATGTCCAGCTGACCGCAACTGCAGCCGCCCTGAACCCACTCTCCATTCCCCTCCCTAAATGCCTCGTTCTCTTCACAGGCAAAACCTAAACTCTGACTTCACCGATTCGGCTCTGGGCTCGTCGGACAAATCACCGCTGCCATATGGAAACTTCCAGCTACGCGACACCACAGTGCAATCAATCCTAAATCATCCGCGCTACGGGCCCAAGTGAGTAGACACACTAATTATTTAAACAAGAAATTATTAAGCATAATCAGGCGTTAACAATGCTAAAACATGACCTCAGCTTTTAGGTATTACGTCTTTCCAAAAGGAAAAATATGCTAGAAATCGCGTCAAGATTTATGTTGAACATATTTTTAAAAGCGAACGTGAGAGCCATCTTAAAATACGTAAAAAATATGTTAACGGTTCAGAGAACAATGATTTATTTCTTTAAAAACATTTTCCATAAATATTTATTTGAGATTAATTTATTAATTTTTAATAATTTAATGTTTATTTTCTCTTCAGGTCTCCTCTGGGCTCCAACATGTACACCTACTTGAAGTTTGGACTGCCGCGTGTCTTTCCGCCCAACGCCGGATCGCAGCGTTCGCACCGACCAGGCCCGGGTCCGGGTCCCGGTTCGGGACCAGGTCACGGCGGCGGTTCCAGTGCTCTGGGCGGAGTGCGAGGTCGTGTTAATCGTGCCTTCCGGGACAGCTCGGGAGCTCCGGCTGGCGCTGGAAGCAGCGGCTACGACAGCAGTGACAACGAGACGACCCGGAGCCGGGTGCCGCCCAATCTCCGGAAGTATCGCAGCGAGTCCGACTTCCGTGCCATCGGAGGAATGCCGCACTCGCGTCCAGAGTCGCGGGCCCAGATCGGCGGGGGAGGACCAGGCGGCGTCCCGTCTGCTGCTCTGCGCCAGGCCAACAGCCGGGCTAGCATAGCGGTGGGCCAGCACCACCATCACCAGATGCAGCAGCACCAGCAGCAGTACATGGGGAACGGGAAGCACTACGGGCACCGGTCGCACAGCGAGGCGGATCTGTTGGGCGCCGGCCTGGGCCACGATGGCGGGGGCCTTGGCTACGACTACCACGATGCCAGGCTGTACGGCAGCTCCAGGCAGTATGGAAACGGGAACGGTAACGGAATCAGTCACGGCCGCAAGCAGTCCGGCATGGGCTTGATCTACCCGAACATCCAGGTGCACTGCCTGGACGTGAATCCCTGCCTGCGCGGCGTGTCCATGCAGGCCAAGGCCGGCGACCTGTTCGCCATCATGGCCACCTCCCAGCGCGAGGGCAGTGCCCTGGCCGAGTGCCTGGCCGGCTTGAGTGAGCGCTTGGGAGGCGAGATCTTGATCAACGGGCAGCAGGTGAACCGCCGTGGTCTGCGGGAGCTGTGCAGCTATGTGCCGGCCCTGGAGGTATCCTCCCTGGACCCACGGATGAGTGTCCAGTGCACACTGAACTTCCATGCCGCGCTACGAGGTCCCCTTGACCGCAGCGATCTAGAGGAACGCATGGATGTGCTAATTGAGGATCTGGGCCTGAACACGGTGCGTGCCTCCAATGTGTCCACGCTGACGCACTCGGAGAAGCAGCGGCTGAGCGTGGCCTGCCAGTTGCTGGCCCAGTCCTCGCTGCTGATCCTGGATCAGGTCACCAGCAACATGGACATCTTCGACACCTTCTTCCTGGTGGAGTATCTGCGGCAGTGGTGCAGCGGCGGCCGCATCGTGATTATGACGCTGCAGCCACCCACCTTCGAGATTCTGTCCATGTGTTCCGGCGTGCTGCTGCTCTCCGGCGGCAGGACCGTCTTCTCCGGCAGTCGAGCAGATCTACCGCGACACATGGGAGAACTGGGCTATCCGTGTCCGCCCTTCAAAAACCCAGCAGACTATTACTGTGAGTATTTCGTGGATTGGGCTTTATGATGTAACCTTTACTAAATGATAATAATCCCCCGCCAGTGGACTTGGTCACTCTGGATGACCTGTCGGCGGCAGCAATGCTAGAGTCCTCGGCCCGCATCGAATCACTGGCCAACGCCTGGGATCAGATAAATTCGGAGCCACCGCTCGCTGCCCCGCCCGCCTCGCTGCCCAACTTCACGCTGAAGGCCGGCTTCTTTGGGCAGATCAGTGCGCTGATCAAGCGGTTCGCCGGCTACAAGCAGCCGGGATCGCTGCTCACGTGGATCAGCAAGCTGATCGCCGCCGCTGTGCTCTCGCTCTGCATCGGCTGCATCTTCTGGGACGTGCCCGCTTCTGATCCACAGCTGAACTATCACGATCGCCTGGGCTACCACCACTGCGTTATGGTGCTGGTCTACTGGCCGCTGGTCATGCTCACCATCCGGGACACGCAGGAGGATCGCCGACATGCGGAGCGGGATATCCGCTTGGGGCTTTACACCCGCAGCCTCTACATCATAGTGCAGGTGAGGGAGGTTTTAGGGAAGAGCGAAAGATCCAAAATATTGAGCTAATATTTCGCCTATGCAGAGTCTCCTTGGACTGTTCCCCAGTCTGTGCATCTGGCTGGCATATCTGCTGCCGGCCCACAGCATGGCAGGACTCTACACGTACTCCAATAGCAGCGACACTGGCATCTATCTTTATATGGGTAAGTGACCTTATTGAAGCGAAACCTCAACCATTTCAACATCCTAATGCATTTCCAGGCTACATGCTGCTCTACTTAACACTCATCCAGACGCTCGCCCTGTTCTGTGCACACCTGCTGCCCTGCAAGGTTTCTGCCAGCATTGCCAACGGGATGATCAGCCTGGCGGTGGCTGCGGTGGGTGGCTATCTGGTGCATCCGCAAAACCTAGCCAAGTTCTGGTCCTGGCTTCAGTTCGTCTCGCCGGAACGCTGGCTGCTGCCTGTCTTGGTGCAGGATGAGTACAGTGCCGAGACTCTGTCCAACTCCGCCGGACTGCAGCTGTGCCGCAACAAGCAGGTGAGTCGCAGCCCAAACTATTATTAATTCGAATTAATTGGTAATATAAACTAATATATAAAACACTCGCAGGTGCAGCACCAGGAGATTATTGTGCAGCAGCCCTGCCCGCCGCCCAACGGCACCCAAGTGCTAGTCGACTTCGAGCTGCTGCCCCAGCAGCATGTGCTGGATCCCACGCCCAGCTACGACCAGACCACAACGATGGCCCTGGTTCTGGCCTCGGTGCTCGTCTTCTTTGTCACCTTCATTGTCTTTTTGTGCAATTGCCGTGGTGCCTGTCGCAAGCAGCGCAGTCGGTAGGCTGAATTCCGCGCGACTTGCAGCTGGCCAGAATCTGGAACTTGAATGACCGATGGCCCAGCCTCTCGAACTGTACATTCAATAGAAACTAATTATTGAAATAAATAGTGTTTAGTCGAAGGAAGCGTTCGTTTAACTAACTAAAGGCAAGTGTTTTCATTTTTATTGAGCTTGGAATGGAGAAATAGGGCAGTTGCATTGGGTTTTTGTTTCACAAACTTTGTATATATGTAAGGGTTTGAGCTGTCTTGGCCTTAAATTCCTAAAAAAGTTTATCAAAAATATAGTATATATGAAATAAATCTCTTTTCGTATCCATTTTGTTCAAAAAGTAAGCCAGAAATGATACTAGAGGCAGCTTTTAATGATGGAACAGGCGCAAATTGGTGTGGGCCATGATGATGCCGTGCTCATCGCAAGCGGCAATGACTCCAGCGTCATTGGTGGACCCGGCGGGACTGCCGATGTAGGAAACACCGCTCTGCGAATACAAGTCATGTCAGAACAATGGATACAGAAAAAAGAAATCAAGAAAAATACTTACCAGACTTGCGCGATCAATGTTATCCCGGAATGGGAAGAAGGCATCAGATCCCAGTGCCACACCGCTGAGCTCCTTGAGCCATTTCACCTTTTGTTCGCTGGTCAACTGCGCCGGCGCCTTGTCAAACCTGTAAGACACTCAGATTGTTACGAATTTACACAAGATAAGCTATATTCCGCCGACTTACATTCCCTCGAACTGCGAGAGGGGCATATCCTTGCCTACGGTTCCGTTTACATAGTTGTCGATCGCATTGGATATCTCTGCCCTCTTGACGCCGGCCTTAAACTTCATGCCCGCCACACTGGGATGCTGACGCAGCCACCAGTTGTCGGCCTTCTCGCCCGCCAGGCGGGTGCAGTGAATCCTTGACTGCTGGCCGGCACCGATGCCGATCACCTGGCCATCGCGAGCATAGCACACAGAGTTGCTTTGCGTGTACTTTAACGCAATGGTGGCCACGATCAGATCACGCACAGCTGCCTCAGGAAGGGGTCCCTTCTTGCTCACCACGTTCGAAAAGAGCAAGGGACCAATGACGGCGTCATTGCGCTTCTGCTCCAGCGTCAGGCCAAAAATGGTCTTGCGCTCCACCTCAGATGGCTCATAGGTGGGGTCCATCTATCAGAAATTAGAAATTAGTGAGATGCGTAACAAAATTACGGATAACCCTTACCTGCAGAATGCAGTATCCGCCGTTCTTCTTCTTCTTTAGGATCTCTAGAGCCTCTGGCTCGTAGCCAGCGGCTATGATTCCGTCCGACACCTCTCGCGAGATGATCCTGGCGGTGACAGCGTCACATACATCGGAGAGAGCAACAAAGTCACCAAATGAGCTCATGCGATCGGCTCCACGAGCACGGGCATAGGCCGTTGCCAAGGGAGTCAGCTGCTCATACAGATCGTCCACCATGCAGAGCTTGGCCTGGGCGGGATTAAGGGGAACACCCACAGCTGCTCCAGCTGGAGACACATGCTTGAAGCTAGTGGCGGCCGGAAGCTGCAAGGCCTGTTTCAGCTCCCTAACCAACTGCCAGCCGTTGAGAGCGTCGCACAAGTTGATGAATCCAGGCGAGGCGTTTAGCACTTGGAGCGGCAGCTTCGCCAGTTGCGTGTACAGCTGAGCGGGCTTCTGGTGCGGATTCATGCCATAGCGCAGCGGTAGCTGTGAAACACCCGATCCATACTGCTTCCTGAAGTAGTCTGAGATGGCATCGTCGTAGCTTGCCGTGTGGGTAAAAGCCTTGAGGGCCAGTGCCTGCCGGGTCTCCACAGTGGTATCCCCCGAAGCTTTCAGCTCGGTCAGCACGCGATCATAGTCAATCGCCTCGCAAACAACCGTAACTCGCTGGTGATTCTTGGCCGCCGCCCTAAGCAAAGTCACTCCACCGATGTCGATGTTTTCCACAGCATCGGCCACAGTCACATCAGTTTTGGCAACGGTGCTGGCGAAAGGATATAAATTGCACACCACCAGTTGGATAAGATCGTAGCCCTGTTTGCGCATATCAGCCAGATCGCTGTCGGTGGTCCGCGACAGGATGCCAGCATGCACGGCCGGATGCAGAGTCTTCACACGTCCACCCAGCATCTCCGGCGCTCCGGTAATTTCAGACACATCCCTGACCTTGAGGCCAGCGCCGCGCAGGGCGGTAGCTGTGCCGCCACTGGCTACCAAGTTGAAGCCTAGGGCGACCAGGCTCTTGCCCAAATCGAGCAGGCCCGTCTTGTCCGACACGCTGAGAAGAGCTGGAGAAGTTACAATAGATCCGAGATTAGTATTAAATAAGGTTTAAGTTAGGGCTAATAATAGGCCTTGCTGACTTACCGATTTTGCTGGAGCTCATAATTGATGAAAGATCTTCTGGCTGCTACGTCCAATACGTTGAGCGACTGAAATGCAAATGAAAGACGAGACGAGTGTCAGTAGGCGCTGCGGGTTGGATGCTCGGGGAGCAGTGCACAAACATGTTTTCGCGTTTTCGCTTTTTCTGGCTAGGCAACGACCTCCCCTGCGGTCTACGGTCCCCATTAGCGAGGTGTAGGGTTATCGGATACTCCTCGAATCGCTTGCATCAGCAGCCGATCGTTGGTGGGACTCAAAACAACAAAAAATGACTCAAATTTACGTAGGTTCATTTATTTTTCCAAGCAGAGTCTGGTTTACAACGCCTTATCAGCTTCTGTGACTTGGCTGGGTGGAAGCTTAGCTTCCTCCGCGCCCTGTTCCCTCGGGCCCTCCTCCTTCTTCATGTGGTCCCGCTTGCGCTGGCCATCTTTTCTCCGTTTGTGCTTGTTGGACTTGATATGTAAGCCCCATTGGTACTCCCCAACGAAGTGCCGCTCGCAAATGGCACAAAAGTGGCTGGTCTCTTCATCTAGATCTGCTCCGGGATGCTCCCTTTTGGCCATTGGCTCAATTTCACAGGTGTCTCCGTTCCGGTAACTTTCTATGATGGACTCGGCCCTCTGATACACGGCCTGCGACCAAGCAGAGACATCGCTAGTGTCTAGCTCGTAGAGATCCGGCACTTGGCGATCTCGGCTAGCCAGAAAGCGATTGTTGATCCATTTCAGCTGCTTTTTCGAGTAGCGACGAGTGACCAGCTTCAGCTCATCGCAGCAGCTCCGCAGGAGACGCAATCCGTCCGGCAGATCATCCTCCTCCGTCAGTACCTCTGGGTTGGGAAGTTTATAGTTGTGCTCCCTCAGATACTGTTCAATCTTATCATCCTGCTGCTCGTCGTGTTTCATGAGGTACGGCACAAACTCTTTGTAGCCAATGGTCTGCAAAACACCCGAGGTATAGGCCTGGACCGTGATCCCCTGGTGGGTGTTGTGAAAGAGCCGAAGCTCCTTTATTAGTCCCTGCTCCAGCATTCCGTCCACGCGGGAATCTAAGCGAGCATTTAGCACCTCCTGATTGCAGCGAAGCCATAGAAGAACGGTGTGCGGATAACGCAGGGGTCCGCCCAAGCGATTTCCGCCGGGCTGTCCTCGCTGCTCGGCCAGCTTGTCTGTCAACGTCTGTCCGGTGCTCTGATAGACCTCTATGGCTCGCAGGATCTTGCGCCGGTTGTTGGGATGAATGCGAGTGGCACTGCCGGCGTCAATCTTCGCCAGGTATTTGTGCAACTCCACAGTGGTCATGGCACCTAGCTCGCCTTCTTTCAGCTCTGCCAGGGAAGTGCCCTGCGCCTGCTTTTCTTGCGAATCCACCAGCACATCCCACAGCAGGGATTCTATGTAGTAATTGGTCCCGCCCACCACAATGGGAGGCTTGGCCTGCGCTATCAAGCGTTCAATGATAGGCAGGGCGGCATTGCGAAAATGGGTGACCGTGAAGGGTTCCGCTGGAGTGGTCACGTCCAGCAGGTGATGTCGCACTCGCGACTGCTCCTCCTTGGTGGCCTTCGCGGTGGCAATGTCAAGGTGGGTGTAAACTTGCATGGAATCCGCGCTAATAATCTCTCCGCCGAAGCGCTCGGCCAGCTCCAGGGAGAGCTTCGTTTTGCCAGTGCCCGTGGAGCCGAGGATCACAATCAGCGGCACCTTACGCATCATCCTTGGTTAATTGAGGCCAATTAAAACTAATAAAAGTAAACAAAACTTGCACGTTTCTGAGCACGTGTATTCTTCGGGGGACCGAAACCACCTGTTGCTGCCACCGATAGCTTTTGTTTATTAACTTTTACGCACACTGCCTCCCAAAGGATTTACTTCTAATTAATTAATTTCACTATAATAGCTTATTTTTAAGCCATTTACTTAATTAATTGCTTAAACTTACAAATTACGATATACTCGATAAATCAATCGTTGTTATCTTCCGCAACACTGACATTTTCAAATATGCCAACTGCCAAAACGCCGGATTTTCCTTTAAATGTTAAAACTTTATTTTTTATTGTTTTTAATAAACTTTAAGGCTTTTTCGCTACATTTTAACTGTATTTATTAATATTTATTAGTTTTAACTAATTCAAGGAGTTTAGCAACACTAGAAAATGACCAGTAGTGTGACCAACAAGGAATTACAAAAATATATTAAAAATTAATGTAGATAAATTGATATTTTGATATATTATCAACACAAAATTTGTGCATTATTTTGATTTACCTGCAGTTTCGTGGTCCGACTAATGAAAACAATTAGATCAATCTTTAAATTGCACATTGAACATTTACACACGCCCCACAACTAGTCGCCGCCGAGAACCTCAGGTGCCCGGCGATTGCCTGCCGCTTCGTCCGGACTTTCACTTTTACATTTCGCACAAAAAAGAACAACAACAACATAGGTAGCAGCAGCGACAGCAACAAAAGACGAAGAGCAAAGAGCCGAGGCAGCATGAGTGTGGAAAATACCAGAGCGGACTAGCCACAGAGTGCAGTGAGAATCGGTTAGACGCGAGGGACCATTCGGAGCGGAATCCCATCCAGAATCATCGCATCGCGCACGGCAAAGGCGAAGCAAAATAACAACAAACCAACAGCCAGCGTGTACGGTGACTGTGTGTGTGTGTGTGCCTGCTCCAGCGAGAGTGTGTGCGTGAGTACGTTTCAGCTGTCCAAGAAGAGGCCGAAATTTTGTGTGTGTACGTGGTCCGAGGCCTCTGAATTGGGTCAGCGAAAATCCCATTATGGAGGGCAGGACCCAAGTGAACCAGCAGCAACAGCAGCAGCAGAGGAGTCGCCTGCCCTCGTCACCCAGTCCTCCGCTTAGCGTGAACCTGAGTGGTGGTCCCAATGCGAATAGTAACAGCACATTGATGGGCCTGGAGCAGGAGCAGCCTCAGTCTCAGATGGGCAGGAACAACAACAATGGGGGCGGAGGAGGCCACCATCGCAGCCACAGCATTACAAATGCGGCGGCCACGTCTTTTGTGAATCTCCTGGACGGCTTCACGGCCCGTGTATCGACGGCGGTGAGTGTGGCTGGCGGAACAAGCTCCACTATGCTCATGGACCGCAGCATCCAGAGCGCCGGCAGCACGCCCGGCTCTACCCACTCAATAGCCAGCCTCACCAGCATGGGATCGCTGGGCACGACAGCCAACGCACTGTACTCCTCCATAGGCAGTGCCCTTAACTCGATCACCTCACCCATTACAGCAGCTGCAGCGGCAGCCACGGCCACAACCACAGAGGTGGTGGTGGCCGCCGCCTCGGTGATCACTAACCATCTCAGCTCGCCCACGAGTGGCACTCCGCCACACGGCTTGGACGGGGATGAGGGCGACGACGATTGTGACGATTGCGAGGAGGATGAGGACGATGATGGCGTGGACAATGACGGACACATTGCAGCACCCACGCCCAACAAAAGTTGGGCGGAAAACAAGCAGGTGGTGCAGGAGATGCGCAAAAAGATGTGCAACCTGTCGTCGATGGTGCCCACTAACGTGCAGTTCCGCCACCTGTCCGACGGCCGTGCGCGGTGCTACTTCCTGGGCACTCCGCCCCAGAGTTGGGAGACAACGCTGCTCTTTGCTGACATTAACCTGCTGCAAACCGAGGAACAGCAACTGGTAGTGCAGCGCTTGGAGGGCGAGTCTGGAGCTGGGAGCCCAACCCTAAGCACAGGATCACCAACCAGCAGCAGCAGTCAGCACGGAGCTTTTCACTTCGGTACGCTGGTCAAGCCCCGGTAAGTGGAGACTCTGGTATATCTTCCCTCGAAACTAATACCCTCTATTTTCAGGCTATCGTGGAGTCCTTTGTTGCAGCAGCCTATTCAAAGCAGTGGTGGCAGCGGCGGCAGTGGCTCCGCCAGTCCCTATGCCCGCGAGTTCCAATTGTTGCAAGAGCGCAAGCGCCTCTCAACCTGGGGCATCACCTGCTACGAGTTGCACAAGCCGTCTGGCAAGCTGGTCTTTGCCTGCTTCAACGACCTCTACCAGTGTCTGGACACTGGCTATAATGTGAGTATATAATCCAATAAAATTATGTTCTGGTATGATAACGTGTTGCATTTTATAAACTTACCAGTCTGGACTGCTGTTTCCCACACAACTGCGCACCTGTCCGCAGTGGACAGCGCTTGATCCACAGATTTGCCCGCAGAACTCAGACATGATAGCCTACATCAGCGACTGTGACCTGTTTGTCACTCACACGTTGAGCGGGCATGAAAAGCGGCTCACATACACTAGCAGCGGCAGGCACTCTTATCCAGATGACGCTCTAAGCGCCGGCGTGCCCTCGTATGTGATGCAGGAGGAGTTTAGCCGATATCAGGGCTTCTGGTGGCAGCCGCACTCCGACGACGGCATCTATCGCATCGTGTATGAGGAGGTGGACGAAACTGAAGTCTCCCTGTACACGTTCCCCTCGTCGACGGCGGTGCATGGTCGGGTGGACGAGTACCGTTTCCCGCGCACCGGCAGTCCCAACGCCAAGTCCAAGCTCAAGCTCGTCCAGTTTGTTTTAAACGAGGCGCTGCAGATCAGCGAAATTGCAATCAAGGATCTTCCCTACTCGCTGCTGGCGGTCTTCAACTGGCTGGAGTACATAGTGCGTGTCGGCTGGACACCGGATGCCAATTAGTGAGTATATGGATTAATTCATACGAATAAATATTCTTATAATTGATCCAATATAATCAGAGACTAATTAAATTAAATAGACATATTTTTTAGGTTAAATTAAATATTTTTTGATACCTAATATTTTGATATTTCAAAGTTTTCTTTATTATGTATTTGATATTAGGTACGATTTTATTTTGTATTGACTTTTCTATTTGATATTCAAACACATGTATTTAATGCCTTTTTCTATTAATTTCTAGTGTGTGGGTGCAGGGCTTGGACAGGAAGCAGCAGCGGTTGGATGTAATCCTTATACCGCTGGATAACTTCTGCGAGTCATACAGCAGCCAAGTGTCGACGCCAACAGACTCTATAGGCGATCATAGCTGGCGCAGTCTCTACAGCCGCACGATCACACCTCTGCAAGTGATTTACACGGAACACTCCGAGAGCTGGATAAACGTGCACGATATGCTTCACTTTTTGGAGCTGACTGATACGAGTGTCACCTTCCTTTGGGCCTCTGAGGAGACTGGCTTTCGACATCTGTATCTGGTCACAGCCAGCCTACTGTTGAACCATGCGAACGGCCAATCAGAGGCGGGATCGGCTCCAGCTCAGCCCAGCTTCGTGGAGCAGTCGGCCCTGCAGCCACGCATCCTCAACAAGGTGGCTCTTACCAGCGGCGAATGGGAGGTGCTGGCCAGAAGCCTATGGGTGGACAAAGCTAACCAGCTGGTATACTTTGTGGGACTGCGCGACACCCCTTTAGAGAAGCACCTGTATGTGGTCAGCCTGCAGCGGCCGGAGCACATTCGCCTGCTTACAGAGCCTGGATACTCTTATCTTGTAGAATTCGATGATGTAGGTTAACTTTAATTTAAACTTTCACAAATTGTAATACTCTCTATCTGCATGCTTCCAGCAATGCCAGCTAATGCTGCTTGTATACTGCAACATCCAGCGGCTGCCTAGTTGCAAGGTGATGCGCGTGAACCAAACATGTCAGAACGGCGGAGTCAACGGCATCCAAATTTCGTTGGTGGGCTATTTGCATGAGGGCGGTAAGCCGGAGCCACAGTACTGCCCACAGATCTTCCGACCACAGCTACCGTCTGGCGATATCGTATACGCCATGGTTTTCAAACCGCACAGCTTCCAGCTAGGAGTCAAGTATCCCACGGTGCTCAATGTTTACGGAGGACCCGAGGTTCAGACCGTTAACAATACTTTTAAGGTGGGTTCAAGGAGCTCTGGTTGGACTTTGTTTAAGAAGTAACATTTGTTTTTATTTCACCTCCAGGGCAAGCATCAATTGCGCATGCATATGCTGGCCGCTCAAGGCTACTGCGTTATCTGCATAGACTCGCGCGGATCACGCCATCGTGGCAAAAGGTTTGAGAGCCACATTCGCGGGCGGATGGGTCAGGTGGAGCTGACTGATCAAGTGGACGCTCTGCGCATTTTGGCCGACCAGCTGGGCTACATTGACATGGATCGAGTGGCCATACATGGCTGGTCATACGGTACGTTTTAAGTTCCATTTATCACCCGAAAACTATTAGAACAAAAAAAAACCAAATGTAAAAACACGGCCTTCTAGTCGATTTCATTTATGTACAGTTTCAAAGGTTGACTGTGCACAATGTATAAATAATGCAAGCGTATTCAATGTTTGTAATTTATTCAAACAGGTGGCTACCTAAGTCTAATGGGCTTAGTTCAGTATCCAAAGATCTTCAAGGTGGCCATTGCCGGGGCGCCCGTCACCAACTGGGAGTATTACGACACGGGCTACACGGAGCGCTACATGGATCTGCCCCAGCACAATGAGGCCGGCTACTCGGCCGGTTCGGTGCTCAAATACATCAACTCATTTCCCGAAGAGTACGTTGGCTCATGCTTTAAACTAGATTTCTTTATCTCTGATTTCACAAACAAAATTCGTTGCAGGGACAACCGTCTGCTGCTCATCCACGGCCTGATCGACGAGAACGTGCATTTCTACCACACTTCCCGTCTGATCAGCGCCCTGAACAAGGCCAACAAGCCGTACGATCTGCATGTGTTCCCCGAGGAGCGACACTCGCTGCGTAATCTGGAATCGAATAAAAATTACGAAACGAAGCTTCTGTCCTTTTTGCAAAACTTATGAGATTCGTAAATGTAAACACGAGAATGCTTGCTTGGGCAGTACCGCCCCGCCCCGACCCTTTGAAATAGTTTTCAATACACCATTGTCTTTGTTTTTATTTGCCCTTTTGTTGTTCGTGAACTTGTTTTTATTAGATAAAAAGAGAGAGACAGAGAGAGAGAGAGAGAGCAAAATAAGTTATTATATTTTTAGCATACTTAATTTATAGAAATATATATACAATTGTAAGTATAGAGGAATAACGAATGTTAGTGGACGACGACGATTTCCATCTACCCCTGCCCCTTGTACTCTTCAGACCAAGCTGCTTACTGTAATTAATTTATACAATTTTAATTGTTTCCAACGCATACTGCTATTTATCTTGTAATATTTTATTTTGTCTTGTAAATTTCTCCTATACCTAATTTTAAGTTGTCTTTAATGCATGTGTACGTCTGAACGGTTGTGTGCGACTGACTGCCTGAGCGTTCCCCTTAAACCTTAAACTTGTCATGCCCATGGAGCAAGCCATAATATTGCATACATATATCTCTTCGATCAACCATTAGCAAGGCATGTGTGAACTACTTTAATATGTTTGTTTAGGAAGCAACAAGAAACATTGAATAAATTTAATATTAAATATGCCTATATATAATCATTAGTTTTACAGCAAAATGATACATACATCCAAGCGTATATATATATTTTGTTTAACAATTAAATAAAAAGTTGTGTGTAAACTCTGAGCGTTTTCTTTTTTACATTTCATTTAAAAATTGTTATTCATGCAATTACGAATTTTAAAAGGTTGTCTAATCAGCTTATTTTGGGGGACCTAAGCATTTGAAAATCTCTGTTTCCGCTCCAGTAAAGTCCAGGAAGAAGGAACCGAGGAAATACCAACCTTTAAATAGAGCAATTCTCTTGATTAAAATAATAGCACCGCCAGTAAAAGAAATATACGAATAGATAACCTGCATTTATTTTTAAGGGAATATTAGATATGATGTTAGAAATAATTAATACCGTAAATGAGACTCATTAAAGGAAAGTATCATTATATTTAGGGGACAATATTTGTTATTCATTAAAAAATCATATTTTTCAGCCGAAAAAACAGCGCTAGCAGTTTAAAGAGTAGATGCATATCTATAAAGTGCAAGGTAATAGAGAGAATTTATAAATATAGATTATGCTACAAAAAATTTGAAATAATCATTATTTAATAATGTTTTTCAAACAAACGTAACATTAAACGTTAAAAGACAAACAGACAGATTCTTTTTGTAAGCTGCAAGCTATCATTTGAAAATATTAATTAGTTCATCATTACAAATACAATGATTGTGTAAAATGCACTAGTAATTTTTGCATTTTTGTATAAACCCGAAATTAGACACTTGTTTTTAAACTTCGATTCATTGGCGCCGCCCGATAACTGGCACCGATAGTCCATGCAGCGCAATGGCATCGGCAAGCGACGCGAAGCAGGCGCAGCCAACTTAACCTCGCAGTTGCATCTGGCCCTGGCGCAGTTTTTCGATTTCTTCTTTATCTCCCAATCGCCGTTAACATCAGATCGGCCAAGAGCTACAACTCCAGCTGAACAACGAGAACTTTGTGTTGAGTTTGTGAGACGGCCGAGCAGCAGCATCCTGAAAACGAGAGCAGTGCCGACTCAAGACGCTGCGACACTAGTGCAAAGGAGACCAGTGACGCCGCGAAAGAAGCATCAAAGCGGCCGGAGGACTAGAGCCAAACACACAACAACAACAAGCGAAGCATTTCAAAATGGCGCCGACAAAGGCAACGCGCGGGGTCATGGCTATCGGGCAGCCCGCAGCCGCCAATCCTCTCCTGGCCGCGGGGGCCGCCACCAGACGGGGCCGGAGGGGCGCCGCCTCCAACATAGATCCCAATGCCGAGAACATGCAGACGCGCGGCAAGCGCAAGGCCGACCACAGCCCCATCAAGAACGATAAAATCAAGCGTTCGGCGTTGGGGAACCTCACCAACAACGTTAAAGTGATGTCCCTGCATCCCGGCAATGATGAGGATCCCTCTGGCTCTGTCGCCAAAAAGCCGACGGCCCAGCAACTGCAGGCGCTGATGGATGCCAAAAATCAGGAAAAAAATATGGTCTTAAACGTCTTCGCCGATGCCGCGCCCAACAAGGTGATGACGCGCGCCTCCAGCAAGGTGGATGATGCAGTGGAGAACTGCCACAAGGTGCTCGACAAGATTGAGGAGGCAATGGCTAGGCCCAAGCCGCGCCCTAAGGCCGTGGCCGCCGGCAAGAAGCCTGTTCCTGAGGTAATGCCGATGCCAGTTGCGCCCCAGCCCATTCCCGTGCTGTTGCCGCCGAAACAGAACCTGGCCGCTCCTCCACCAGGCGCCATAAAGCCGGTGCGCCGCATATCTAACGACTTCAACAAGACTGAGGACAGCCTTTACATGTCCGCCCTGGAGGATGTCTCCAGCTGCGATTCCATGCGCCTATCGGGTAACTTCGAGGCGGCGCGTCGTCGCTCCGCTAAGTTACAGCAAAAGACTGAGCAGCAGCCGCAGTTGTTGCCACTGCCAGAGAGTACTCCCAGCCAGGTGGTGCCCATTCAGCCAGTGCCCCCAGGCGTGGAGGATTTTGACCGCAAGAACTGGGATGATCCCTTCCAGGTGTCCCACTACGCCATGGATATCTTCAACTATCTGAAGTCGCGCGAGCCAGAGTTCCCCATCGCCGACTACATGCCCCGTCAGGTCAACCTGACCACCTGGATGCGCACGCTCCTGGTCGACTGGATGGTGGAGGTGCAAGAGACGTTCGAGCTAAACCACGAGACCCTATACCTGGCAGTCAAGATCGTTGACCTGTATCTGTGCCGCGAGGTAATAAACAAGGAGAAACTGCAGCTGTTGGGTGCCGCCGCCTTGTTCATTGCCTGCAAGTACGACGAGCGCTCGCCGCCTCTGATCGAGGACTTTTTGTACATCTGTGACGGGGCCTACAAACACGACGAGCTGGTGCGTATGGAGCGGGAGACTCTGCGCATGATCAAATACGACTTGGGTATCCCGCTCTCGTACCGCTTCCTGCGCCGCTACGCCCGCTGCGCCAAGGTGCCGATGCCCACGTTGACGTTGGCGCGCTACATCCTCGAGCTGTCGTTGATGGACTACGCCACCATTTCATTTAGTGACTCGCAAATGGCTTCCGCCGCCCTTTTTATGGCTTTGCGCATGCACGGTGGAGCCGGGCAGCTGGATAAGCAGACCTGGAGCCCGACGCTTATATACTATTCGGGCTATCAGCTGGCCGACTTCGCCGAAATAGTTCCCGTGCTGAACGCGGGACTACATCGCAAGCCACGGACTACAATCAAGACGATACGGAACAAGTACTCGCACAAGATATTCCACGAGGTGGCCAAGGTGCCGTTGCTGACCAACCAGGAACTGTTCCAGAGCAACCTTGACATGAACGAAAGCAATCTGTCGTAGGACAGCCCTCAAGATTAGCCAAATTGAAATTCAAATCGAACTGAAAAATGTTACGCTTCAGTTAGGCTCTAAGACGCATCAGCCCCCAACACCTGACCCTTCACCACCCGCCCCACCTTGATAAAGACGAAACTGCGGACGCGACCGCCTCAATCAAAACCCTGACCCTAAGTTTAACACCCACCCCTCCAATCCAGGCTCCCACAATTTATTATATCTTACGTTTGTGACCTTTGCATACTTCTGCATAAATATTGTGCTAAGAGAGTCTCTTCTGTTTATTTAACCATTTATTATTGTTTAGTTTTCACTTATACATACATACCCAGGCATTATAAAGCTAAGCAGGAGCGCTCCCAACCCATTTTAGCCCTCTCCCACCATCTAAACAATCATCTAGCGATCGGGCAATTCATGTTTTATTATGTACGCTAGTTTTAAGAGCTGCCAGCATTAAATAAACCTAACACATAAGCACCAAAGCTGACATGGAAACGCCAAGTAACTTATTATACATACACCAAGCACACACACACACACATATGCAGATGCAAGGATGTCTACCAGCGCGACTAGCAAAGGCACGTGTGTCCTGTACAACCTGGAAATGAGCCACGATCAACCCTCGTCCTGTGTGTAGAGTACGTAGTCGTTGTTCATTAATACTGTTGTTTGTTAAGCTACTCATGGACTCTATTCCCCGCCACCCCGCCCCCGGAGGACGCTACATCCCCCCTCCATTGCAGGCACTCCTGAACTCATTTCACCTCATCTATCCATGAAATATGTTGATAACGTTGCATTGTTCCAGTAACTAGTTATATGTATATGTATGTATGTACACCATGTTATGTATGTATCGTTTTTGCCAAGAGAATACCAATAAACATTTTTATACGTCCGTTCAAAAAGTAACTACGATTTTAAATGCAAGTCTATGTAGAGGTGAGGGTATAATCCTCCTTTTATGAAAAATTGTCCGGTAAGTGTATTTCATGCTCCTCCATTTTGTGAAATGCAATCAAACATCTTTGAATTTTGTCTTCTTCTTAAGGGAACCAAAAAAACCCCAGTGGGGAGTTTTAAAGGAGTAAATTCAGGAAGGAAGCGCTACTGCAAGGCTATCTTTAAAATTATTTCCATAAAAATATGATGTGTTGTTTTTGAATTTTTTAATGTGTTTATATTCTTTATTGCAGTAACTCGAGGAATACATTTAACTTGAAAATATGTATCGAATATTTGTAACAATTTAATTTTTTTGTAATTTGGAAATATGTATCGCAATCTTTGTAACAATACTCTAGAAATCCCCGAGCATTTCCCTGCAGTATCCAGAAACTGTTAGGGGTCAAAGGTTGGCAACTGTGTTGGCCTGTTCTTGGAGTCCCCTTAATCTCACATCCATGTGGGGTGAGTAAGTACCTCCTTTGTTCCTTCAGCACCTATCAGCTGAATCCCTGCACTTTTTACGCTCGTCTACAAACAGCTGAGAGCCGAAATGATAACCTAAGGACATCAAACCCTGTCTGGAAATGGTCCCTTCGATCTGCTACAGGTAAAACCATCTCCCAATGTCGTCCGCCCAAATCATTCATAATCTGTAAGTGTGAGTGCGCTTGCTGCGTGTATGTGAACTCTCTTCGGGTTTGCTGTGGTTCCTTGTTTTTGGCGCGCCGTCTGTCATTTTAGCGCCAAAAATTTGTTAAGGATTTGCGCGGCAGGCTGCGCATGCGCCGCAAGACATCGTCCCCAGTTCAGTTCCCTTTCCCGTTCGGCTGCACACACGGGAACAACCGATTTCAGTCGCTGCAGTTGCGCCTGAAAAGGCACCACCGCCCTGGGCCTTTGGCTCTTTGAATCTTGCGCTGATTTCCTACCACCTTTGGTTCGTCTAACTTCGTCCGTCCTCCGTCCAGAGTCCTGTCATTGTGTGCTTCTTTTTTTTTTCGGCTGCCTGCCAGCCAGGTAGCGTCCTTTCCCTGCAATTGAGTCCTCGACGTAGAGCGAAAGAGAGGAGAACACGGTGTGTATGCGTAAGGTTATCTGTCTGTATGAGAGCTACATAAATGCATGTGGCTTTTTTTCCGGTATGAGCGATTCCATGGGTGTCCGTCCTCAAGGTGCAACTGGTAACTGGCCAGCATTGCTAATTGCCTCGGTGGGGTGTGTGCAGGAATCAAGTTTATTTTGAAAGGACTCGCAGAGACAGATATAGGTACGGAGACAGCTGCCCTTGGACAAAGGGGCGTCCGCCAACTTATGACTACGACTCGGGTTTCTCCACACCTCAAAAACCCATCACAGTGCCCACTTGTTGTAATCCCGTCCAGCCTCAGTAGGCCGGCGAGTTAAAGGCGCCGTTGTAGCCGCCTCCATAGCCACTGCCATAGCCGAATGCATTGTGGTTGTTCAGCGTTCCAAAGGCCCCTTTGTGAACTCCATCCTCCTTGTACTCGGTGTTCATAGTGAAGTGGTGGTCCCAATGGTTAGGTCCCGCTGGATTGTGGTCGGGATAGCGGTAATGATTCTGAGTGCTTGTTGCCGGGCCATGAACGCTAGCGACGCCAGGATAGCCGGCTATTCCCGGAACTCCTGGAACTCCAGGCACTCCCGGAACTCCTGGAACTCCAGGCACTCCAGCGACTCCCGAAACTCCTGGGACTCCCGGAACTCCAGCCACTCCAGGATGAACTACCGCACCAGGAGTTACTCCGTATGCCGGAAACTGATTTTGCTGTACATAGCCTGGGTACATTGGCAAGTAGGTGCCTCCATAAGGATAGTAGCCTGGAACTTGAGGATTTACTACTGGTTGTTGAGCTTGCCCTCCACTAGGATACTGAAATGGTGGAGAGCCTCCTGTTCCTGGAAAAACAAATAGGCAGTGCTAACGCTATATCTCTCAAAGGAAAACTTACCTTCAGTTGGATATCCTGGCGCGGAGCCTGTTCCAGCTGGATAAGGAACCGGAGCTTGGTGGGCTGGAAATCCTGGAGGCGGATAGGCCGGAACCTGTTGCCCTCCCGAAATGGACGGATTCGGTAACGTGCTGCCCGGGAAAACAACGGTGTTCGTACTGCCCACTCGTACGCCCAGGCCACCCTGATCGTGACCATGGGCAGCATCGATGTCTCCAGCACTGGTACCACTGGAGCCGGAATAACCTCCTCCCAGGTGAGCCAATCCGGGATACAATTGGGAATTGAGGTTGGCGCGCTGGCGATGGCGACTGCTGCTGATGCCTCCCGTCAAAGTGGAGGCCAGGTTGAACTCGGTTTTCTGATCCTCCTGGCTCTCGTCCCGGCTGAATTGGGAATTGGCCTGAATGGAGGCGACCAGGATGACGCCGAGAGCGATGAAAGCGTTTCCCCTCCTGCTGGCCATGGTGTCGTAAGCAAACTAAACCTTTGAGGCATTCGGCGCGTGTATTTAATGCTGAGATGGGCTCCGATGACGAGAGCTTAGCCGAGTG
Source organism: Drosophila mayri (assembly GCA_008042485.1). Lineage (NCBI taxonomy): Eukaryota > Metazoa > Arthropoda > Insecta > Diptera > Drosophilidae > Drosophila > Drosophila mayri. The sequence continues at coordinate 35,143 of VNJN01006470.1, forward strand.
TCTATTTTTAGGGTTATCAGCGGCAGCTCAGTGGCCAGATAAGTGAATTCATTGAGTGTAATTTTGTGTGTCCTACACTGCTATAAAATTTGGCAAAAACTAAATGATCTAATCAAAATACTGTAGATGTTTGAAAAGGAGAAGATTTTGTATATTTGTTTATGTTTTATTAAAGCTAATTCTTTGTGGATATTTTAAATAAATTAATTAAAAAATAGTTTTATTAATAAATTATTATTGTTAAAGTATTTTTATGAGTGTTGTGTTTAAGTTTTTGGCCTTTCATTAAGTGAGAATTGTGTACCCAGGTCCATATTTTTTGGGAATTCCCAAAACCCCAAATCCACCTTAGCATAGTTTATAATTGTTGTGAATCTGTATGTGAATATGTTCATATGTATATACAACGAATGCTTGTTGACTACTTACTTAGACGAATCAGAATTATAAACAACGTCTTATTTACTAGATCTGAACGCCATGAGTTTGAGTCAAGGCTCTTCTACTCGATCCCATTCATCTCCCTTATCGCCAGGCCCAGCCAAGCTATAAAAACTGGGCTGAAGCTCCGATTAAGTAGCAAAATAAACGACACACTCAAAGATGCAGTTGCCAGCTGTGATACTACTGCTAGTCCTGGTCGGAGTGGCCCACTCTAGACCCACTTTTGATAAGATAGCCGAAGTCCTGCTGAACGGCTTAAGTGACCCAAATCCGCATTACGATCAGCCAGGAAGACCACTGCCAGCACATCGTTATCCGTATCCACACCACGGCCCAGGGCCGCTGATTCAAGAGGGCTACGAGCATGGCTACGACTATCACTACGGCGGAGGCTATGGCTATCAGGGCTACCAGCAGGAGCCACACCCTGATTACCCAGGAGGATACTATCCACAACGTCCACCACCACCACCGCATATCCCCACCGCATATTATCCCCCACCGCAATCCTCACGTCCTGGCTACTACGGACACCAGCCCGCACTGCCCACTCCCAGGCCCGGCAGCTACTACCAGGATCACTACGGTGGCGGTTACAAGCAGCGGGGTTACTAGAGTTCACACCTGACCCACAATCCCCGCCCAACCAATCATCTGCTATGTCATCTGTTTGTTTTTTCTGTCATTTATTAAAAAATTCGTGAGTTTCGTCAAGCATCGGATTTTGTGGGCTCCCAGAACCTGTTTACCAGACACCAAGACGATCGCGAGCGGACTATGAATATTCAACAAGTTCGGTTTGGGGAAATCCCCCGCCAAGACTCATCTCCGTCTCACATCGATGGGTTCGGAGGGAACCTCTTGGTTTGGCAGGTGGACGTACTTGCTGGAGCTGGGAAATATGACGGGACGCTCCTCTGACGCCTCGATCGAGTGATATGGCAGGGGCACCGGCGTGGGCACTGGAAGAGGCAGTGGTACGGGAGTAGGATTCACCTGGTTCGGGGGTGGCACCAGTGGCGGTCGATTGGTGCCTATGATTAGAGTGTCTTTAGTGGGCTGCGTGGGTGGCCGTGGCTGGAAGGTGGGATATGTTACCACCGCCTTGGGCGTAGTTGGTGTGGGTGGCGAAGTGAGCACAGTTGGTGTTCCGGGAGTCGTTGTTTGAGCCCCGTTATCTGGATTATTCCAATCGTAGTCCGGGTAGGGTTGGTTGTTGTCCCAGCCGTTCCATCCTGGCGGTGGTCTCATCCCTCCTCCCCAGTCGGGCCTTGGTGGGGGTGGCGGTGGTGGTCGCATCCCGCCTCCATTCCATCCGGGTCTCGGAGGAGGGCCGCCTCCTCCGCCATTCCAGCCAGGCCCCCTGCCGCCTCCATTCCAACCGGGCCTCATTCCGCCGCCTCCATTCCAACCGGGACCCATTCCGCCGCCTCCATTCCATCCAGGACGCGGAGGAGGGCCGCCTCCGTTCCAACCTGGTTGTTGGTCCCAACCAAAACCCGGCTGATTGCCGCCAGCTCCCCACTGCCAACCTGGCGGCCAGCCTGGAGGAGCTTGCTGTTGGGGCGGTCCACCCCGTCTATTGGGTCCCATTCCTGGACCCCTTCCTGGTCCCATTCCTGGTCTCATTCCTGGTCCCATTCCGGGCCTTCCCTGCTGCAGTCTCTGCATCTGCTGCTGCTGTGGTCCAAACTGATTGTTGTGCAGGCCATTAAGGAGGCCATTAATGGCTGCCAAGCCAGGCAGCTGGGCCACCACGGTGACGCCACCGGCGGAAGCCACGGCTCCGGCCCCAGCAGAGGAAAAGGCGAACTGAGCGCGGCACGTGGGGATCGAGACCGAGATGGTTACGAAAAGCCAGACGAGACAGGCTCGGGAAGCAGTCGAAGCTGGCGAAGATCGCGTCATGATCGAGCGATTGCCGCGAGAGGCTGATTCTAACTGAGGGGGCCAAGTGATGCGATAATCGGCGATGCTTGAATAGACCCCCAAAAACCTGTCCGCCGATCAGCGGGTGAGTATGGGAGAGATTAGGATGGGCAATGAGAGCTGATCGGCTCTCCAGCGGCGGCCAACGCTATCATCTTCAAACGAAATGTAAACAAAGGCCAATTCCAACTCTGAATACTCAGGAAAACTAATTATATAAGTAGAATGAATAATAAATCAATACCAAACAATGAAATATTCAATAAATTATGATTGAGCCTCCCATTTTTTTTTCTCACATTCATAATTTTGAGTTAAAAGAACAACAAATAAATTTAAATACAGGCTACTAAAATTCGAAACAATATAACTTTATAAATAATAAATAAGAAGTTCTGTTTCTATCAACGCAATATAAATAAATAATTAAGTAATTTTGGTGAGACAACGATTTAAACTATCAGTTCATTAAATAAATAAATCATATAAAAGCAATAAAATGCTATATTTTTGTATTTATTTATATATATTTAATTAATATTTAACTATTTATCCGGTTTGAGCTTCATTTAAATTTGAAATACTGCGCGCTGGAGTTTCTTTTGTTTAAATAAGCGGAGTCTCCGCTGAGTGGAAGTTTATGATCTCGTTATGGATGGGGATGTGGGGATGTCCGCTGTATGTGTCTTGTCCACGGGCCAGCGGCGGTGGCTCGGTCAGTCTTCCAGTGCGTGGAGCGTGCTCCGCATGCTGATCGTGGCAGTCCGTCTGCTATAATAAATCCAGCATAATGCATTAAGTCGCCGCGACGCCAGCCCGTTGTCCGAGCTAATCTTCCCGAGATCCCGACGCTTTTTATGGGATTAAGAAAACGTAAAAAAGAAACAATTGAAATCAGCTAGACCACAATGTGTCACTGCGGCTGCTCCAACTCCGTTTCGATTCCATTCCCCAGGGTATAAATAGGGGAGAACTGCGTAAATGGACTGTCAGAATTGGAAGTTTATCGAAATAGAAGCAGCATGAGAACCCGGTCCTCCCTTCTTGCGATTTTCGCTCTGCTGGCTGCCTGCTGTCTGGACTGGAGCAACGCGCTATTCTTTAAATCCTGGAAGACCGGCCGGGGATATGGTGGAGCCCAGAATTATGGGTACAATGGATATGGCAGCTACGGCTACAGCAACTATGCAGCGGGCTATGGCTACCCCTCCTACCCAGCCTACTCTTCCTACTCGTATCCATCTTCGCCAGGCTACTCGTACCCCTCTTTTCCAGGCTACTCCTCGCAGTACAATCCATACGGAGGACGAAGGACATCTGGCCAGCGACAGGGACGCACCTACTCGGAAATACAAAGAGTTATCAAGCCCGATGGCTATGTCGGGCTTGGTGGAAGTCGATTCCTTCCAGCTAGAAGTAGATTCGCCCCTCTTTGGGGCTAGCTTGTACCCTAGTTATGTTGTCAGTAGTATTAGCCATTAAAATAAAGTCATCAAAAGTTACATCCATCCATAAGTTTTTTTTATTAAGCTCAACAGTGTCATTGTATATTTAATCACTTTTAAGCAACTTTAAGATTTATGATCAGTAACGCGTACTTACGAGGCAGTGGCTACTTGGGACGTGTAGTGAATGCGAATGGAGTGAGGTCGCGCCTCCATTTGGCGGCTTGTTGGCATCTCTCGGTTATTGGGATACTGGAGTAGAGCCCCTCTGTCGGACATTCAACCGAGGGATTCCTTCAGGGTATTTCACAGAATATTCATCATCCATGGGAGAGGGTATATTTCGGCAATTTGTGATGTTTTGGAAATCCTATCCCATATTTCCGCAAAAATATTTGCATCCACAAGGGAAATTGGATGAGACGATAAAAACGCTCAGTTTTAAGATTTGTTTATAGCTTTATTTATCCACACTTGGCTTGGCAGCTCAAAGGTTTCTCAACATGTTTATAGCAACATTTGTCTATGATCGGGTGTTTGGCAACATGTTTTAGCAATACTTTTCTTCAAATGTAAACATTTTCTTATGCATTTAAGTTTTTCTTATTAATTTAAGTCATTTTTTAAGGGTAATTAGTGCATTAGGCAAGTTCATGTTCCCTTTTTTGCAATATGTTTCTTCTCATCCAATATAAAATTTTGCTTTCCCCAATAATTAAGATTTATTTGTTAGCAAATTAAATACTTTTCTTAGCTGAAAATTTAATTTTGGGGTTTACAACTGTCTGGTAATTGGCCAAAGGGGTGTAATCATGCTTTGCATTTTATAAAATGATTCAACAAATTTTAATGCAATTTCTAAAGAACCTTACTTACTCATCAAACAATTTCCGGGCGACTTAGTTATGTATTAGGTTGTCAAATATCTCCCTTCCGCTTTTTTGCTCTTTATTCAATGCTTTATAAAAAAGGTTACAGTGATCGGATTTAGGTCAAATATGCGCCGTTTTGTTCGTTAATCTGTTCCCATCTAGACGGCAACTTAATAATACCTCCCTCGTAGAAGCCCCCCTCCCTATTTGCGAAGAACTCAGACAGCCACTTTTCACAAGCCTCTTTTGAGTCCAACTTTACACCACCAAGGGCGTTCGTCATGGACAGGAATCACTTGGCGCTATGTCCGGGCTATATGGTGGATGCAATAAAACCTCCCATCCGAGCTCCCGTAGCTTCTGACGAGTCATCAACGAAGTGTGCAGCTCATAGTGCATGATTCCCTTCCAATCCCACCAAACACACAGCAAAACCTTCCTGGCCGTCAATCGTCGAAACCATTCCTCCGCGGTTCGAAGTGATAGAGTACCATCCCCCAAAACACCATTTATCTCACGGAACGTTTATCTAGCGGATTTGCCTTTAACGAAGGAAAACTTTAAAATGGCGCGAATTTCGGCGTTAGTGAACTCTATGTTTACGCGTCTATAACTGCTGAACGAAATATCCAAACTAATCATGCATAGCGTCGTTTTGTAGGGTATGTCAAGACCTTTCAAATGATGTATACTATGGCCAGATACGAGGTCTGTAGCGCTTTGTACATAGCCGCGAAGTTCAAAAGACAAAAAGGCGGAAGGGAGATATTTGCCAACCTAATATTTCCCAAATAGTTTAATTTATAGATGAATAATTTGTAGGAATTTGTAATGAACAACATTGTTTAACTTAAATTGATAGTATATTTAATATATATATTGACGCAACTGATTATAATCAATGAAATAATATTTCGATTAGCATATAAATATTTTTAAAATAATGTAAATTCTAGTTGTGAACATTTCTGAGGATAGTCGGAAGTCCGAACTGCATTTTTCAATGTCAAAAAAAAGATTCTATAGTAATTTTCGGTTGATGATCTGATAATGAGGTCGGACGTCATCTGACTGGACTCACGGCTTACCAGTATGAGGTGCTTATAGCCGTTTTACGAGCACTTACGCTGGGTTACGATTAAGATGCTGTTGCTGGTCGCCTAGGACTTCCCCGACTGTCATTGAGGAAGTGAAACCAGAAACCAGATCCAAGTCCCAAGCCACCTTACAGGAAGGAAGCCATCGGCTCAAGCCAGTGACAAGTGTATGTTTGCGCCCAACATGGCAATTGTTTATGCAAGAATTTGCTAATATGTACAGCGCCTCAGATGGCGCACCTACGTCATTACCTCATGTCGCTGGAGTCGCTAATTAGAATTTAAATACATACGTAGACACCGAGTCCAGCCGTGCTAGTAGAGCCAAATCATTCACCACGCAATTAGAGTCAAGATCAGGTGCGATATATACGCTGACTCACGACCAATTGGCCGGCATAACGGGCTGCTGCTGATGCGGTGTGAATGACTTGGCGCGGGCAGCGTGTCAGTAAATATCGAGAAAACAAAGTGATCATAAAAAGCCATATCATACAAAGAGACTGCGCGAGATCTACGTGAGCGGCAAAGCAATTCTCCGGCGATTCGGTGGATTTTTGCTGCGGTGCCAAAACCTGATTGATAAGCCTGCCCGCCTCTGGGAACGGTAAGAACCGATCAGCCGCCTGCGATATTCATATAAATAGGCCGGTCGCCGGCTGTAGTGCAGTTCAGTACACCCGCAGCACTCTTCTTTACGAGCCATGTCAGTCCAAGGATTTCTGATCAACCTTCTGGTTGCCCTGCTCCTCCTCCTGGCCGCCGTCTCCGGCTCTCCGGCCCGTGGATATTACCAGTCGCCGCCGCGGGGCGGACGCAGCTACACGGACATTGCCCGAGTGGTGAATCCTAATCCATATGCCTTCGTTGGATCCCGAAACTATCCGGGTCAGCCCTTCTGGCCGGCGGGAAAACGTTAACTACCAAGCAAAGGCTATCACTGTGGTTAAGATATATTCTAGGATCGACTCAGATTTAGCTAAGAAATGAACTGATTTATAGTTACACTGCAAAATACTCATCTAGCCCAGTTTTGGAGCTTAAATAGTGAGCCGAAAACTGTTCTTAAGGACAATTATTGTTAATAAATAATTGTAAATGTTGTGATTAAAAAATGTTTTGTTTTAATAACTAAAAAATTATTGGTTTTTACTTGCTTAAACTTGGAAAATATTTTTCTCTATTCTTTGACATCCGAAGATAATTAAATCAAGGCAATCAAACTCCTTGGAACTTAACTTAAGTTGGTTAATTAAGTTGGCTTTAATGGAACTTGGGCATTAGCCAGACACACCTACTTATAGAGTGTTTCCAATATAAAAGAAGGGTTGAAGAGCCACAAAAGGCACAACAAATTCGAAGTCTCCTCAAGATGGACAAAAAGGAATCCTCATCCAATGCGATTTGGTGGATAAAAAACCCAAAGGCAGCGAAAGACAAGAAATCCCATGGGCTGCGCAAGTCATCCTTGGGCTCTGCCTTTTGCCTTGATATGGCAGATCTACTGCGGAATATATCGCTGCAGGGTTACAACAAACTTTTGTCACCGGACCTGACTCTGGGACAAAGGTAATGCGTATTAATCTTCCAATTACTCTTACTCAAATCCGTTGGCATTTGAACAGAATGATTTGGTTGATGCTCCACATGGCCACAACCATTTCGCTGGTGGTGGTGCTTTCGCTCACCTGGGAGCAGTTTGTGGCCCAGTCCTTTGTGACCAATTTGAAGGATCCCCTTTATCCCGTGGAGAACGTGCCGTTTCCCGCGGTTTCCATATGCACAAACAATAGAATTTCGCGACAGGCCATCATTCGGTATGCCGAAGAACTGTAAGTTATAATTTCTTTAAGAAATATTTATTATTAACATTGAAATAACAACAATTCAGTCGACTAAGCAGCCCGGTGACTCGTCCCGTGGAATATTACTTGGAACGCCTGAGCTTCTTCCGGGAGTTTTATGTCCATGTGGGTGTTGTGGTGGACACCGATGACTTTGTTACCTTTCAGACCTTTCTAGATGTCTTTGGCACCTGGAACAATGAGACCTTCTTCGACACGCGACGCATCATGAAACAGGTGAGGCAATGTGTGAGCTTTCCAGGCGACAAATGAGTCTTTTTATGCACCCCAGTTGACCCCCAGCTGCCAGGACTTCCTGCTAAAGTGCAGCCTAGCCAATGTGGAAATCCCCTGCTTCAGCAGGGATGCCTTTCAGGAAAGCCTAACCATGTACGGACCCTGCTGCACCTTCAACATGGAAAATAGGTAGGTGCTGCTCCTATTAACTTAACTTTGACTCATTATAGTCTTGGCCAGACTCAAGCAGCGCAACTACAAGAACCGTCTAGCCAGCTCTGAGCTGGGTCTGACGGTGGTGCTGAACTCCAGCCACTCCGACTACTTTGCCCCCATTCTGAACACGAATGGCTACATTGTCTTGGTTCACAATGCTGAGAACTATGCCTCTGTCAGCTCCTCCAACGCACTCGAGATGTTTCCGGGGCAGGGCGAGGATAGCTACCTTCAGGTCTACGCTCGTGTGGTGGATACTGATGACAGCTTGAAGTCCTTCTCCCCTTTTGGTGTAGGTTTAACATAGTAGATATTAAGGGGGCTTCTGAAAATCCCTTATTTTCCAGCGGCGTTGCTATTTCGATCACGAGGCCCAAACTCCCAGCAACGAGCAGCTGATGAAGACCTACACTTACGCCTACTCTTTCCCAAACTGCATCACCAGATGCCGCATCCGCAGCATCATCGCCCTGTGCCGCTGCCTGCCCTTCCAAATGCCTCTCCAGCTGGTGGAAAACCTCGATGGCGTGGTGTACTGCACCCTGGGCCATGTCTCGTGCCTCAACCAGTACATGTGTAAGAGAGTTGATCATTGTGATGCTGAAGTTAATCCCGGATCCCCATAGTCAAGTGGCGCAATGTGCTGACAGAGCGGCATATAATCCCGGGCCTGGAGCGGGAAATCGAGGAGGCCTTGTACTGTCCCCAGTGCCTGCCCTCCTGCAGCGACGTTCAGTACCGGGTTTCCATGAGTGCCCTGCCCATTGACAACTATCTGGCCAGCCTGAAGGTTGACGAGAACAACCAAACCGAGTTCAGCTCGGACATCTCCGTGCTAAGAGTTTACTTTGCCGATCCCTATGCCCAGTACTACATCCGTCTGCTGAACAACGCCTGGTTCGAGGTTTTCAGTGAGTGTTCCTTGTCATATCCTAGGGTATCGTGTAATCCTGCTGTTCCAAAGGTACCATTGGCAACATTATGTCAATTTTCGTCGGTTTCTCCATGGTGGCTATCTTCGAGATTCTCTTCTTTCTGACCAAGTATATATATGAGGGTTGCAACCGAATCGTGGAGCAGAATATCATCGACCGCAAGGCCAAGCAGTTGGAGACCAAAAAGTTGTACATATGTCCATAGACATATTTGGATATACAAATATTACCACAGATCATATAATTTACATATTTTTTTTAATTTTTGAACTCGCGAATTAAAATGAGACATTTTCGTATTGAAAACTTTGTCAAAAAGTCACAGTTTTTCCTTAGTTTTGTTAATCCGTAAAAATTGTGTACATGTTTCTTGTGGTTAGGAGCTTTGCACTTACCCATCCAGGGACCCGGAGCCACTTTGGCTTTAACTATGACAAGCAAGGAAGAGATTGGAACGTGAAGGGAGGTGAAAGGCAGTCGCCCATTAAACTGTGCACCTGCGATGTGAGCATTACCCGTGGAAATCGTTAGAAAACTTCGGATAATGTTGCCTTTCTCCCAAGAGCTTTACGTATAATGTTCCCAAACTAAAGATGATTAACTATGACCAACTCTTGGGGGATCCCTTGGCGGTGATCAACAATGGGCTTACTGTGCTCCTGAGGATCCCAAAGACGGTTGAGGGGAAGCAAGTCGCTTTGAGTATCAGCAGTGAGGATGGGCATGTATATGAGGCCCAACAACTGCACTTCCATTGGGGGTCCGAACTGACCAAAGGATCTGAGCATTTTTTGGACGGCGACTTCTATGATGGAGAAGTCCATATAGTTCACAAGAATTCCAGCTACAAAACCAATCAGGAGGCCGCTCTGCATCGCAATGGCTTCGCTGTCCTGGCTGTGCTCCTCAGGTGCTCGGAGGTACGTGGGTTTTACGCTAAATCCTGTTCAGATTTTAATTACTCCCAGCGAAGGTTCCTCAAAATGAGTCTCCGGCGATGAATGAAATTTGCAAGCAGGTCGGAGAGATTTCAGATTTAAACTGCATCCAACCCCTTGAGGAGGAAATGGCCCTAGGAGATCTCTTCGTTACCATAGATCCCCACAGATATTTGACCTACGAAGGTCGGTACAGGAAACGGGATGCCACTTTGTATTTACTATCTTCTTATAGGTTCCCTCACCACGCCCCCCTGCCATGAGGCAGTGCTCTGGTTCGTTTTCCTGACTCCTGTCGATGTGCCACAGGAACACGTAAGACGAATTAAAGATTCGCGAAAGTTTACTTGAACTTGGCATATATAATATTTGCAATTAAAATATTAATATTAATTTTAATTTCATATCTAGTGGCAGAACTTCTGGCAGTTAAGAGACTCCTCTGGTCAGCGTGTTCTTAATACATATCGGGAGCTACAAAAAGGTTGTGAGAGGCCTGTTTTCATAAGTAAAGGCAAATAAAGTGAAATGCTCTCAATAATTGGTGCTAGCTAAAATGTAGTCCTAAAACCATACAAATTGTGATGTACCAATGTGAAATAAAAATTGTAAAAAGTGCCAGAGATGTTTGTTTGTATGCAATTGAGAAAGCTTAAGAAAGTGTTTTCGTCGAAGCTTTTTGCCGGTAAACAGCTGGATTTTCCTACCCACATCGGCCCCCAACCCGTATAGTTTCGGAATTGCATTTTCTTGCTGCGTTGGGGGGTTCAACTGGTGTCGAACGCATGTAATCCACCAATATTTAAGCCAAAAGTGGGGAAAAATGAAGCGCCTGACGGAGCGAGTGCATCACGAGGACATTGCGGAGTCCGAGGAGGTGGTCTGGGTAAAACGGGATGACGCCCGCTCCGACAGCAAGCTGCCCATCGTCTACTCCAGGGAGTATGCGGTGCGATTCGCTGGCCTTGAACGCCTGCACCCCTTCGATGCGGCCAAGGGCAAGCACATCCAGCAGGTGTGTATGTATCCCGTGTCCTTCAACGCCACGCAATGTAGCGCCGCTTTTTGTCACAGTTCCTGTGCGCCGAGCTCCAGCTGGACGGCGGTAGCTTCTACGAGCCCAAGGAGCTAAGCAAAGACCAGCTTCGTCGCATACACACCCGGAACTATCTAAAGTCGCTCAAGTGGAGCATGAATGTGGCCTGCATTGCCGAGGTTCCGATCATGGCCTTCGTTCCGAATCGCTACATCCAGCGCGCCTATCTGCGTCCGATGCGCTTCCAAGCGGCCGGCTCCATTCTCGCCGGCAAGCTGGCCCTAGACTATGGATGGGCCATCAACCTCGGAGGCGGATTCCATCACTGCTGCGCGAGCAGAGGGGGCGGATTCTGTCCTTATGCCGATATCTCGCTGCTCATAGTCCGGCTATTCGAACAGGAGCCCTTTCGGGTGCGCCGCATCATGATTGTAGACCTGGACGCTCATCAGGGTAACGGTCACGAGCGTGACTTTAGCAACGTAGACGCCGTCTACATTCTGGACATGTACAACGCATTCGTCTATCCGCGGGACCATGTGGCCAAGGAGAGCATTCGCTGTGCGGTTGAGCTGCGAAACCACACAGAGGACGCCTACTATCTGAGGCAGCTGCGCCGCTGCCTAATGCAGTCCCTAGCTGAGTTCCGTCCCGATGTCGTCGTCTATAACGCGGGCACCGATGTGCTCAGCGGAGATCCCCTTGGCAACTTGGCCATCACGGCGGAGGGAGTGATGGAGCGGGATAGGCTGGTGTTCAGCACATTCCGGGCGTTGCGCATCCCGGTGGTCATGCTGCTTAGTGGCGGCTATTTGAAACAATCCGCAGGTGTTATAGCCGATTCCATTGTCAATTTACGTCAACAAGGTTTGCTAACCTAAGGTTGGAGACGGATTTTGTATTGTAATTTCTACCAAAGCTGTGCAAAAATGTGAATTACTGGAGTACAAACGGACTTGTGTAACCGAGAGCTGTGAAAGGAAAAGTGTATGCTTGTATGGCAGGGAAACACTTGCTGTACACCTTATCAAAATTTATTAAACATATATATGTATAATTTAGAGTCGTTATCATAATAATTATTTGTCTTCTATGAAGTGATGATTTCAGATCATTAAGTTCAGTATCGCAAAGGATGCAGAAGGTATAAATATTTTCATTGTTTTAGGATTTACATATAGCAGTTCTTGTCACAATATTTGTACAGACATCTCTTCCTTGGCATTATTAGAGGTTCCATTATTATTTTCGTTTATCTCTATGTACACTGCGAAACGGGCGGGAGGCCGGGACAAGTAAACAGAACGAATTTCTTGCGCAGGAGAGTACGGATTTTGTCGCAATTGGTTAAATATCTATTAAATACGATAATTGCTAAAGGCTATTCACTTGTTTAAAATACAAAAATACATACAAATAAACGTTTGCTTAATGGCTTAAATTACGAGTTAGAATATCATTATAGTGTCTTTGTTTTCAGATCTTTTCCTGGTATTTGTTTAGATTTTCTTGAAGATGTCCACTGACTAACAGGCCGTCGGCGGCGGCAACCTAAAAGGGCATACATACATGTATATCAGAGAGCAATTAATGGGAACGCTAGCAAACTAACAACTTTGAAAACTGTTAACACGCATGCAGGCAGAGTTTTGTGGAATGAACACGATGATGATGGCTCCTCTGCGGCAGTTGTAACTTCATCAACCAAATAATCTAAAAACAATAAATCTTAAATAAATATTACAAGAAAACAAAAGAGAATACACTATGACCTAAGATGATAAATGGATGGTGGCTACGGCTTTCAAAAAAAAAAAAAAAAAAAAAAAAAATTGATGATGAGCAAATGCAGACTTACGCGGCATTGCTAGCCGGCAAGTCCTCGAAGAGGACTTCCGAACGTGAGCTTATTATGTACACCAAACAGAAAGAAACGATGAGCACCACTATGCCGATGCTGAGTGTGGTGATCTGGTGCACATTGGACGGACGCAAGAAGATGCGAGCACTGAACTGGGACCAGGTGGACTCGGTCCATGTGGAGTATTGACCAGAAGTCCAATTGTAGCCTGTCAAATAGAATAGTTTAGAATAAGACCAGTTAACAGAAAAGGCTTATAGTTTACCATTAATTAAAAAAGCAGGACTTAGGGCGTAGCTGTAATTCTGGGTCGTAAGACGGCACTCGCCGACGTTGTTGTAGCCGGCGAAATAATGCAGCGGCAATTTGGTGCAGTTATCTTTGTGAATATTTGGTTGGGGCTGCGACAGCAGATAGCCCAGAAGACGGTACGTCCAACCAGATGACTCCTGAGATCCGCCCAAGACGCTTATATAGCTGTAACGGAAAACAATTGTAATATGCCATTTATTTTGTAGTATTACCTTTGTGCATCTTATGCACTCACCGCATCGGAGGTAACTGCAAGCCATTGGGACTGTCAGGATGCGACGAGGCCTTGAAGAGCGGACAGTCCGCTGACTGGAGGAAGCAGTAAAGAAGCTCGTCGGCCAGCAATGGATTGGCGACCTTGGTGCCTGTGTACTCGTTGCCAGTAAGTGTCTGGTAGAGCGCCAATGCCACAATTGAAGATATATTGCGCACTTTCATCTGCAGGGAATCTGCCTGCAAACCCTTAAAGTCGCTCACATCCGCCAATTGGGTGAAATCCTTGCTTGTGTTGGCATAGGTAAAGTCTACATTGTTCTCATCATCATAGATGGAATGATAATATTTGTTCGTTGGACGCGCATTTAAAATGAGGGCCGGAAACTTTCCATCGCGTCGCAGAAAAGACTGCGCAGAAGTCGGTGGTATGTGGGAGCTAATATCCGACTGAATGTTCAGGTTGAAACCATAGCGGGCTGACTTGCCGTAGTTGTTTAACTGCCCCAGCAGTTTCTGGACCAGGTCTGATCGTGTCAAGGCATGCAGTTTGATGTTAGCTATGTCATCCAATGTACCAATGTCCAGCATGAACATTATATTGTCAAATGCAATTGGAGAGCTGCGCGCAGATTTTGGGGGAAACTCGAGTTTTTCCATGTCGTACACAAATCTCTGTGATCCGATATAGTCGTAGGATTCTCCGTTGAAAGTCACAAAGAGAACATTTTGTCGGGAATCTGGAAGCGAACTTTGAGGCGGCAGCAGTTGCCGCAAAAGATGCGCCACCTGTGTGAAAACGGCCAGCCCCATCAGCGAATCCATTGCTCCTAGACCTAAAAATAAATTAAAATTAATATAGAAATTGGATTGGATAAACCAACTCTTACCAACTCCATCAAACATGCTAACCGTGTCCAGCCGGCAGGTGACCAAGATAAACTTTTCATCAGTCTTGACCACCTCCACACCATCATTGTCTGCCAGAGGCTTCCGTGGATACACAGTGGCATACACATTGCGTCCCTCGAGCGGGTCGCAGTACTTGCTGCCGCCCAGGTTGTTGATGAAGTTGGTGCGCCGCATGCACACCTCCGTGTTAACGGCGGCCGACATAAAGGATTTAACCTCCACTGCGCACAGACTCCGCAAGGCGTGCGTCTCGTAGTTTTTGTTGTTGAACTTTTCGAAACACGTCTTCAGCTTCTCGATCTCTTCCCAATCGGCGATGTAGTAAATAGGGAATGGGAAGTCCTCATGCAGGAGACCGGTTCCCCAGGGATTCCAATTTTTGGCCGGATGGCTGGCATCGCAGGCCTCGCTGCTGTTGATCCCGCTGTACTGGTTGGGACAGTTGAGTTCGTGCGAGAATTGCTTCATCTTTTCCCTCTCATTGATCAGCAGCACCACCGAAATGTTCTGCGGCCCTGCCATTTTCAGTCGCATTAGGTTGTCGCGGGTGAACAGATGCGGCGGTATCAACGGAGCGTATGGCGGCGATGGCGGACTGGAGAGCAGAAATTCCAAGTCGGCCTCCACATTGATCAGATGCAGCACGCCCACGGAGCCGGAATAGGTGGCTGTGAAAAACCAAGAATAAAAACTGTTTGCCAGGACATTTTCCGACAAGCACTTACAGGAGCAGCCGGTCTGGTGGGTGCCGTTCAGCCGCCGGAAGCAGCTAGCTCCCAAAATGGGCTTGTACATCTTGTCGCGCGTCCGTTCGCCTTGAGCTGCGGGTGAAACAAAGAACGTCTTAGATGACTCAGCATGGGCGAAATGGATTTCTCCGGCCAAGGGGAGTGGGCGTGAGAGTTCCAGCAAATCAAAGTCAGCAAATGCAGGCACTGCCAGAAGTCTGGCTTCGCCTCTGCCTCGTTTCCTTACCCACATCGGCGCCGTGCAGCAGCATGAGCAGCCATATCGCAGCCGCACCTAAACACTTTTCCATCGGAATAGCCTTTGCTAGCCGTGTTCTTATCGTCGCTTAGTTTTTCACGGGTTCGGCAAAAAGAAAGAAAATAAATGCTTGCTAAAACAAAAACATTTTACTGCCAGTGTGACCGTCGCTTTACATATGAATTTACCCACATGCCGCGATAGAATGCACCAAATTAGTCAAACAACGTAACAGCTTTACGTGATTTCATTATTTAAAATTTATGTTAGTCTTAAACAATGATTTAAAATATTACGATAATACACCGAATGACCTTCGCCTATTTACTCCCATCTTCAAGCACTTAAAAACACAACACATTACATTTTTCGGTGGACTTATAATTTACCTAAACATGATTAGCAAAACATGTAAAAATATAGCACTAACATCTAATGTTCTAAAACAGAGTGTCCTCGGTACGAATGTACTCGCCAATGTCAGACTGGTGGAAGCAGACAGTGGTCAGGGGATCGGCGGTCTTGCAGTCGGTAGTGGAACGAGCCAAAACCCCGAATCCGAGAGGCAGATCGTTCATTGAATAGACCACCACGCCCTGGTACTGCCCGGCGTTTTCCGTGATGCGGCCCAAACCCGTCTTGGGGATGTGGTTCCCGTACAGAAACTGCTGTTCGAACGAAGACTTCACCCACACCTTGTACTGCGCGTAGGGGGCCAGGTAATTCAGGGCTGTGATCTGGAACTTAAGCTTGTTCGTCTTGGAGAACTTGCCAAAGCAGGTGCCTACGGACACCAGCTGCTTGTATCCAAAACACTCGCTTAGCTTTAGGATGCGCTCGGAAACGTAGTAGACGCGATCCCTGTGCTCACGAAAGCAGTAGGTACCATCCGGACGGTCAATCAATTGCTTCACATTTGTGCCAATGCTGAAAACATTCATATTAATTATGTACCAAAGAAACTATTGAAATACTTACTATTTGGAAAGTTTCTCAAACAAGATCTTGGCACGTTCATCACTCAGGCGTTTCATTTTTATGCAGTTTGAGCCAATTTGAGGAAATGAGGCAAAAATAAACGAACCGCTACACGTGAAACAAGATAGAGATGAGAAAAGTTAATAAAGACGTTTCGATAACTTGTATCAGCGTTGCCAGATGTAGATTTGGCTTACAAGTAAAAAATGTCAAAAATTTTAAATTTCCCTGAACAATCCAAACTGCCTCGTAAATTCAAAAAAATTATTTTAATTTGTGCTTCATAACGTAATGTATGATTATGACGTTGTGGAAGCATTGGAATGAATAAAATCAGTGGAAAAAATAGGAAACTATTTTAAAATAAATTAATAAACCTTTTGTTTATAATTCTTTCAAAATGTGTGTTCTTCATTTATGGTAATTATTACTATTCAATAAGTCTGAAATAAACTTATTTATAATAGTGTTTAATAGTATAATTATGACGTTGTGGAAGCTTTGGAATGAAGAAAATCAGTGGGAAAAATAGGAAACTATAAATATAGGAAAATAAATTAATACAAAATTTGTTGACAATTTTTTTAAACTGTTTGTTCTTCATTTATGGTAATTATTATTATTCATTAAGCCTGAAATAAACTTATTTATAATAGTGTTTGTGCTCTGGCTAATACTATACACTTAAAAATACATAAATAACTAAAGCAAACACTTAGTCTAGTAATGAAGTATCACGTATTTAGGAGATGCTCATGCCGTCTCCAGGCGTTTCTGTACGTATTGCCGCTCCTTCAGCAACTCGTCCAGCTGCTGCTCCTGGTAGTAGACCACAAACTGGGCCGCCGACACCTGCTCAAATATGGCGCAAATGCTGGGCTTCAGATTATAGAAGAATAGAAGCTGGCCCCGCTGGTTAAAGTCACTGATCAGAGAGTCTATAACTGTGGCTGTCGTGAAATCGGCTCCATACACATGGGAGGCATCGATGACCACGGGCAGATTTTGACGCATGGACTGCTTGTTGACCAGATTCCTCACATAATCCACAGATGGAAAGATGAGGCAACGGTCTGGGGTGATCATGGAGTACTCCACGCCCGACTGTGTTGTGAGGAGTTCGGTAGTGAGTTTGGGACGCGCCGCATGGTACAGAATGAAGATGACGTTTAATCCCACACCAATTAGGATGCCCCACTCCAGAGGTAGGACCAGGCAGGCGACGAATGTTCCCACTCCAGGCACCAGATCACTTTCTGAAATATTAAATGAATTAAAATTTTATTGTGTTCAAACTTCATTTGTTTTTAGTACTCACTTTTCGATCTCCACATGGGCTTGACCACCCTGACCTCAACCATGAATACCACTGCTGCTATAATGATGGCGGCAAGTGTGGGCCGGGGAATGAAGTAGAAGTAGGGGGTGAGGAACACAAGGGCGATCATCACCAGGCCGCCCGAGTAGATGTTGCTCAGAGGTGTGCGGACTCCGCTGGCGTTGTTTACTGCGCCTCGACTTAAGGCTCCAGTTCCTGGGAAGGCCTGGACAAAGGAGTTGAAGATGTTGGCGGTACCAATGGCGATCAGCTCCTGCGAGGCATCCACCGGTTTGCCGTTGGCTGAAAAGATTGTCTATCAGCCGGGCAAGATAATGGGAAAAAGAGGGTATCTCACTCACCAAAGGCCTTACAAATGGCAATGTTTTCCATTAGTGAGATTAGGGGAATCACCACTAGACCGGAGCCCATACTGTGCACCATATCCACGAATCCCTGGGCAACGCCATTGCTCGTCTCGTTGGCACTCAGCGATGTGGGCGGCAACTGTATGCTGGGCAGACCGGGTGGAATATCGCCCACAACTCTAAAGGGGGCACCGTGCTCCTCGCTGTGGAGCATGTAGCCCATGGCACAGCAAACCACCACCAGGATGGCGTTGCGAGCGGTGCCAACGATCCACAAAATCTTGTTAACCGCCCGCTGGAAGGCGGAGCACTCTTCCTCATTCGCAGGTCCAATGCGGCAGGAGGAGAGACTGCGCATCAGCAGCAGCACCACGATGCAGGTGAGCCCCAGGACCGTGTCTCCTGCCCGTGTGTGCTCAATGTTGTGGAAGACCTGTGTCCAGATCTCTACGAAGGTGTTGCCCTTGGCCGTGATCCCCAGCACGCTCTGGATCTGCGAGGTGAGGATGATGAGCGAGACGGCGGAGGTGAAGCCCGAAGAGACGGGACCCGAAACAAAGTCTATGAGAAATCCCAGTCCGAAGAGACCCATTAGAAGCTCCACTATTCCGCTGAGAAGGCAAAGGAGCACGGACTTCTGCCACGATCCCTGGGCGGCCTGGTAAGTAAGCAGCGCCACAATAGCCGAAGGACCCATCGGCACGTCCTTGCAGCTGCCCAGGAAGATGTATACGAAGCAGCCCACAAACGAGGCGTACAGGCCGTACTAGAATTGAGATAATGAAATAAATTAGGATTTGAATGATTTATTTATCGCGTCTTTACTTACAGCTACGGGAAGTCCGGCAATGCCCGCATAGGCCAGCGCCTGTGGAATCACGGTGAGACCTACGGTGATGCCCGCGACCAGGTCGCCCACTGCATCCTGGCTGTTGTAGCGCGGCAGCCAGCTGACGATGGGCAGGCGCTTGTGCAGGGTCTTGCGGTTGAAGGTGCGCCGGCCACAGTTCTGCAGCCAGCTCCGGGTGCAGTCGAGCGTGCTTAGCGGTGGCTTCACCTTCTTGCCGTCCTCGGTCACTGGAATGGTCAAAACGAGAGCGAAAAAATGG
Source organism: Drosophila mayri (assembly GCA_008042485.1). NCBI lineage: Eukaryota > Metazoa > Arthropoda > Insecta > Diptera > Drosophilidae > Drosophila > Drosophila mayri. The sequence goes on from VNJN01006470.1 coordinate 54,194, forward strand.
GTCAGAGAGGCCGGAAGACTGAGAGGGCTGCCAACGGTAGAGGCACTACTTAGTTTTAAGTTCGCTTCTGATTCATAATCACAATCATTATCACGTACTAGCTAAAACCACGCTCCATCTGCTTCCTCTCCCACTCCCGCTTCCCCCTTGGGCCGCGCTCAATGAGTTGGATTTCTGTTTACTTTCTGGTATTGTAACTGCTTGCGTTTTGTTTTTTTTTTTTTTTTTTGTTCTGAGGCTTTCCATGATCTAAACGAATTTCATTGCCAAGGCCAGTTGTAGCTTAACGGCTGAGAAAACGTGAAAAACAATTGCATTTTTCTCAGAGTGGAAGGCACGGGGCGTATACTTGATGCTGCGTTTTCACTTCCAATACGATGAGAAGTCGGAAAAATTGGCTGAATTCCAGTTAACTAATTTAATTGCACGTAAGCTAGGAACTAATTATGAAATCAACAGCAATTTGTGGTGAAAATTTCGGAATGAAAAAGCTTGGCAAGTACCTTGTTGCGTAATAAATTGTTTGTTAAGCTAATGCCGCAAATTCGATAGTTGCATTTCGTGATTCTAAAAAATCATTAAAGCAGTTCTAATTTGATTTCACAATTCTCCAATTTGTACTTAATGGGTACAATCGTTTAAGCCATTCAAGCCACTTCAATTTAATGGTAATTTGTGCAAAAATTTACTAATAAATCAAATTGCTATTCATTTGTATTTGCCAAACAATTAAATTATCTTTATATCAGAGTATTCACTTAAGTTAAGCCCTAAACTACACAATAAATTCCTAGACTTTATGAAATATAATATATATTATATTTTTAAGACATTCAACTCCAGTTTATTTAATATTTTTTTTCATAATTTCAATGAAAACAAATGTGTTTTTATGTGTTTAATAAAACAACACAAGATTTTCGTTGCTGTTGGTTACACTTACGGATGAACTCCTTGGATCCCACGCTGTTGCCACTGCCATTCTGGTCCGTCACATTGGTGCTGATGCTGATCGTTGAGCACTTGAAGCCATCGTTGAAGTACACATGGTCCGAGGCAGGATTTGACTTCATCTTAGACCCGTGGTTGGATACAAAAATAGGAGAAACACTACGATCAAAGTTTGTGTTATTTGGGGTTCCCCGGAAAATAATTGCTGGTGTGGCCTCAGATGCATCTATTTAGTCTATACGGCTAGATGCTAGGTAGCTAAGTAGAAAGTATCTGAAAGATGCTCTATGCTCGCCCGCTCGGTTCTGGTCGCTCTGCTCTTCACACGGCAGCGTTTCGAACGAAACTGTTTTGTACTTGATGCGAACCTTGTCTTTTATAAAAATCAAAACTTTGTTGACGCTCCGCTGTGTTATTGTTGTTCGGCGTCTTCGTCATTGTTGTTGCTGCAGTATATCGAGTCGTCGGCGAGCCTCAGTTTCGGGCCTGAAGCTACCTCGATATTATTGTTGTTGTCTTGCCAAGGGAACCTAGGCGGCTAAACTGATAATCGAGCCTGGGGAAAATGGATAAAAACAGAGAGCATGAGTTCCCATTGCGTGATTCGTTCCCTTTTCGAAGCACTTAGTGCTGTTTGTGTCTCCGATTTCGGATTTTCGCTGATCGGGGAGAAGAAAGGAAAGGAAGTTGTAAATTCTTTTCGTATTAGTCCATAATTATTTGACTTGCTCGGCATTTTTTCGAAGCATTCGTCCAACACGTGAGAGCGGTCAACACTTGTTGTTGTTTGTTATTATTATTTCTCCATCGAAATACTTCTGAATAACTGGAATGGAAAGTTACCCAGAACCCTGAGCGGGGGAGTCCACAAAAAATTACCAACATTATGGGCCCTACATTTTTTGGGACTTTCCTGAGGAAAAATTTCCACTGATTAAAAGGAACAGGTATCTTCTCCTTTGTCTTCGAGACCTTTCCGGTAGGGGGTTTTCATTGGCCAGGTAATGTGCTAAGACCTCTGGGCTGACCCAAACCAGATTGGACCGGACCACTCAGCTGCAGACGAAATCACTCTCTAAAAGCGTGACTGAGTGCAGTTCATGCTATTCATATGGAAACCTGTAGATATATTCTCAAATAGAGCAATACTTTCTGAGTCAGATTTGGTTTTTATCTTCGTTGGGAGTGGCTCTGCATATTTCTCTTAAATCATCCTTTGTTTGGAGGCATTGCAATTCAGAAATTAATTATATTTTAATTACTTTAGGTGCATTTCATAATATTTGCAGCGTGTTACATTTTTAAATGTCCATAAATTAATCATTTGAAACAAAATTTAGAACGAGATCTTTTATATATAATTTTTCAGATATCTTTGGTTTTATTAAAGCCGCAAAAATGTAAACACAACCCAAGTTACTCAAATAAAACTTTATAAATAAGTAGCATCGTTAATATTTCTAGGTTATTTTTATTTTAAGTTAAAGTTAACTATTTGGGGATTGTAAAAACGTTGTATATTAGCAAAAGTGTATTGATTATTTCTCCACATTGCTGAGGCTTTCAAATAAACCAAAAACAATCACACGAAATCTAAGCTCGCCGTAGAAATGGTTGCGTAAAGTATTCTGAATATTTCAAAGATGAACTTGACACTATATAAGCGAAGACCCCAGGCTAGGCTAACAAAAGGCGATACCAAAAAATGTCATGGGTAAATAAATATTTAAATGCACAGCTTGGTGACAGCTTGGGGTCGAATAGGTTTCCAATGGATGGAAATTTAAGCCATAAGTTAGGCGCTGACGTTGAGTCTGTGCGAGATGGGTTTGTAAATGCACGAAAAGTGTGTGAATCCCGAACCGAAATGCATTCAATAGGTTGTCGCATGGATTATGAGAAAAACGTGTATTTTCATTTAGTTTCAGGTCGAAACTTTCTATGCAACCGTCCCAGTTTGCTTAATGGATATAAACTTGCTAATTTATGGCGTTTTTCAGAAGCACTGCACTTGGAATTCGAGATGAACATTTAAATTCAAGCAAACTTCGCCAAAATGCTTCCTAGACAGCTGATACCGTGACAAATGGAAATATTTAAATTAATTGAAACGGGCTGTTTATGATAAAAGGCCATAAATATCACTGTCTTCATAGCCTGGCCAAGTTCAAAGACGGAGAAGCAGGCGGTTTCGTTACTGATGCTCATTGCTTGAGGAGTCGCTTGGGCCTAACGAATTATTTGATACGTGAGAAATAAATGAAATCAGTAGCATCCTTTTTAAAGGATAAATTCTCCGCAAATTTATCAGATTTTAAGGAGATCCCAGTCAGTTTTTGGACCGTCAAAAAAGGAATCTAAAGATCATTAAAAACTAAACAAATTCAGAGATTGAAAGTATAAATGAAAACATATTTATGCACGATAATTTAAATATGAAATATGGAAGAAGGTATTTTCACTGGGTATCTTCCAGGTCTGTACCCAATCGTTCCAACTATCTTACACGTTTTGAAACCACTTTATGTTTTCGGGCTTTTTTGAGGCTTTTTTGTTGTGCATTTTGTTTCCTAAGCGCAGTCCAATGACTTGAATACTATCGGTCAGGTGGCAAATAGTTTATTTGCAACAACACATTCATTTTTTATTTATTGAAATAGATAGATACGTCAAGACGCCGGTAACTGGTTTCATTCAGCTCTCAATGATCTGAGCTTGTGTCTGAACTGACTGTGACTCTGAGGGGACGCTCCTTCTGGGGGGTTTTATGCTAATTTTGGATGATGTCAAAAAAGCTGGCGCTTGCAATAACGCTGCGAAAGTCTTTTCTATATATACACACACTCTCCAAAGGCATTTCCCTTTGTTTTGGTTTATTTTTAACTATTTAAGAGCCACACACTTAGAAGGTGAGTGGGCGGGGCAGCGAGTTCGAGCGAAATGTGGGCGTGTAAGTCAATTGGATGGCACTGGAATCGCCGGGACTGGACCTGAGCTAATTGCCTTCAAATTAAAACTTCCTTGACGAGCTAATAATTGTATTTAATTAAAGTTTGCTCATACGCACTTAAATATTACACATAAATACTAACCGGCCGAGGCTCACACGTGTTCGAACTTTGCACCCCGACAGGTGTGTGACCTTTGCCACGGAAATCTGTCCCCCCGAAGTTGGCTTGCAAAAGTAAACACACACTTTGGATGCCATAATTCCCCGATATACTCGTGACTTTCTCAATGCCCCTGAATGCTGTTCCCTTAAATTTGATGTCTAAAAACTTCACCACTCGGCTAATAAGCCCACAAAATGGTCAACAGGAAGCACAAATGTTCAATTAATTGATCAATTACATTTCGCTGTTCAGTTTTTGCTGTCCATCCACTTGTTAGCTGCCTGTTTTTTTTTCTGCTATTTCATTTGACTGTTTTGCGGCTCAATTGCAAAATATATTTCGCATGACTTCCAAATCGTCACAAAGGGCGTAAAAACAGCACTGGGCGTGGCCAATCGCCATGAAATTTCTACAAGTAACGGACAACGAACTGCCGCACATTTCAATTAAATTCGTTCAGTTTGTTTTCAGATTTCGTAGCTGAATTCCTATATACATATGTATTTATCTGTATATCCAAAAGCTGTATTTAACAGAGCGAATTGTGAAACTCTAACAAACAAATTACGTATACACCATGTTACTCCATATTTAGAGGTATTTACACATATTTGCATATTGCTCGTTACACATTTTAAGCGTTATTAGAAAGATGTTAGCTTACAGATAGAACGTGATCCAGAATAGGTAATTAAAAATCAAATCTCAAATACATTCCGGGACTTTGTTACCTTGAAATGAACGTTATTTTTTTCAGAAAACCGTGCTAACAACTAATCCAATATGTGTACTAAATTCGGTTTTCTATTTGGCCTCTTCTGCCTTTCATGAATGGCTCAATTGTTTAAATCAATGTCAGGGCATAAAAATAGCTTGTTTTTGTTAGATGTTCCCAGAATTTGCTGCGGTTCGCCAGCAAGAGAATGTGCATTTCATGATACTCAAAAACTTAAACAAACTAATTCAGCTGAAGTAACTTAGTAACCCGTTGGAAGACGGGGACAGAGTTACAATTCCCTCGTTAGTTCATAATTATTTGACTGAATGGGTGATTTATCGCAGAGTAAACAATTTCAAAATTAGAGCCCCATAAAACGGGTTTCCTCATCTATATCGGCGACTGTCGAAATCTGGTCCTAGGGGGACCTGCTACCGGCTTTTATTTATTTTGAATATTTATGACTCGATTGTTTATATTTGATGGCGCGCAGTTTTGTGATAAGTTTGCGATTTTTATGCAAAACGCGTTTCCTCGACGATTACGCATCTAAGGAAACCACAACTGGAATCTGTGCGGAATCTTATCACACAAAACCATCAAAATATGTGGAAATCTCATTCAATTCGTTTTAGCGATGGCTTAAGATATGCGACGAGGGTCTATAGTATACCTTAAGTGATCATAACCGAACTGAACCAGTTCAAGCCGCAGTCTAGCTTAAGGCACTTGAGAATATTAAGGAAACAATCAGAATTATTAAGAAGTGAAAGTCGAGACTAGGAAAAATATATTCTTTATCAACAAGCAAAGTATAGAAAGCAGGTCTAAGGGATCTAAGGGATTACTTTAAAACTATAACTAACTTCCCTAAGCTGCGGCAACCGAAGGTTCTTGAGCAATTAAAATGTGCTAGACGCCGACAGCTACTCCGTGTTTGGATTAACTAACCCAGCCATTTAGGGAACCTTTGTTTTAAACACGTTCCCTCGTTTCCGTCACGTAATCTAACGACGAATTCCCCTTGCCGCATGCCATAAATCGCATGTCTTGTTGCAGCAAAAACAATTGCCACTTTACAACTTCACTACGGAATTTATTCTTAGGCCAGCTTAAAAATATCGAATTAGGTCCGTAAATCTCAGGGTTGCAAATTTAAGCCGAAATGATTCATTTAATTGACACTTCATTGCGGAGATCATAAAATTAGCACCTTTTATATCATCTTATAATGCCAATTAGCATAGGGACTTGGCTTTAAGGCAGTCATAAACAAATTGGTAATCGTTTGGTGCTAAACGTTAATCGGCCGTCCAAATTGCGTCAATGGATTTCGGACCCAAAAGAGCTGCTAAAAAGCAGACCGCCGTATCTGACTTATGACAACCGCAATGGGAATTTTCTCAACCAACTGCTTTTGCCAGGTTGTCTGCCCCATTTAATATCTGTTGTGTTTCTGGATGTCATCTGAATCTGATGTCAGGCCGGAAAAATGTGGCTTACCCTTTGGGTGTGTGTGTGTGTGTCTGGTGGCGGGGGAGGGCGCAAATAGCCCAATTACAGCTGGAATGCCAGGCGCTGTCTATTCTCTATTGAATTTGGCCCGAAACGTTTTGGTGCCACCGGAAATGTGATTTTATTCGCTTTGACTTTGGCGCGCGTCGCACACCTCAAATTGAATTTTTTCTCTGCCAGTCCTTCATTGTCTGTGCGTTCTAATAACTATTTTTGATTCCAATGAATATTTATGCGACACCACTCCGAGGGGTCGAGTCAAGATCGCATGCAAATGGCGATTGCAGGCCATAAACTTCTATATCTCTGCGTTTATGTTGATTCTTGGACACACGCGACTCGCAGAGTTTTATATTTGATTTTCACCGGCGCACTGGTGGCTGATCTCGCACAGCCGGATCGGTTAAGTAAATAGGCGTTACTGCGGCCCGTTCAAATCTCGAGGCCCGGAAAGCCCTCGAAAGTTGTCACCGCTCCGCGGCACCGATCGTGCAATTGTTCGTGGGAGCGGAGCGTGGCGCTGTTTGCTTTCAGCGGCGCCGAGAGCCAAGCTTTGGCGCGGGGAAAGCTTTCGCACAGTTTCCCCATTTCTCTCGCGCCTTTTGGCGAGACATTTGAAAGTAAGCCTCGAATGGGGCCAGGCGAAAGGTGTTGGCATTACAAAATAGCCAACTTGTTTACATATTAATAACTATTATGCTGCATTAAATGTGTACCAATCTATTTATAATCAATGCCGCCGCCATTTACCTCGCTGGTCGGGGGTATAGATTAAGGTTGGATAACCAATTAGTTCAGAGAGTGGAAACTGCACAGATCGAGGGGGGGGCATCAAAGAAATAAGCCGATTAATAAAACTCCACAGTCAAACTTTAATCCATTTCTAATCATATTCTTAAACATTGGTAGTAAAATATTTGGTTCTCTTACCAACTCGAAAATTTTCTTACATGATAATAAGTACTATATTTAAACCTGATCTCTCAAATTTATAATTTTAATTTTACAAATGTCCGACGTCAATAGCTATATATGTCCCTGTAGTCCCAGATATCTGAATGATTATATTCACAATTTTTTGGATCCATTTCATCCATAAACAATTAAACGTCTGTCTGTTTCCGACAACCAACCAAGACAACCAATGGTATTGTAAGTCATTTTTCCTATACCAACTTGTTTCTGAAATATATGTAATTCTTTTGATACTCTTTTTTATAACTAGTTTTTAGCTGGACAACGACTATGGATAAAGTTAACAAAATTAGATAGAATTGGGCTTAATCTCTCTGTCTGGGTAATAAATCAGATATGCGTAATTATATTCGCGTTTCTATTTCTTTAGTATAAACCTATAAGAGATTGTTCGTTTTAGTTATTATATTATATTTCCGTTATTTTGGGTTTAATTTATAAAAATCAAATCAAGATCTAATTTATAAAATAGACGCACAATTGGAATACATCTAAAATAAGGCAGAAAAGGAAATATTTAAACCATTAACAATGCTAGTTGCCTTTGCACTCATATCCCCTGGAAAGGAAATAATCCCTTAAGGACTATGCACCTTTCGCAACACCAACATCAAGACCATGAGTATCCTCAATAAAGCTCCCAATGAAAGATGTTCATTATTTTCGAAAGGTTTTATTAAATAATATAGATACATGCTACAGAGAAAACGGTTTTAATGGGTGAAGTTCTTTAACCAGGCCTGCTTCTGAAAGATGCTCCGAAAATCCCTTATGGGTCGGCCTCGAACCTTACATTATTATGAATTAATTTCATTTTATTTATTTCAATATTATTATTATTATTCTGGTTTGTATTGGTTGTGGGCTGTGAGCTCGTAAAGCTATTTTAGGTTGGATACATACAAAAATTAAAATGTTTCACATTTGTAATTGCGATGTCAAGCGATCTGAATCACAGTGCTGCAGATAAGTGGCCTATCATTATCCTTTTTGGGGTTTCTTGTTTATTATTCTTGGACACACGTACATATAAAATTACAATAAAAGGGTGCAAAACGTTTCCTCTAAAGTTAATTCTGCTTGACTAGTGTACGGAGTACTGACTAAGGTCGAGAGGGGATCTATAGAAAACATTTATCAGATAATATAATTATGTATATCGTTGTATATATATATAACGCAACTTTCCGTGAGAAGCGAATAAAATTGACGGTGGTATATATGAAACTTATACAATAGAACGACCTTGAGGCTAATGGCGACTGAACATTCCTACTTTCCGCTTTGGTTTTTCTCTATTTCTGTGGAGACTTTGCTCTTCTGCTCGGTTCACATGCGAGAGGGACAGGGGCGGGGGCTGATGATGTTTGGTTTCTGTTGGTTTCACATGAGGCACATTTGATGGATCACTAAGGGAGATAAACGCCAAACTACGACTCCGGACTCCTCCTCCTCTTCCTCCTCCTAGGGTCGCCTCCTAGAAATGCTTTCGCATTTGGGCGGACACCAAGAAGGGCGCCAGCAGGGAACAGATCGACATCAGGATGTTGACCAGGGCATTCAGGTTGGCTGTAAGTCGGAGAGGCTTGTTAGGATGTTGATAATAAATCGTTTGTTTAACGGTTAGTTCTTAGGAAAATATAAAAGCAGATTGATATTTTAAATAAAGAAATAAAATGCTTTTTATATTAAGAGATTTTCATTGCATTTAACTGATAATACAAAAAAACAACAACAAAAAATAAGAAATGCCATTTTATAAATAGTTATCACGTTACAAAAAACGAATTGCACAAATTATAATTCGTTAGTTTTTAGAACTACAAAATATAACAAGAAATTAATATTATTTGGCAGGACCTCCGCTGCAGATGTCGTGCAGGATATCCTCCACGTAACCGTTATCGTTGTCGCACAGGCACAGCTTGGTCTTGCTGGACATGAACTTGGACACGCCGATGGTGCGGTTGCTGTTCTCGAACTGGCAGACCATTCCGTCCTCGCAATCGTTGTTGCTGTTGCACTTGTGACGCAGTCCTGCAAGGATCCAAGAAAAACATATCAAAAATCCACAAATTAATAGAATCAAGATCTTAAAAGCAATGTAACAATGTCCTCAATCGATGGCTACAGCAATAAAGTAATCCTGATATCAAATCTGCAGTAGCTACGCTCCCCCTTAATCCTCCTGACGAGGATCTGTCACTCGGGGAGTAATACCGATGCTAAAATTCTGGAGGCCGGACATGTGCATGCAAATGTCGCATATGGCACTGTTCTCGGGGTTGTGCATGTCACAAATTGGCACTGCGGCGATGGCGATTCCCATTACCATTTGCTTCCCATTTGGCCGCCTCGTTTGGGCCCCCAGTCGCAGTCACGACATCCTAACATAAATCCGACATCGACATTGCGCTGCCATAAAGCGAGAGCCTTTCACGCCGCGTTGGAGTATGCCCTGGCGACAGGGCAACAATGGAGGGCGCAGGACCCAAGGATCCGCGGAGCCAAGACGCCGAGCGAGCAGCACAAGGAGAACAAGTGTGAATTGTGCACGAAAACTAAATAAATAAGAACGCAAATGGCGGGGTAGAGGGAGCGGGGCCCGGCAGTATCCACCTGGATGGATGCTTTGTTTAATTCTCATTTAGGCGGCGCCTTGGACCCATCACCTGCAACTCATCCACCTGGCTGCCACTTGAGGCACATCATCACAGAGGAGGCCTCCAAGAAAGCAGCGAGCCTCTTAAATAATAAATGTAATGTGCATGTCTTAGCAATTAGTTGACGTTTTGTTGGCTGTTCTATTTCCAGCAGCTAGCGAAAGGATTCAGCAACGAAATCCTTGGCTGTGCGGAGAACAAGACATGTTGGAACTGTATAGACAAACTTATATTTAAAAGAACAATGTAAGGAGAGTTTTTAAAATAATAAAACAGGTTAAAAAATGAAATCTCTTGCTGAAATACCAGTTAAGATTTTAAGTTAATATTTTAATCTCTAGATATCTTTATATCTTGATTTCTATACAATTAAATAATTATCCTTGTTTAATTTTTAAAATGAGAAAGTAAACTCATAAAAACTGTGAATTTCACGAGTTAAAAGTTGAGTTAAAAGTATATACATTTCATTCTATTGATTAGTCTTAAAATTTAGAATAAATAATACCTAATATTTACCTTTAAGAACATCCGGACAATTGCCACCCGCGGGAGCTGTATCATCGCCGCAAAGGCAACGCAACTTGTAGTCGTTCGGATCCTTGACGCAGCTGGTGCGATCTATCGCCGTACAGTCATCATGGGCGGAGCACTCGCGTCCTTTCACTGCAAAGGAGAACAAATCGAATCAGGGCGGAGGTAGGGGGCAAGCACAAACAATTGGACTATCAGTTTGTTTGGCTAATTGCCTGCTAATTGTGTGACTACTATGGAAATGCCCCGACCCACTGCCGACGCAAATCATCGGTTAGCCGGCCTCTGTGCACACAATCCTGTTTGCCAACTCCAATCACAGTCCTATTACCAGCCTCGAGCCCACTCCTAATGTCCCTGATTTGTGCGGAGCGTGGGTTGTCATTGCACTTGAGTGACTTGTTTGATCAATGCTCGATTTGTGTGTTAGTACTGTGCTGTGTTGTGTGTCGTGTCATTCAATTGCTGGCTCTTTGCCATAATTATTATTCCATTTATCTGTGGGCGGTTGCCCCAAAGTCAATCGAATGACAAATGTTTGGCTACAGTCAACTTTAATTAATGCCTTTCCTGCTATTAGCATCTATTAAACTGTCTTAATTAGCGATTGATTATGGATCGAAAGGAATAAAGTGAGTTCTTGGGGTTTTAATGGGGCTGGGAAGATATGATTGAAAACATTTGGAATATGAAAGTTTTATAAGAAGAAATTTCACAACCTTTTCTCCTAAAACTGTTAACTAAAATTTTCAAGCGATTTTTTTATTTACTTAATATGGATTTCTTAAGTATATTTTTTGCTGAACATTTAACTATCCTTGATTTTCACTTTGTTCAAAGCATTTAGAGACATTTATTTAGCTAATATTATAATTACATTTTACTACAATTTATAGTTATTTTTCTTTCTAATTAATTTGGATTTGAACTTGTAAGATGGATAAGAAATTATTAAGTTTCTTTTATTAATTTTCATACTGATACTCGTTTAAAGGGTGTCTTTTTAAAATTGGTTTATTAAGAGACTTAATATTTCATAAAATAATGATAAATCAGGTTTAAATAATAAGTAATATCAATAAATGTAACGTGTTGCAACTACATCTGAATAATAAATATATTTACAAAACAAGGAGTGAAATTTAAACTCAAATAAATCATATTTAGTTCTTTAATCCCTCCAACCTTTCTCTTGAAATTTATTCTAAAACTGTAACCGTGCTTCACGGAATAATTAACTCTGCAAATTCTCAGGCAGTGAAATTTTTGATTGTGAACGTAAACGTGTCAGAAACCTCTCTTGACCTTGCCAGTCCAGGCTTCGATTTGATTTTTTATGGCCAACCCCCAGGAGGACCTGGTCGAGGGCTTTGCTTACCCACTGGAAGGTGCGTGGGCGGGGGCCCGTTGTTAGTCTTGCCGAAGGTGGTCAAAGCCGTGGAGCTGACCCCGAAGAGGATGATGAAGATGCCGAAGAGCATGGTCAGGCTGCCGCATTGTGTGAAGCGCTTCAGGGGCTGCATTTTGGAGCGAGGGTGCTGGGTGCCGTGGAAGTTTATTGAGATTTTGAGACTAAGATTACGAATTGAGCCGCTGCTGCCCTCCCCGGAGACGACGGTAATTCGGGTGTTATGTAAAATCGCGGGCCACCGACGACTTCTCACGCACTTTGCAAGCTCGAGAACTGCCCAAAAGGCTTTAAATTGGTTTCCCTAACGTCTTTGTTTCCTCTACTGGTTTCGCGAGGTAATTTTATGCAAATTTTCACACCGAAATTGTTTCCGCTCTGGAAAGAACGTCCGTTGCAAAATAAAACCGCACGAAAGGCGTCACTCCGACAAAAATCTCCTCAACTGTGTGGGTATTTGGGGTACTTGGCTCGCTGGTATCCTTCTCGATGGGGCTTGAGGTCCCGGGGTCTAAAGTCTCGATGTCTTAAGACAGTAGCTCCAACCAGTCGCCTGCGCGTTCGAAATGCAAGTGAAGAATTCGCGGCGCACACGGAGCTTAAGTTGGGGCGACGTCGCTGCTGACTCGCTGGGCTACTTGGCGCTCGCGCACACCACCGCCACCGACGCCCCACACACAAGCACACCCTCCGTAAGGCTCACACCCTAGCACCTGCTCGTCGCCTTCCTTGAAGCACCCCAAAGGCCCCTCAGCTGCTCGACAGAGAAGCGAACCCCGTTCCCAGCACGGAGCCAAGTCCATGGCTTTACCTAGATACTCTTCACAAAGGAAATTAAAACTTAAAGATGAATAGGTTTATATTTGTTTTGTGAATCTGGCAAATTAAGCTTATTAGAAAATATTAGAAAATTAGTTAAACAAAGTCTTAATATAAAGGATTATCGCAATTTTAGGCTTATTAAAATGTTTAATATTCAAAAGCCCATGAATAAAGTTATGTAATATTTTTCACTAAATTACCAGAAGTGTATTCAAGATAATTAGTTTTTCCTTTATTTGTGCACATTAATTTGTTGAGATACGTCAACGAACTTGTTTTAATTAACAGATTTAGCTAAAAAGAAAGCTGTGCATACAAAATTGGCAACAGAAATTCAGGTTCGATGAATATTCATATTATTGTGGCTAAAAACAGATTTGAAGAGAACAAAACGGATTTGTTTGACTTAATCTCAACTGCTGCCAAGATCTATCTTGAATTTTGCAAAACAACAAACAAATTATTCTTACGCACTATCCAACTCCAGGCGAGCTTAAATAATTTCACATATTCCGGGGCATCCATAAAATCCGATTCCAGGAGGAGAGCCACCTGCCTCTGCCTGCATGCATAATTAAGAGATCCCCCGGGCCGACGAAGGGTATTCCACTACATTAATGTTCCGCCTGGCTGAGAGGAGGCGGGCAGGCAAATCTGCGGGTAGATTTTGAACTTGCCAAGCGGCTGACTCCGTATAATTTGGGCGGGCGGGACGGATGGGTTCGGCATATATTGTTGTATGGTAAGCAAGCTCCGACTACGACTACGACTCCGACGCACTTGTAACTGCTTCGTCGTTTCGTGAGCGGGTTTTGGTTAACGAAGATGAATTTTTACCTGTAGTTGGTAGTTGCTGCCTTGTGTTTAGCTTTGGCATTGCCTTCGTGCAGTTCTATGTGGTTGTTGTGGCCGTTGTTGGTGGTGGTAGCAGCGACCTCGTCTTGTCCTCGTCCTGGTCCTGCCGTATGGTGCGATGGTGTGCTGTGTGTGTTATAATAATGACGGAGGCATTAGAGCCATTGCATAGCCTACTTTTTGGGGCCCGCAGAGTTTTGGCCCAAACAATAAAGTGTAACATTAGCACGCACCAAAAACAACAACAAAAACTGGTTAGTCAAAGGTAAATAGTTATTTTGGCCATTATTCCTGCGCGCTTTCTCTTAGTTGCTGCTTACAACACTGAGCTACAGCGTGACATCTCTTTGGTTGTAACTCATTAATAATATAATTTATTACAATATTTAAAGCATTTTTATACAAATGTGTAATTATATCTTTGAAAAAATATAATAAATATAATAAATAAATAAAAAATAATAAATATCTTTAAAAAAATATCAAAAGCAACTTAGAGACTATATTAAAAATAAAATTCAGATAAAATGAACATAAGATAAACTTTATTTGAGACTTATTTAACAATACGATTTAGCTTATGTGATCCCCCTAAGTAGACAAAAAAAAGGTAAAGGTAAAGCAAGTATCCAAAATTCCAAAGGAAACAATTATTTTGTAGTCCAGTGCAAGTTTCCTCCAGGTGGTGCATGGCCCTAATTACGTTTCTGGAAGTGCCCAGATGAGTGGGTTTGCTTGTTGCTTACAACTTTTAGATTGCAACACAACTGGAATACCAGCACATAAAAAAGGTTGCAGGCCACGCCCCCAGGCCAATTTCACAAATCACTATTTAGGTGGATATATCGAACAGCCGAAAAAAAAAACGGAAAACAAAACGGATACGGATACGGAACTTTCGGCCATGTCTGCCATTGTCTCTCAAGCCTCCTCCTAGCCGCCGCTGCAAACTGCATGTTACCCCAAAAAGGAACACCTTGAGGTCAGAGTGGACTCAGCTCTGACATGAAACATTTGCCCAATTTGCTTACACAAATTCCTTTCGTTTATTTTTGGCCGCTTTTCCGATTGTGGAAAATGTCAAGCTCCTTATCTGCCGCCGCGATCGCCTCTTATAAACGATTGTTTTAATCGCTGCGACAGCATAAACAATTTTCCCTTAACTAAACGCGCGCCATCGCAGCGAATTCATTTGGCACACGCACAGGGCGAACGGAAGGGCTTTCCAGAAAATATTCACACAAATATCGGTGGGATATAAGTAATTAGGATACGTTCTTTTCGGGTTCAAGGACCATGGGTGGGAACAAACATCTACGGTTTAAAGATTTGCTTATGTAATTTTGTAAGAAGTCAATAGCAATTACAAAAGTGTATTCAATTACCAATTATTCCGATTTGTAATATTAATTGCATTAATTTTGTTTTTCTATAATACTTACACTCTAATCATTTTTATTACTTAAGTTTACGTTTCCCTTTGCGCTTCTGAACAATTTCTGAGAACTTTATTGGTCACATCTGTAATTAAAGGAATTCTTACTTTCTTCATTTCCTCAGCTTTTGTAATGACATTAATAAATGCGACTTTACAGTGATTTATTCCACAGTGGCGTTTACGCAAGTCCTACAAATCCTACATCACACAACTGAAATACTTGTAAGTATAAATATATTTATTTAATTATTATTTTGGAGAGATGGCATGCCGGCAGCTCCATTTAATTCGCCATGCGGCAAAGTCCGAAATTTATTTCGGATATTTATTTCTTGACATTATTGATAAATGTTCCTGGCCACAGCACAGAAACGGAAAACAAGCAGGAAAATTATATAGAAAACTCACGAAATCTTTCGCCCAAATCAGAGAGACTGCAGCGAATCGGTGGCACCGCCTCAGGATTTTCCCGCGTAAAACCTCCGTCCCTTCAAGAGGCGATTGTAATTAAAGAACTAATTCCCTTTCAACAATCTGGGCGTCATGTTTTTGGTCTTAACTGATGATTAATTAGTGCGGCGACTGTAGAATTTCTCCGTCTAGGGGCCGAACCCGGCGATATATAATTTTCTCACGAAATCTCATCGGGGTGTACTCATGCCTAGAGGTCATCATATTTCTGCTGATTATTACTCCGCATTAGGTTCTTGAAAAAATGCCAATTTGGGTCCTTTAATTCCATATTATGACCACGTCTAATTGCACACACACATGGAGGGACGCAGAGACTCTGCCCCGCATGCAAGTTTGTTTTCGTGCGTTCCTCGACATGCACACCAGCAACCCACGAAAAGGTGGCCAAGGAGGAGCCCTCGGTGAAGCAAGGAGGAGGCCAACTTCTTCACTGCTGCCATCGAAAGTTGCATGCAAGACGATGGCAAATAGTGGCTACTTGTTATAGCCTTGTCTCTGGGCCAACACTTGACCAAATAACCTTTCCATGACTTTCCCAATTTATCATTCTCCACTCGACCCCTAAATGCAGCCAAATGCATGCTAAATATACACATATATGTGTACATATATACGGATTGCTTCAAGTTCATTTGTTAATACACACCTTGGTTTTAGCAAGCGAGGCGACACTTTTAGGGGACATTTTTCGGTCTGCCTTCGCCTTCGCCTCTGACTTTGACTCGGACCGCCGCTCGTTACGTATACGCAGTGAGGTCTGCCCCCAAGAACAAACAGGCCAATTCGCATGTCATGTTGGCCGGTCTCAAAACAACTCCGAGGGACTGAAAACATAAAAATAACTGCGAAATGCTAAAGCTCACGAACTTATTATAATAACTCATGCGTGGTTAGGTTAAGACGTCATGGCCTAAGCCGACGAGTCCTTAGGGGGATTATAATTAAGCAAGTGTACGGAGTAGTAGTAAAAAATATATAGGATTAACAAGGGAAATAAGGCAATAAGAAGTTTATTTAAAAATATATGTAGTTCTTGGCAAGGTAATTAAATTTATAATTCGTTTTTCAAACGAGCTTCTTGCGGAGTGAATTATAGCACTAGGTTAATTTATTTCTTAATTTAATGCAAGCCATATTCAAAAACTATTGCATGCGATGCCTTACTTTAAATATGCAATAGCAGAAATATGACAAACCAATTTTCTGCTTAATTCGTCAGGGAATGCCTTATATTGCATCCAATAATTACAAAATAACCACTCAGCGGCGGAACGAAGCTCTCTAAATGCATATGAACAGCCACAAGCACATAAAACCCTGTTTATGGAGCCATTAACTGGCCGCCCTAACAAGTAGCACGTCGAGAACGAGATGGCATCGCCGTACACCTGGCAGTGAACAACCTACAGAAGTTGCCTATAGACTATATAATAACCCGAAAAACTCCGGATTCCCATTTAATTTTGATGGAACATGACGATTCCATTGACCTATCTAGAGGCGAAAGCCAAAAACTCATTAGTGGCGGCGTCATCGTCGTCGGACGTTATTCATTACTCACCGAAACTGTGTTAGGTGAGGTGGGAGCTCCAAAGGGGTGGTACAGTGCCCGACAAATATGCAAATTTACGCACATCAAAAAGTGAAAGTTCTAGTGGAAGGTACCATAAAACGGGACGAAAGCCCAGGAATGGAATGGAGTATACTCGTTTGCAAAAAAATCAATGCAGGCCAGCGGAGCAATGTGGTCAGTAGGGAGAGATGCCTTCAGCGCTGGAGAAGGGCCTGGCGGAGGCGGAGCGGCTCCGGCTTCCCGCGGGTGGAACACGATTAAACCGCTCTGATTATGGGTTACGACCATTTCTTATGGTGGCCCAAAAGCGCCAAAAACTTCTTCAACAAAATTGCCCCAGCCGAGTCCTCGACCATTGATGACGGCTCCGTTGCACGCAATCCATGACATCACCAACGTGGTCGACCGGGCCGCGTTCGCGGTATCGTATCCAAATATTGCACCTCCCGAACTGACCCACAATTACTTGGAGTGCTCACACTTTCGGTGGGGGCCGAGGAAGTTGGGGTTTCCGCACCGCATCCCTGGGACACCAGCAAAAAGTCGTAGGGAAACCATAGGAATCCAAATGCACCTCACTTAATTATTCTAATTCGTTTTTGTGCTCCTCAAGAGCACTGAACCTGTCTTGGGAGTCCGGGGCTTGAGTGACATTCCTTAATTGGAATTCAAATTAAAAAGTGCCTGAATTTAATCGCTTTTTCACTTGTTGTATTATTAAAATGCAATTTTACCGGACCCGGATTTACTTGGGCGGCGTTGGGACCCGCTACGATTTCCCGCCGGACATGCAAACTTCAATTGTTTGTCATTAGGGCCAATCTCGGGGTAAACTGACCTTTAGCCTCACCGCCATAAAGAAGTCATTCGACTTGGCTTTTTAAATTATTGGGTTTTTTAATTATTGAATGAGTCAGTCGGTGAAGAAGAAGTCCATAATAGAGACTCCTTTCAAGGCCATCTCGCCATATTGTGAGTGTGCCAAGTACGTTACTATATTTTAAAATTGCATTCCAAAAATATAATAAGTATTAAGAATCATCATTCATAATAATTATCCTCATATTAAAAATTGATTTATTATTTTTTATATCAAACTATCCATAAATCATAGAACCCGGTAACTTCTGCTTTGTTAAATCCCGATGTAACTGACCTGCTATAAAAACAAAAAAAAGCTATGTATTATTCCTCGTATAATGTTTGGATCAAGCAGCCAGTAAAATAAACTTTCTTTTGATATCTGAAAACTACTTAAAAGTTGGACTTGAAAAAGTAAGTTCAGTATAAGTTTGGATAATCAACTCGATAAATAATCCTGACAGCTACATACATACCTACACTACCCTGTGAAGCCAGATAAGCCGGTTAAGGAGCCACAACATGAAGTGCAGTGCCACCCAGCAACTTCGTAGTTCCACCTTCCAACCTGGGCATTAGCTCCAGCCAAATGTTTATTTGATTGTTTCGCGTTTTATCGCGGCACGTGTCCCGAATTTACTCGAAATGAGTAACTTCCGCTCTCATGAATGAAAAATTACTTACCACGTCTAAACACCAGGTCCTTCTTTGTGGTTAAAGCTATGGCTCTCATGGATTTTCAATTTTCGCACCTCCACTACGGCTCCGAAGCCTAGAACTACGACTAATCTATGACTAATTATCAGAGCGACTTAAACGTAGGAGCAAGTCAATGTACCATAAAAGGAGGTTAATTCTATGCAATTTCGCAAGGAGTCCGTGATTACTTTTCCTTCAAGCAGACGTATTAATTACAAAGCGTAGTACATTAAGGCCCACGAACTCTGAGCCTGCATAATGGTAATTATAAGAAATTAGAGTGGGCCAAACAAATCCTGTGTAGGGTTGTAAAATAAGAAAGGAATAACTTTTCAACACTTTTATAACATTAAAAAAAGTTAAATTAGAAGCATATTTTCTTGAACTACTATGTTGTTGGCCTTTAAAAAGTTTCATTTGCTATTTTGCTTTCAAAATGTAATCTAGAACTTACTTAAAAATCTGCCAGAAACTTGGGAACTGAGTTAAAACATTAGCTCTTCAAAAGCAATTGCTAACCCATAAAAGAGAAGAGCTATAGGGCGAACATTACATTTTATATTTTATAGGTATTTGTAAGATAACATTTGACCACGACTTGCGCTTGAAATACGTACTCCCTCAGTTTGAGAGCTGTGAGTTGGAGAGGTTCGAGCTATGTTCCGAGTCCGAGGAAGGGCCCGGATGTGAAGGTCCTTGCTGCTGATGCGACTGTGGCTGTTGTGTCTGTGTTTGCTGCTGAGTGTGGGAATGGGGATGATGCGACGGCTGCTTAGACTGGATGGCAGTGCCAGACTCGTAGTTGATGCGAATCCATTGCCCCTCGGTGTTCTCCTTCCACAGCGTGACATTGTTATCGCCCCCAGTGACGGCCAGAATGTTGCCGGTGGTGGACCAGGATACGCTCCACACAGCATCCTCGAATGTGTGCAGCACACTAGAAGTCCACTGTGTCAAATCTGCGTTGCTGCTCCACACGATCACGTGACGATCCTGAGAGGCAGTAGCGATCTGCGACCTATGCAGGCCGATCGATGGCGCCCAGGCCACATCACGAACCCAATCGGAATGGGCCTCCAGACGCTGCTCCTCCACCCAGCGATCGTTCTCTTCGCGCCAGATCTTCACCAGGTTATCGCATCCACCGCTAACCAAACGCTTTACGGCCGTAGAGCGCGAGGTGACGCGCTGATCGAATGCCGGATCCGGAGCCTGGGCCGGGCACCAAGAAATCGCATTCACGCCAATGGTATGAGCATTTGGAATCTTCTTAGCGTCCCACACACCGTAGTCTGTGTTGCAGGTGAGCACCGAAATGGAGCCATCCGAACTGGCGCAGGCCAGCACCAACCCGTATTCAGATGGTCCAAAATCCACCGAGTTCACCGAGGAGTCGTGGTTGCTGTATTCGTAGCTGAAATGTGGCAAGCAGAAAGGTTAGATGTGTGGCAGCCATTGAATGATAACAACTTAAATATATGTACATGTGTCCCACATATGTTTGTTTATGCAAGTGTGGGTGAGTGTTTGTTGTACCCTCTACCAGAGTACGGTTAGCTGATAAACATGGAGAGTTGTGTCAATAAGAGAAGTCAGTACTGATATGAAAGTTTCAAGTTCGTAAAATCTATCGAAGCCATTTCCTTTTAGATTGTTAAAATATTGCATGCATTTAATGGAACGAATCTTGATTAGTGGGTATCTCGCAGTCGTTGCTCTCCCTGAACATACCCCCTTGTCTGTGTGGGCGAGGTTGCCGCAGTGTGCGTGCATTTACTCACAGCTTGGTCCAGTCGCGGGGCGTTGTAGACTTCCAGATGATCACCTTGCGGTCGTAGGAGCATGAGGCCAGAATGTTGCCGAACTTTGGGTGGGCCCATGCCACCTGCCACACTGGTCCCTGGTGGCCTTTGAGCTCCGCCAGCGCCTTGTTGTTCTTGCGCGAGTGGAAGATCCGGACGCTGCCGTCCGAGGAGCAAGTGGCCAGCAGCAGGCCGTAGAAGTCCAGGGCAGCGTGGTGGACCATGTCCTCGTGCTCGGTGTCGATTTCCTGCAGCAGGCTCACCATGTTACTAGAAATTCCTTAGTAAAGTCGCTAGATAAATTAAATAAATGCAAGTCGTGTTTTTTTCCGGCGCTTGACGTGGAGCTAGGGATGTGAAAATGCCGATACGATAGAAATATCGAGAGTATCGATGCAGGAAACATCGATACATCGAACATAGATGTTTTCAGCATCACTAGGAGTTCTCTCAATTACCGGTTGGCAATTCATATTCATTTCTTCCCCATACAAAAATTACCGATGGTAATTCATGCCCACCTTTCTTCCCTATACAAAAATTACCGATTGGTAATTCATGCCCACCTTTGTTTTCCCGATTGGGAACCGATGTTTGATGCGTCGAAACGGAACAGTGGGAAATTGGAACACGAAAACATTTTTTATATATAATTTATTTTGTAAATAAGGCATTAATTTTAACAAAATAAACTTCCAGCATGTTGAGAATTAAATTTACTAATAGTTTTTCTTGGGTTTGGGAAAACTATTATAAACTGTTATAAAAACGTAGCCAAGTTTCAAACCTTATTGGCTATAGGAAGGTTCGAAACTTGGCTATTTTATACCAGTTTCCAGTTGCTTGCTGCTGCCTTCTGTTCGCCTGGTATCTGAAATCCCAAATGTAAAAATATTGCAATATAGCTAGATAAAACTGGCACAAGATTTAAAGAAGTCACCGCATGTGCGGTCAGGCGACCAATTAAAGATAACATTTAATTGCCACCACTAAATGGAGATGTATGCTGCGGGAATTAACCAGCCAAATCGGCTATATAGGCTGTAATTAAATGGTAGCGTCACCTTCTTCGCCTTTCCCGCCAATAAATAAATAAAAATAAATTAAAATAAAATTATTCTGCTAGGCATAATCTTTTTACATAGCTACAGATTTTGTACATACATGACATATGTATGCGTATAATAAAGATTCAGTAGTTTACAGCTGCTGAATCAACGATCAAATGTTATCTTTTAAAGCTTATTAAGCTTAAGATTAAGACCAGATGTGATAATCTAGCTATAACATAACATTAACAGAACTTTAACATATGTTATGTTATTGCCAGATTTTTTCGTGTCCATAGATGGCGGATTGCCTTTAAAAGAGAAAATGAACATTGAGGTAATAAAAATACAAATTGCTCTCCCAAAGAAAAAAATTAAGACCTCGTCGTGATTTCTTTTGTAATTTATTTTATTTGCTTGTGGCTTCTTTTTATAATGTAATGCATATAAATGGTGGTGTTGTTTTTGTTTGTTTAAGAAAAAACCACAATCATTTCACTTTATTAGTTAAATACAAATAAGTTTTTCGTTCTTCTTTTCTTTTCCATTCCTACCTTTTAATTTAGGATAAAAAATATATTAAAAATATATAAAACAAATTCGCTATATACAAGTCCCCAAAGAAGCCCAAGCCACCTTTTAATTTGAGATTAAAAAAATAAAATAGTTTTATTAATTACATTTTGTTTTTATTTATATTTGCATTATTTTCTCCTCAATATCAATAAAAAAAAGTCCTACAATTGAACACTGGGGGCGCCAAAAGAATTTCAAGTATGTGCTGTAAAAGTATGTAAAAAAGTTAACAGAACTGTTTTAGTCAGAACTTATTTATGGACCCTTGTCTATCTAACTGAACAAACCTAAAAATTTAAATGGGTTTTTATTTAATATTTTTATAGATATTAATAAGTTTAATGAATACATGAAGTTTTGAAATGAATGGAATCGGTTCGAGCCTTTTATACTGTTTAAACTTGACTAAAAAACGTTTTAATTTATGATTTATTTTAATTATTTTCATTTATTTATTAAACAATAAAGAAAATAAAGCTTTTACTATTTATTTTTTTAAAATGTTATTCTGGATATTAATTACCATTATAAAAAAACAGCAGTCTTATATATACAAGTCATAAAATAAATATTACATCAATTTAGAATGGAAAGAAAACGTTAAAATAAAACAATGGCATACAATTTTATACCCTCGCAAAGGCTATTATAATTTTAGTAACAGGGGAGATTTGACTTGGCTTCGACTTTGAATCGGATCCGCATCCTTAATTCCCGAAATTCCCACCAGCAGCAAACACACGACCATCCGCCCGCCCTACTTGTCACTGCTGACGTCTAAATATTATTCCCAATTAAAGTCATCGAGCGCCTTAGGTGGCCCATTTACAGCCCACTACCAGTAACCACCCACTTCCACACCCATTGCCACATCCCCCACTTCCACTTCCTTTTTCCTTGGCAAGTATTGTCCATGTATTGTCATGGGTATATAGCCAGCACTTCCTTCGTTGTGTTGTTTGTTGCCTATTATGAAAATAATTATTTCAATAAAGGGGGGAAAAGAAAAGCACAAAACGGCCCGCAACAATAGGAAGCGGCAGCCGCACCACCCATTCCACCCCACTCACTCGTCGCGCGACCCTCGAGCAAACCCTCTTCGTCAGCAGAAAATCTCTGCGGCGCACACTCACGTGGGGAAAGCGAGCCGGAGAAAGAGAAAATGGAGAGAGACTTCCAGCCGGCTCTCTCGATGCTCGTTGCTTTTTGAGTGGAACAACAGCCGCCATTATGTTTCAGCCACCCCACATCACCCACCGCCCACTCTCCGGTCCACTGTGTATATCCTTCTGTTTATTGCCTGCCCATTGTTGAGTGGTTTTCCCCGGGAAGTCCTCGCAAACGTATGCTTTAGCCAAACACTGCCGTTTAAACTTAAAAGCTTCAGCAGCAATAGGAGTTAAGAAAAAAAAACAAAAGGAACATGTCCTGCTGCGAGGATATGTCGAGGTTGGATTATAATGAGCGTGGCGGTCGCGTGGCTGTCAAACATTCCGCATCATTTGCCATAGCCGCAAGGCGTAATTCACACGACAGAGATGAAAAGCCAAGACCGGCGACAAATTGAGCGGCAATCAAGTGAGTTTTCCGGCCAGCGTCCGGAAATCCGAATGGAACTGCAGTGCGAACTTACCGTCGGGAAGGACCCGGTGCATTTTCAGATGCGATGTGGTCAGCCGGATGTCGGAGGCCTTGTCCAGTTGCGAAATAATCAACGCTATGCTAGCGGCAGTGATTTGGCCAATTCACTCGGTGATACTCGGTGTTTTCCCACTCACGTCACGTGCTTTCCTCTATCATGGCACACGTAATGGCTATGCAAGAAATCAAAAAACATATATAACAGTCTGATATCACCTGTTTGCAGCTGAGATGCTTTCCTCTCGGCCAAGCAGTTTGAACAGCTTCCAAGCGGAAATCCTGAAAAGGATCCCGCTGTTCCTACCTGATCTATAAGAAATCTGCCATTGGCTGAGCTGAGTTCTACCTGTCCGGGCAATTGACCTTTCGCAATGCCACTAATTCGGCTCGATCCCTCAGAGAGAATGGCAAGCGTTGATGCCATCTCCCTCGACCTGACTTCTGCATCCAACAGGTTGAGGAGTTGACTTTTATCTACATACATATTATTCGTCTATGTGGCTCTGTATAAGCACATAAAACACAAATGATTTCTCACACAGACACGCATTCAGATTGAGATACCAAACATTTGGTATGACCCACAGTCAGCACCTTGCCATTGATAATTTCAAACGTGATTTTGGCGCAGTTTTGCCAAAATCCGAGTTCCCTGGCCAGTTTAAAGAACTTGCTGCTGTCACCTTGCTATGTATGGTTTTTATGTTAAAATGTTAATTAAACTGTTTTAGTTCGTGCTTATTCCTGGACCCTTTCTTTTTTGGCAGTCTTCTCGGGAAGCACTTCATCCTTTTCAAGTGAAGCTGCCGGCAGATATATTCTCTGTTCATCCAGTATATTCCTTCCGTCAACTCTGGCAAATCTGGCAAAGCCATTGAACTTAAGATCAAGGCTTTCCATGATATCAATAATGGCTATCTTTTAAGTGAAAGCCATTTCCGGGTCTATGTGGAGGAGAAGTCCACACACCTCTTTTAATTTGTTGATTTCTGCTTTACATAGTTCATATATGAAGCTAATTAATATAAAATAAATTGCCTAATAATCTTTGTCTGTTAAAATTGTATACAAAATGAAAATTAATCTTCATAACTATGCTAGTCGAATGCTGAGTATTCAGTAAGTATTCAGTCTTAAAGCAATGGTCATCGAAGAATGGTCATCATCCAACTTATCATTAACTTAACCGAAATAATAAGTTGGTTACTGCCCTCCCCAATCTTAGGTTTCAATTCTAAACTAGTAAAAAAGAGAATTCAATACAAAACACTACAAAAGAAGCTTCTCACCAATTTCCGGTAAATTAACCTTTTCAAGATTCCATCCCCATTTCATTCATTTTTATATAATTATTATCCAATTGCAACAGCAATAAACACACAATCTTAGCCATACAAAAGTTAGCTTCCGTTCATGGATTTCTTGATAATTATAACCCTTCTCTTATTGCTTATTGTTCACCCACATAATAATTTATTTATTCAAATTAGAAAAAATTGCGATAATAGTTAATGTTACATTTACAATTATTTACTTGACTTATGAAGATCATACTTGATATCTGCATAGTGGAGCGGCCCCTTCACTATTTACAAATCATTTCGCGTTTTATATATACATAGACATAGCTGTGGATCGTATATGCACTCACGATCTTGGGATCGCGTAAATAACTATTTATAGGCATTAAATGTAAGTATGTGCAATTGAATTAAAGTTAGTTTTTTATGAACATTTTACAGTTAATTCTCTTAGGGCTAACATCTATCTTAGAATTTGTATTTCCTCGCCGCGGTTTGTTAACAAGGACTTCTCAGATTCGCATTACATGTTCTGCCTGTGCCGAAAGCAGAAAGGGGAAACTTTTTAATAAATAAGAAACACCGCGAATAGATAGATAGAGCTGGTACAGTGGCAATTTCAATTCGCAGATTTGGTGGCTCAGCCACATATTACATTTCGAACTCGCGGACTCGCGGGGTGTCCGGCGGAGGGGCGGGGCAGTCGACGCGTTTGCTGGCTTGCTCGATTGTTTTAGAAACAACAACATCAACAAGGACAACAGTAACAACAACAAAATCAGGCTGCTGCTAATGCACAAAGTCGTTGGGTATGTAGTGCTGCGGCTCCACGATCACGCTGGTGTAGTGGGGCGTGGCCACCACCGCCGCCGCCGCAGCAGCAGCATTGACTGTCTTAAAGCTCTCTGCAAAATCACTGACTACCCTCTGCTGCTGCTGCTGCTGGTGGGGCATGGCGTACTGTTGCTGCTGGTATTGCTGCTGCTGCGTCTGCAGTCGCTGCTGCTGCTGCAGATGCTGATGCTCCATCAGATGCTGTTGCTGCTGTTGCTGCTGTTGCTGGGAGCTATTGTCCGAAAAGTAGCTCAGCTCGAAGGTGTGACTTAGGTCGCTGTAGGTCGTCTGCGACGGCGAGGTGCCGTTCACTATCGAGGCATTTCCGGTGGACAGCTGCCGCTCGCTCTCCGAGCTGCTGGAGCAGCTATTCGAGTTGGCCGAGAAGGGGCGTATCATCGATGTGGCCACATCCACGGTGGCATCGTAGTCGTAATAATAGTGGTTATTGTTGCTGTAATACAGGTTGCCCGTGGTGGTGTCGGGATACTGCATTTCCGTGGAGTACACACCCGAGGACGAGGCCGAGGCGCTGGAGCCGCCGCCTGCACTAGAGGCGGTGCCACCGCCCACACTGCTGGTCGAGCTGACCACAAGATCGTTGAGCGGCGGATAGAGCTGGGTGTAGCTCAAGCTGTCGTGATCCATGCTGGCGGACTGCTGCTGCATCTGGTGGTGGTGCCAGGCGCCATTGTTATTATTGTTACTGCTATTGTTGGTCGCCGAGGGCACGGGTGTGACGGCATTGGGCGGCTGCAGTGGCAGCTCCGGCTCAAAGTAGGGATCCAGCTTGGGACTGGCGCTCAGGGCCAGACTAACTGGCGTTCCCGGACCCACTGCCTGGCCGCCACTGGCCACCGCGCACTGTGGCTGCTGCTGCTGCTGCTGGGGAACCACCTGTGCTGCAGCCGCCGCCGCTTGGGCCGCCTGGGCCTGTGCCGCCGCTGCTGCCGCCGCTTGGGCCGCTGGCGAAATGGGCTCCCGCTTAACCACTCCGGTCTGAATCTCGTTCAGCACCAAGTCTTTCACCTCTCGTTCGCTCAGCACATAGTTGACGCTCACGATGAACACCTCTCGCGAGGAGCGAGAGTTGTGCACCAATGTGGCGTACGACTGCACCCACACCCAGCCGCCGCCCTTGGTCAGGAAGCGATAGTATTTGGTGGTAACTTGTCCTTTGTACAGCACTGAAGGGGAAACAAGAAAGGGGCAAGCGTTAGACTCCAAGTCAAGTGATTTTCCCATTCAGGATTAATTTTTTAAACTGGAAAAGTCTTCTTACGGATTTGGTGGGAGCAGCGCATGGCCATTATGTCCGCAGCGTGGATGTACTGATACAGCGTCTTCTCGATGAGGTCCTGCGGCTCGTATCCGGTTAGCTGCGATACGCTGTAAGCAAATAAACAAAACAGGCGGCGTAAGTACGATGAGTAAGGGTCGCGGAATCCTTCTCGCAGTGCAAACAGTGAATGGTTATTGCTGTTGCCTCCGCTATTGGATTTGGTTTGTTTCATTTTATTTGGCCGGGTTACTTTTGTCAACGTCAATTCAATTATGCAGAAACAACAAAAAACGGAGCAATGGGGCTGCTTCCCGGTACTTTGGGGGTTGCTCGGCACGACGGCACGAAGGGCGTCAGAATGGGATGGCTATAGGCTATGGCATCATGAGGGTAATTGAGTGACAATAATGTCAGACAAAGTGGGCTGGTTTTTTGGTCCCCTCGACACCCACACATACACACCCCCACAGCCACACACACTTGGAAAAGCACAGACAAAGGAAAATCAAGCTCAAGAGGGAAATGATTTGTTTTCCTTTTAGTCATGTCCTCCCGTCTTGCTTACATTTCCTTTTTTCATATTCTTCTCTTCATTCTCTTTTTTGTTTCAAGTACTTTGAAAGCATTATCTTTTTGGGGGCGGTTGCTGGTGTTTTTTTTTTTTATCGTGGTGTAAAAAAGGAATTCGGCGGCCCTTTTAAATATTTGCCTAGTGTCGAATGTACGGCAAACAGGCTGGGGATACTTGCAGGATATTTCTGACACAGAAAAGATACAAGAGAGTTGGCTCTTTGTAAAGTGTTAAAGTTTGAATTTCTGAACCTAAAAGCAGGGATTTCGAATTTTAAACTTTAAATATTCCCTTATCCTGACATTCTAATTGATTTCCAAATACAAGTTTAAAAAAAAAACACTTACCGTGCATCGAAAAATATTAGCTTCATGTCCAGCTTTGCCCGGAACATGAACATATTCTGGTGCAGCTTGATTTCTGTGATGGCAGAGGAAGGCAGCGAGTGTCCAACGGCCACCAGGCCGAGATTCTGGATAAGGCTGCCCTGACCATCCCCACAATCGGGATATATCCGAGCCTTGAGATAGCCTGAGCAGTGTATCACCTACATAAACAGACATATTTGTTTAATTTAAAAATTGTTTGCAATAATTTATTGATTTGAAGTTTGGAGTTAATCAATTCATTAAGAGTCCTACCTTAAAACCGGAAGTGGTGAGGCCAGCATTCCTCTTGGCCAGCACACACTTCATGCGCAGGAAGAAGGTCTTCTCGATTTCGATGGTGTGCGAGCCACGATCGTGGCCGTAGGCGGATGGATGCTGGACGCCATTGGGACTGCCTATGGGCGTGTGCGTCTGGGCGAGCTGTAGGGAGTTGAGAAAGGCAGCCTGTGGCGTGAGTACAGTGACAGTGTATGGGAAAGAGACCAGAGTCCGGCGAAAGGAAGAGAGAGCGAGAGCAAGAGGAAGAGGGCCAACATTTAAAATGTGCCACAGATTTTCTTTTCGGTTTTCTTATCATATGTGCTGGTACTCACTGGGTGCTGGTTGATGTGTGGATGCAGCGACAAAATGGCATTCATCTCGTCCTGATCGTAGTTGTGAATGTACTCGAATATCGAGTTGCCAGTCAGCTCCACCTGAAAAATAAAATATGGAAAACATATAGGAAAGGTAAGAAAATAGATAAAGTGTTATTATATCCTGATATTTTCTAGTCGATCTAGCACTATAGAAACTAGATTTCTGGAAGTATTTCAAGTATTTCCACTTTCTCTTTAAGATGCAATTTTCATTTAATATTAAAGAAAGAACGCACTTCCTTTGGTTGGGATTGAGTGCCAATTAGTTGGAAAATGTAAATGAATCGCCTGTATTGAGGCTTCGGGAGCACTTCCAGCCCTGCAACCGCACCATTGACTTGCAAAGGCAAGTGGCGGTGATACAAAAAGGCAACGTGGCAGGTGGCACCCGGAAATTTATGCGCATAAATCAGGACACAAGAACCACTCACCTGACTAAGGCCCAAATGCACGGAGGCCGTTTCCGAGATGTACATGATTTTGCCATCTGGAGCCACCACGAAGATGAAGCCATCCAGGGTTTGCAGCAGGTGAGAGCCCAGCTCCTTGATTGTAGCGCCGCGTTGCATGGCGGGCGATGAGCCCCAGGCTTCTCCAAGACCTGAAAGGAAGGTGAGCGGAAAATCTTTATTAATTTTCAATATAAATGAATCCACAAAAAAGTTGTAACTTGGCTTCGACTTTGAATCGGATCCGCGTCCCTAATTCCCGAACCAACAGCAAACACACGACTGTCACGCCCGCCCCACTTCGCACTGCCAACATCTAAATATTATTCCCAATTAAAGTCATCGAGCGCCTTAGGTGGTCCATTCACAGCCCACTACCAGTAACCACCCACTTCCACACCCATTGCCACATCCCCCTCTTCCACTTCCTTTTTCCTTGGCAAGTATTGTCCATGTATTGTCATGGGTATATAACCAGCACTTCCTTCGTTGTTTGTGGCCTATTATTAAAATAATTATTTCAATAAAGGGAAAAAGGAAAAGCACAAAACGACCCCCAACAATGGAAAGCGACATCCACATCACCCACCCCATTCCAGTCGCTCGTCCGCTCGAGCAAAGCCAACCCCGGCGATAAATTGAGTGGCAATCAAGTGAGTTTTCCGGCCAGATTCCGGAAAATTTCAAACTGCAAGGAAAACTTACCGTCGGGAAAGACCTGGCGCATTTTCAAATACGATGTGGTCAGCCGGATGACGGAGGCCTTGTCCAATTGCGAAGTAATCGCCGCTGGCAGCGGCAGTAATTTGGCCAATTCACAGAACTCTGTGTTTTCCTTTTCACGTCGCGTGCGTGCCGCATTTTTGCTTTTCTCCTTCATGGCACACGTTTTGGCTATATCTGCAAGAGATCAGAAAACACATATAGTTAGTACTACGTCAGGACTTCAAGCAATCAATAAAAACAGCTGAGAACCGACCATGCAATCTGCTCTCGTAGCAGTCCTTGCGCACTCTGCGATGGTTGGTCATGTTTTTGGTTTTATTTTTGTGTATTTTGCGTCTTAAATCCTTGTTCGTCCTGTGAGCTGTAGCTCATATCCCTGCAATCACCTGTTTGCAACTGAGATGCTTTCCTCTCGACCAAGCAGTTTTAAGAGTTTCCGAGCGGAAATCCTGAAAAGGATCCCGCTGCTGCTACCTGATCTATGAGAAACCTGCCATTGGCTGAGCTGAGTTCTACCTGTCCGGGCAATTGACCTTTCGCAATGCCACTAATTCGGCTCGATCCCTCAGAGAGAATGGCAAACGTTGATGCCATCTCCCTCGACCTGACTTCTCAATTCAACAGGTTGACTCTAACCCACCACAGGAGTTGACTTTTATCTACATACATATTATTCGTCTATGTGGCTCTGTATAAGCACATAAAACACAAATGATGTCCCACGCAGACAGGCACACACAGGAGGAGAGGCTAGGACATACATTTGGGATGACCCACAGTCGGCACCTTGCCATTGATAGTTTTCGAACGTGATTTTGGCGCAGTTTTGGCAAAATCCGAATCATGCGAATTCCCGCTGCGCCCCGCTTCCCATTGAGTCGCTTTCCCTGGCCAGTTTAAAGAACTTGGTGGCACTACAAGGAATTTGCACGAAATTACTGGCTTATTGACATAGGTCACGTAGTTTTAATGCAGCTTATAGTGTTCATATCTTCCTGCCGAATTGGCCACAATGAAGGTCGGTTTTTCCCAGCACAAAACGTTTCCAAGAATGCTGCTTAACTTCCGGAGTTTAATGATTCTTTTCGGTTACTTTAACTGCACAACTTAATATAAATAAATTGTCCAAAAATATTAACAAATTGGCTGTTTTTTATGCACTTTATATCGGCGAGTATAAAGTACGATCAGCTTAGACCTGATTTCATAAATATTTCTTTTTTCTGCCGCATCCCAAAATGAAACATTTGTCAAAAGGCAGAGATTGAGGGAATCGCCGGCATCCGCTACACATTCGCAGGAGCAACAGATTTGCTCAACGATCATAATCCTAAAGAATATTCAGCGCTAAGCCGCAACGCAAATGTGGCAACATGCGCGTCTGAAGTGAGGTCGCCGGTCGCCCCCTTTTTCCATATGGAAAAGGAAACCAGGAAAAATATGGAAAAACGGATAGGCGTTTCCCGTTAGGCCACGATTATTATAAATGACTCGAACAGGAGTTAGCCGGGGGGGTTGAGTCTGAGCATGTGGTGGAAAATATTCTATAATAGGATAGTTTATGGACAGTAAGTGGGTCAAAATCATGCAAGATTTAAGCTGGTTTCGGAATGAATATTTCAATGTTTCGTAAATGTTTTGTATGTAGGAAAATTTAATACATCAGCTATAACCTAAAGTATTTTAAAAGGAACAACAAATGGAGAATGTAGAGAGACTTTGTAATGTATCTTGAAACTTTGTCAGAATTTGGTTATTATAATATTGTAAAAGTAACATTTTCTAAAACAACATATGATCTATTCTCCATGTTAAGTATTTTAAGTTATTTTATATTATATTAGAAACATATGCCATAACTTACTTTTACAACTATAAATCTGAGAAACTTAAACTGCAGTTTAATGACAAAAAAGTAGCGAACTATCAGAATTTTTGTCGATTACATTTTAGTATGTAATTAATAAATTGAAAAAAGTACGAAAATTCCTTTGAAAAAATATAAATAAATATAAAACAAAACGCTAGAAATAGTTTTCTAACCAACAAATTGTTTTGTTTTTTTTTTTAATATAGAGCAGTAAAAGTAGTTTGAACTGATTCCCAGTCATATATCTCAGCAAATATAGATTTTTGAAAATAAATCAGCTGGCAAATTGCCGCTGGCGGAGGGAACTTTGCATACACGAGAAACTCACTGCTCTCTTCCCGGAAAGTGAATAAAACTCAAACTCATGCTTGGAATAGCAAATCAATGAATCGGATCTCAGACCCAATCCCTGCCTCCGCCCGGCAACTTGACCTTAATCTTGTTACAGGCAAACACAACGGCGCAGTACAGAGACAAATGGGTAAAAGTTTAAAAATAAAGTCAACACAAATCTTCGCACTGAACTTGAACTACAGAGCTGGGCGCGGGGAGTGACCCGGAGGAAGACGCTGCGTAGGGACAGCAGGTTGGAAGATTCCCACGCTGCGGACGGCAGTGGGAACTAGAGAGTCCATAAAGCCATTAACGAGACACTGGACGCTGGGCCGATGCTAATGTGGGTGTTGCGGGTCCGGCGCTGTTCTTCCTTGTTCCGATCCCAGGTCGGATCCTCTCATGCGGCGAGTGCTGCCGCTACTTTCCCATAAGGACGACGGCGAGCCACAGGTATGCCAAAACCGTACGCTAAAAATACTACGTTTCCTGTTCGGTTCTCACGCCAGAGCGTAGGGATCCGGGAATTTCCAATCGATCAATTGATAACCAGACGGGGAAAAACGGCAAAAAGCAGCACATGTCCTGGAAGTGTGAGAAACTTCCTGATAGTCAGGTACACATACATATATACAAACGCACATACATGGCAGCGTTCCGAGATTCCCAGGCACCTTCGGAGGTCGCCTATCAGGTGGGAAGCCGTGGAAAGCGGAAAACTCGCCATACGCTTTAAATGTGCATAACATATGCCAGGGCCAAAACGATAAGAACCCTCTGCGCGTCGGTTTCAGCCAAAAATAATCAACCACGCTGAGGAAAATGGTTAAAATAGAACTGACTTAATTGGCCAAACTAAGGATATATTTATTTAACTAATATTTTATTATCTTATTTTCCAGATTTCCTTCAAAGCTTAAGTATATGGTAAACTATATTTAAAGCACATGTAAAATAGGCATTGAACTTCCTAATCGGTTGGAAATGCATTTAAATGTTAATTAAAAATAACTTTTAATTTCAAATAATATTCCAGAGAAATCCCTTTATTTTCCCCGGGCTTTTCTTCGCTCAGTGCACTTTATGTGCCCAACTCCCCACACTCGTGGTCCTTTTCCTCTCTTCCCGTGTGTTTTTCCAACGCACATGAAGTTTTTATCTCGAAACAACAGTCGACGTCGCGACACTGAAAGGGCAGCCTCCCTCGAAATGGGTCGCAAATTTTAATGCTCAGCTCGCGCTTAATTTTCGGATTATAACCCGTAAAGCAAACAGCGGCTAAGGACACCACCAGGACCAGCCGTACCCGCATCCGTATCCGGACTCTTGCCTCCGTACATTAACCCAATTTCAATATGCTTTTTGATTTGTTTGCGCGGCACTTTAACATTATCAAACAAAAGTTTGTACAATTCGAGGGGTGTGTTCTCTGGGTGTGTGTGTGTTCGTTCATTGGGTGTACGGGGTGTGAGGGTGTTGGGCGTACGTTTTTAATTGCCTGCAATAACAAGTAACGACGGCCATAACAACAACACCACCAGAAGCAGCACCAGCCCGCAATCTCGGCAAGGAGGGAGCCAAGCGAGCCTTTGTTTTTGGCTGCCCAAATCCGCTAATTGCGCACAGTTGTCGTTGTTTTTGCCGCCGTTAAGACTACACTTTTGGCCCTTTTACGGCCCCTTAAATTATGCAAAGAACTGCCTATTGATTAGCATAATTGTTTATGGGCAAAGAATTAAGCAAGGATTGCTTAAAGGCAGCCAAGAGTTTGGAGAGAAATCGCGTAGGCTTCGTGGAGTTAAAATTAGCTGTCAAAGCATCAGTCTAGCCAACAGGAAATGATGAAATTGTTAGAAAAATTGGATTTAAATAAAATAATAAAATAAATTATTATGCAATAAATAAAAATAAAATGTTTCCCCTGTTCAAAGACTTTTTATCCCAAATCAAGTAAAATATATAGGTACCCTAATAGAAATTTTCAATGTGAAATGGAATCTTCGCCGCACCTATGTTTTAAAATAATTAAAATATTTAAAATTAATGTCAAGCGATAATAAAATTTTCCTTTCGCAGTAAGGAATTAACCATTTGTATGGTTGTTTTTTATATAATATTTTTGATTGTCATTTTTAAGCCAACAAACCTATAATATGATATGGCGGAATCAATGTTGGCGGATATTTTTCACTATCCAGTTTTTGGTTATTTTTAAGGATCTTTTGGGATAAATTCTGTATTTCAGAAATCAATCATTTCTGTGGCAATCAAGATATATGTTGGTTCTTTTGGGGCCATTTCAATATACCTATAAAGCTAAAATTTTACCAATAGAAATAACTGCATTAAAAAACACAAAGTTCCGCCATTTTGGATGTAGAATTAGCCTATTTTTATTTTATAATACAATTTGTGTATTATTAAGCTTACATATGCAAAAATATCAATATAAATTAATAATGAATAATCAAATAAAAGTTCACTTGCCACTGCAAACAACAAAAATCGATTTGTGGGCTTTAGTTAATTTGGAATTGAATGCCACCGCAATGGCCGGTGACAATTCACTGCATTATTTAATATTAATCCTGGCAATTATTTTGCGGGCAGTTTTTGTAAATCAAAAGTAAAACACCCGCCAGGCCTGGGCTCAGACTCGTGGCAAAGTTGGGAGCAACTAAGTGAAAGCAAACAACATAAAACGCATTCGAGATCCGTCTGACCAAACCCATAATCGTAATAATAATCAACCAACACATCATAATCACAGTATTCATTACACTATATTTTCAAAAATAATTATGCATGTATTTTATTTGTATTTGTTCAACAAACATAGCCAGAGCTCCCGGTTCACAGCTTCCAGCTCGGCATTAAATGGGGGAAAACTGGGAGCGTGAGGGGCCGGAGGCGGCAGCAAACAGTAAGAGCAAATACGCAAAGCGATGAGGCGTTCAAAATGCGAAAGTAAACTTTCAAATGAAAAAAAAAAAAAAAACAAAAAACAAAAACAACAATAATAATAACAACAAATGCAAGGGGAACAACAAATACGGCAATACGGCAGCAGCGAAATGTGTACCAGGAGCAACAACAATACAATGGCAGAAGGCAGCCAAGCTATAAATACGGAAAATCTCGGAAATATCACGTAAAATCGATCAACAATACAAACTTGCAGCCAAATGGTCCCCGGCCTCCATAGGCCATAGAACAATATAATGCCAATACCCGTTCCAGCACCGTTCCAGTCCGTCCACCATTCCCTTGCCTCTTCTCCTGTGGAAAACCATCCGCCGCTTCCAAGGGCCTCGGCCACAGCCACAGCCAAATCGATAATCACATTTCGATAGCCAGCCAACCGCCCAGCAACCCTTCCCCCCGCCAATGCACACATTTGTATATCCGACCTCGCCTACGCGTAAATACCCAAACACCTCCATTATCACTTACAACTCGACGAGGTGCCAGGACTTGACCGAGCCGCGTTCCATTGTTGTCATTGTTGGTCCGTTGTCGGTACGTGATGTTCGCCATAAATTTGAATTTGATTTCTAAAACAGCAGCGGACTGCTGGACTCGGGAGCTCCACCAGCTACTAGCTACCAGCGGCTACCAGTGCTGATGGTGGACACTGATCAAATATGCACGTGGCACCTGGCAAATAGACCGACCTGGACTGGCATGTAAACATATGTTACACAAGTCAGGTCTGCTACACTAAATAAAAGAAAAAAACAGCATTGAAGGACAGTATTGAAGGGCATTTTAAACATGTATATTATTTAACTATTATCCTTTAATTATTACGAAGGCCTGACTAGTGATTTAGAAGCATTTTTAAGTGCAAATGCACATGCAGATTAACATGGTATATATTCTAAACTTAGTTAGAAAACTAAAAACAATAAATATTTAATCTGTCTATTGTTCTTATATAAATACATTCCAAGATTGTATTAAAATATTAATTATTTTTCTGATAAGATCTCACGGTCAGCATGGTTAGATATTGTTTCTTTTATAACAAAACATAACATTTTTAAATTATTGTAAAATTCTTCAAATGTTCATACTTTAAATAGGTTTATCTACAACTGGCCTTAAGTTAGATCAGTAAAACTCTGACTCAAACTCTTTCTGACTGGTTTAAACCGAAAACTCCTAAACAGCATAAACGTTCATTTTTCACCTGAAATTCCCAATTACTAAAAACTGCTACATAACAACGCAAAGAATAAGGTTGGATCACTCAACAATACCTGTATTAACATTGTTTTTGGCTGGAAACTCCAACATCTGTATAGTTCGACCCTCGATATAGATCATTGTATGCTCTTTGCACTATAATTTATTGATTTATATTGACTTGATTTATTTTCATGAAATAAAGTGTAAAGGTAAAGTTTCCAATGTGTAATTTTATTATTCAAGTTATTGATAGAGACTATATAAATTTCATACTGAAATTATTGAGAAGCTAATCGCTTCGTATTCCTATAACAGTTGGCGATACCATTTTCTCAATGCAATAAAACTGCAAAAAGACGAACGGAAGAAACAACAAACACAGGGGCAACTACAACAGCGAATACGGTGGCTCAGTCTTACGCTTTGGTGTAAAATGAAAATGAAACAAAAGTACCAGAACGGTTGAAGAAAAATCAATACAAAGTCACGTTTTAGAGAAAATCACGTTTCATTAGATACCTATGGATACAGACATACAAAGGCGACGGCAGCAGATTTGTACATATATATAAAATTGTATATTTATGGACAAGGTATTAACATTCCATTGCAGCTATAATTCCGTTGAAAGTAAGCAAAAACTAGAATTTAAATTTACAAACTATTACAACCTTCCGAAAGTCAAATGTGAATGCTAAGCGATGGCGGACATTTTGAATGTCTCTGTTCGGGAAAATACATAAACATAAAGAGAACAAAGATGGAAGTGGATGTAACAGCCAGAGATTCACCTTGAAATTTACGACTCACTTCACTTTCCCATAAAGCCTGACACTCTTGTCCAAAAATAATCAAAGAGCCCCTTTTTGGGGGATGATCATCAGGCAAGGCAATGAAGTTTCCTCCCCCAAATGGCAGCCCACAAGAAGGGCGGCTCCAAATACTTTCTAATTCTGGGATAATTGGTTGGTTTCCCCAAAATGGTGTTAAAATCTCCTGGATTTTAAAATTTCAGTGAGGTCTTAAGTGACATTAGGGAAGGATTCATTTTTGATGATTTGTAGCCATGGGAAAATTATGTTGAATGGAATCTTTTAGTATAAATAAAACTTATAAAGTTAAAGGAAGAAAATTATAGAAAAAAGTCTGAAATAATTTAATAATTTCCGAAACTATATAGTAAATAGTATAAAAACAAAAACAATCGTAAAAGCTAGCAAATATACATATGAAATTTAAGATTACGAGGCGCCTTCTATGAATATGTATACTTTTATTAGGATTTTCAAAAAAGTAACATACCAAGAGACGAGTCTTATTTGATTTTGTTAACATTTTACAAAATATGATTTTTGAAATGGGAAAGTTATTTTTCTCAACAATATAATTTTCGAGGCAAAAAACTGTATTTTAAGGTAAGTCCTATGCAGCTGAAATAAGAAATTCCACATTTACTTCGACCCGAAATGGCTACACTATCAAAGTTGACGTGTTCGTTTGAACAGCGCAGCAAAATTACAGCATTAAGCGGATTTCCTCACTAGAAGTCAAACACGCGCACACATAGACAACGCTGACAAGCTACAGCATCCAAGATAAACTCTCACCGAAGCTGGAGGAGAAGAGGAGCCAGAACAAACACCCCCCAAGACAAAGACCCTGCCTGCAATCGGCGTTTACATGCCATACATAAATATAGGTATGTACGTATGTGCATTCATAAAAAACCTTTACGAGACAAAAGAATTCAGAAAGCATCAAATCCTAGACGAGACCAGAAAAACGGGAAACGAGCACAGGAAGCAATCCATAGCACACGGCACTCGCACAAGCAAACAGACGCACTTGGAAAACAACAATAAGAGCTCAAAGAAAATGGTGTCTCGGGGCCCATTCCCATTTTTCAGGTAACTGCTGGAAGACATTAGGAACCGAGGCACAGTGGTGCATCTGTTGTCGAATAATAGAACAAAATAGGCAAGGCAAAAGGTCGCTGACACTTAAGTGGAAGGAAAGTCCAAGGGACAGAGAAGACGACATTTTGATTGGAAGAAACAATTCTTCCAAATGCGACTGACAGAGTATACATATATTATTATTAAATAAACATTGTTCTTGCATTTATAAACAGAAATAGATTTCTAAGACCAATTATGAACAAGTTTTCAAGAAAGGATATTAGGGAATGTCCTGAACATTACATTAAACCATTACATACTTTTGAAAGTAATTTAAGTAATTATCAAAAAATGAATTCTTTTGACTTCCGAAAGAAGACAATGCGAAGGATGCACAAAATACAATGAAATATTTCGATTTCTATCAATAATGTAGAATTAAAATCACAAGTTTATACTTTTGTTATGTTATGTTATCTGGCAATAAGCACAAAAACAAATCTGAATATAAGCTTCAAATATATTTCGTCACAATTAAAAAATATATCTTTCTGTCCTTCGTTTCATTCTTCATTTTACTCAGAAGATTTAAATTAATGATAAACTACATTTCCATGTTTTCCCTAAAGGTTAGTATTCTTCATCACTTCTTTTTCTTTCTATCTATCTATCTATTTTTCTATCTATATATTGATTTGAAATGAATTAAAAGTGTAAAGCATCACCAGTGATTTAATAGCTTAGCTTAGCTTCAAAAATCCTTAAGTCTAAACATCATCATAACCTTTTTGTCACTAATCAGACATAAAATATTTCCATTCTTAACGTATCCTTATGTTTTGTTGAAGTATTTTTCACATGTCACTATCTTAAATTTGTCATTTCCAGTGCGTGATAATATAAAAACACGGATTATGATTGATATATATTGATTGATTATATTGATAATAATAATGATAATAGTAATGATCTTTCTCTTTAAACTAGTTAAGCTAGTTTTTGATTATTTTGGAAACGTAAATTGAAAATCAAATGCCGCTCCAAACCTAAAGATTACGGCTAAAAGGAATTCCGATCTTGATTTCTTAAATTTGAAGCTCAGCTCAGCCCTCAAGTTAAGAGTGGAATTTGTCGATACAATTTTTTGGTAAGAACTTTATACAAAGATTTAGAATAAGAAATAGCTTCAAGGGAAAAATCTCAAACATTTCCAAAGAAAGACACTGTGCCTGGTTCATTCACCGACCGCTGCATTACGGCTGCGCTGCTTTTGTGGCTGTTTCTGTTTCGGTTGCTCAGTGTAACAGCAACGCCCGGGAGGTGGGGGAAAACTGGTTTTCCGACTCGCACACTCAACACACACACAACAGCCACCCTCTCTGGCAAACAACAACAGTGCGCAACGAGAGCGGAAGAGCGGCGTTACACAAATGCACACACACAAAGGCGCGCAGGCATCAACAATTTCCCATTGGCTGACAGGGCACACGCACACTGGCAGCCTGGAAACTGGAACTGGCATCGGTCTGTGTGTGCGCTGGGTTGTTTCCGTTTGTGTTAGTATTTCAGTTTGAGTTTGTATCGCGCCACCGCTCCGCCCACACACACAGTGTCACATAATTGTTGTGTGCTTGTCTGGCAACGCCTTAATAATTGTTATTTGAGTTTCATTTTGTTTTCTATGCTGTCCGTGTGTGCGGCTGGGGAGAGACTGTCTGTGTGTGGCCTGTTACACTCCATTAGCGAAAATCTCAGGCAGTCGAGCTTTCTTTTTTTGTATCCCCTTTTTAAGAGGCAATCGTTTTGAGTTCTTTTGATATTTCTTTTTTTTTTGAGGCTTTCCGACGCAAACCCTCTGGGCTACATAAGATACGTACATATGTATTGTCTCTTCCGCTTGTCAAAATTCAATGTCAGTTGTGTCACTTCCGTTCGTATTGGTGTCTTTCATATAACTTTATGTGATAGATAAAGACGCCATATTTGTTTCGTTTTGGCTTCAGCGAGTCGTAAAAATGGTATTTCCCCTTTTGGTTAATGTGTAACATTTTAATGCCTTCCATAAAAGTGTAAATTTTATGTACTTTACACACTTAAAATGCCCAACAGGAAATAAAGGCGGCCATAAATATGTATTTAAGAATGTTAATTAAAGTCGCCAAATATATAAAAATCACGGGTAGCTCCTTATATAATAATAACGAGTTGTGTAAATCCCAGGATCATAAAGAAATCTCCAAGCTTGAAGTAATTACAATTTATGTTAAACAATTTTTGTAACAATCAATAACATTTAAAAAAAATTCCAAAATACAAAGAGAAAATACTTGTGTGAGAGGTGAAAGGATAATGTTATTTATAAACAAATTTAAAAAAAAACTAATGTCTCATATTTTAAAATACATATTCATATAATTTGTTCTCAACTTTAAAATACTTTCAAATATTACATTTAAGAAGAAAAGTTCAAATATATCCATTTATTTTATTTTTAGTTTTTCTTTTGTAATATTATAGTTCTAATTATTTTAGATAATTCAATTTTACTGAGAAACTATGATTCATCGTTGCCTCCTCTAAAGACAAATAGGGACAACTTTTGACACGCTTTACAACTGAAATTGTAATTTAATATTTCACAAGCACAATTACGAATACACTTTTTAACAGTTTGGAGGAGAAGCAAAGGGACACCACCTCCAGCTCGCTCCATCGAGTAGCCTGTCGTCCGGGCAGACAAAACAAATCATTTTCGGCGGCTACCATTTGCATACAGAAAAAAAATACAAGGAAAACAAGAGATGGAAAAAAACAAGTTCCGAGACTGTAAAAACAAACACTTTGCAGCTGCAGCACACGGAAAGAAACAGATCTTCGGGAGATTATAAAAAATACCGAGGCTATATCTTGAATCATTTGCAGAGATATTTTGTTCTACTGAAAAGGTGATAAGGATATGTGTAAAGAACATTTAAATATATATAATAAATTTTTAAAATTATACTTTTAGTTAAAGAAATTCATTTTTTTGGGAAATATTTTGGTTACTTGGAAAATCTGGTGGTACGAAAAGTTATCTATTTTTTAACCCTACTTAAAGTCACTTCTCAATAAAACAAATCACGATCTACAAAATTTCTTCATGTGCAGCACTGGTGGTTATTCCCGATGTATGGATGGATGGTGATTATTACTTTTTGAATCCATCTCATAAGCGGGTTGCCGGGAGTGCAGGCTGCATCGCTGGCAGGAGTCGCGGGCCAAGATGGAAACGCGGCGAGACGTCCACGAGATCGTAAATAAACCACATAAAACGCGCTCAACGACGGGGCAACCGAAGCAACGACAACCACCAATTGGTCACTGGGTGCACTGCGACTTGATCCCACACTAAGCTGACCGCAACTAAAACGCTCCAAACGCCAGCGACATCGCCGCTGCTCCGCTCCGCTCAGCTTTTCTCGACGCGACTCAGTACTGCTGGCACTCCGGGTTCTCCGATCCGACGAAGTTCACTTTCGTTTGGATTTGGTGCACCAGTATTGAGAGCAGCAGCTCTTCTGCTGAGCAGGGCCGTGCCGGGCCGGACCTGGGCTGGGCTGGGCCGGGGTTCCAATGTCGCCTTCGCCGCGGACAATGTCACAAGCTGGTGAAAATAAACAAACAGAAGCTGCGGTGACCCTGACTTGTGCGGCGTTGGCAAAAAGTGTTGCATTTCACCCGAATCGCAGCGATTTTACTTTCTTCGCGACTTTTGCTGAGTTCAGTCAAAAAATCGGAGGGCGACGCCAGCTAAAATAAAAGTTATACAAGCCCAAAAATTGGCCCCTTATGTGCATGAAGAGAGCTTTGATCAGCACTTAGCCCATTCACGACCAGTTGGTAGAAATACCTTGACAATAAAAATAATTGCAAGTAGTTTTTTTTTGGATTGAAAGCTTCTGATATTAGGGGAAAGACCTCAACTAAACATAACTTTGATTCAAATATTTAAATGAAATAGTTTTGGCCTTCATGGCAATAAAAAAAAGTAAAGTTTATTTGACTTGCAATTCGAAAGAAAGTAATTGGCTTTTCATTTATCAGAACGAGTTATGTTCGCTTTATTTTAAATGCTCAATATATGATTTGTCATCGTATCGTATTTTGGACTTTACGCGATTCATTCATTGATCGATCACGAATAGTGAGCGAGTATCTTTTGGCACTTGTCAGCCGGCTACTTGGCACGTGTTGCCGATTTGTTGTCGCCGCTGCCGATAATGCCTTTTCCAGCTGCCACTGGTTTTTTGTGTCTTACAATATTTCGGCTTCTGTCTTGGCTTTGTTTTTTGTTTGTTTTGCCACTGGCTGGCGTCGTCGATGAGCTAATCGCATATGACGTTCATAATTTCTTGCACGCGCAGCACAATTTGCGCCCTCAGCTGCAGAGCTGCAGCGCAGTGTTGCTGCTAGTGCCTTCGGTGCAACTGCAACATTTATCATTATCTTCGCACAACGTGCAAAAATTTTAAATATTCTTCATACTTATAGTCCCTCTCGGGCAAGATTATGTGCAGTTGTGATTCACTTGACACTGGCGCCGTACGAATGTCACCGGACTGAGGAAAAGCCAAGTGATCGCGAAAGTTTTACCTAACAGAAATCGATTGAAAATGATTATATATTCCCATAGCATTCCTTGTGCCTTTTATCTTCTTAATTCCCTTTAAAAAGGACTCAGAAGAGCGGGCAAAGAACAGATTTCCAAATAGTTTCAGAGTCTAGGGGCTAGGACGCAGCAGCAGCCCTCAACTTTGCCATGCTTACATGTCAGTCAAACCCACAGGTCTAGATGCCTATCTTAAGACGTTCGATGATGGCATAATATTCACATGCATGTGCCCATCGGACACTGAGATTCCCATATTTTCGGCACAAAAACCTCAAACCCCTTTTTCGTGAAGAAGAAAAAAACACTAAAGTTTGGAAGCGCCAAGGATGCACAGACACATGAGGACGAAAACGAACCGTGCATGCGGGCCTGTTATCCGATAGCGGCATGGCCAGGCGATGCTGAAAGGACAACAGCATATTCAGGATCTCGGCTATTGCTGCTGCTCACTTGGAAACAAAGTTGCTTCTGAGATCGAACCAATTCGATATCAACACGGGAACGTGAGCCGAACAATGAGCGCAGGACATGTGGCGAGGACTATCCCAAAAACCCCGAGACTGCTTTTCCCTCTCAGAATGTATGCCACGCCGAAGCAATTCGTGTTGCCGCATAAATTAAGACATTAACAATTGGTGGTAAAAATTATAAAAATATTTTCACAGTGTACATAAATATAATAGTTTATAGTTTTCGATTTTGAGTGTGAAAACGTACTAACTGTTGCTCCAGCTGCCATCCACGGTTGACTGCCATCTTACTTATACGGAAGCTGGGGGGAACCGACCGGAAAAACGTTTGTCCGATCCCGGATTCATGGCCGGGAAATGTCAACCAATTGGATTGATTTTGTGGCGGCAGACGAAGTGGCGGCAGTTGGACCAACCTAAGGCACTTGAGTGCTGTAAGGATTCGGAACAGGGACAGGGATAGGGACGGCTGTGCGGCTCAATTACATTGGCGATTGAGCGTGAAATTGTAATGCCTGATTTGATTTCACGTGACAAGGAACCGAGCATAGACAAACACATGATGATGGGGTTACACATAGAAAAATGTGTAATGAGAAGGTAATCATTGCCTTATAGTAGCTATATTTCTTATTAAATAATTTCCGAGTATTTAATCCCGTAGAAATGTGAGATATTTGTACTTTGCTTGGGT
Source organism: Drosophila mayri (assembly GCA_008042485.1). Taxonomy (NCBI): domain Eukaryota; kingdom Metazoa; phylum Arthropoda; class Insecta; order Diptera; family Drosophilidae; genus Drosophila; species Drosophila mayri. Next base: position 98,161 of record VNJN01006470.1, read on the forward strand.
AATATCCCCAGTCCTTAATCGATTTTTAACCTATAGGCCCTTACAATCATTATTTAAATAAAACTCTGTCCATGAACGATTTTTCTGCAGTGCTAAAATGTGTGCATGAATTTTAGGACATCCTCCCGCCCGAGAAGCAGGCTGCGCGGGGCTCGTTTTGGAATTGGACACACCCGCTAATTTGCTTGGCGCGCGACACCTTTCGGTGTGACGATGGTGCTGCAGCTGAGGTGCTGGCGAGGAACTTAGGAGCTGAGGACCCGGGGAGCTGGAGGTGGCGACCCGTCATGGTCACTTCTCGGGGCCAGCGACCAGTGTCCAAAACCGAGCCGAATTCTGTTTTGTTTACACGCCGTGCTTTACGCCTTTCGGTCGGCACTCTCTTTCTGCCTTCCTGGAAGTATTATAGTAAATTTTCTCGCACATATCTCGTGTGTCACTGTCGCCTGGTCTCCGTATCCGTATCGGTCCATCTCCGTATTCATTTCCCTAGCCATATGCAGTTCGGTTCTGCCCTTGCATCCCTCTCTCTGCCAGATTATTAGTTATTATTTTTGCCATAAATGCAAATTAGCTATGCGCAATTTGCATATTCTACATTAAACCTGAAGCGCATACTGTCTCGGCAAATCCAGTTGGGACTGGCGGCTAAGGAAGGAGGGAGACTCCGGGGCATTACTCCGACTTGAGTGTATTTTACGACTCGGCTTGACAGAGTTGTTCACTTCGTTTTCTTCATTGTTTGAGCAGATTTTTGGGAGGAAACTTTCCTTTTCTAAGCATGTTTAAATATTTTGGCAATGAAATCCTTCGTAAGATCCATCAACATTTTGTATGTTAAACGAGATACAAATTACCCAAAAAATTAAATTGGAACTTTGAAAAACTAATTGAAAGAATTATTAAATATATCCAAATTAAACTATTTAGTAAATGTTGTTATTTAACATAAATGCTTATTTTCTATACCTCTATTTTATAGGTTTTAAAAAAGATTTAGGTTGAACCAACTTAAATTCAAAGTAAACGGCTTGAAAATGTATCTTTAAGTATTTATGTGTCATTTCTTCAATCTAGTCTCTTAAATTATAAATAAATTGACAATAGAAAATGTACTACAGTGATTACTTTTTAATAATGTTAGCATTTAACTAAGAAAGAGTTCATCCACTGTGCATTATTCTTGTAATTACAAACTCTGCAAGTAATCGAAAAAGAACCAAACATTTTCAAGTTTTTCTAAAATCCTTCAAAACCGAGGTTACGAGAATTAAAAGCTATTCAATTTCTCCGGTCCCAAGAGGAGGCCATTAACAAACCCAAAAAAATCGTTCACTTCGGCTTAATGGGGACTGCAGCGAATTCTGCAGAAAGCCGAGGCTGATGACCACAGCGTCTGGGATTGGGATCCCGGGATCCCGGACTCAAAGAGGGGACACTTTTAGTGCAATTCGATTTGCTGATTTTCCTTTTCATAATTATAAAAGGTCTTTCGGTTGGGCCGCGGAATGTTTGTTTTCGGCAGTGGTGCGTTTATGGTTTATGGTTTCCCTTTTTTTTTTGGTTTTATTATTTTCGTTTAATTGTTATTGTTGCTAAACAATCAGTTCTCTGATTCTTTGCCAGGGACAACGACGAGACGACGCAAAAAGTAACCTCCGCTGACGGCATTGTCGGAGTTGTGGGCGTCGAATTACTGAGACTCAGTGACATGCCCTCGATGGCAGTGCCGCTGATGGGTTCTTTGTTTCCCTTACATATGTTTTTCAAATGCATTTGCCCCCACAACAATTCGCATTGGATTTCACTTGTTGGCTGGCTATAATTTATTCCTATTTTTGTTTATGTGGATGGAAGGTTCCCTCGAAGGGTTCCAAGGGATGAGCGCGTCATCCGTTGGGGATCCCGCCACCTCACTCACCTCGGGCAGCTATCCGTTTTGCCGCTGGTAATGTTGCAGTTGGCGTACGGCGATGTAATCCCAATTGGCAGGGCTCCGACTCCGGCTCCAAGCAAATAAAATATAAATACGATTTTCAAGCGAGGAATGCTGCCATTGATGTTAAAATAAATAATTTTAAATGTGCTGCGGCCGAGCGAGTTTTATGTTGCCGGAATATATATTTTTTACGAGCCCGTTTACTGGGATTACCGCCGAGCTTCGCTATTAATTTTTTTCTCTCTTTTCGTTTCAACTTTTGGTTGGTTTATTTATTTTTCATTTGTTTCTATTTTTTGTAACTTTGAGGCACGACAAGCTAAATATCCAGGATTCCGAACCGACGACGTGGACGCGCAGCTGAACCAGCGAGCAGGCGGCGAACGAATGACTACCAAATGGACCGAGCTCAGCCTGCAGTAACTGGGGGCAGCAGCAGCAGCAGCAGCGGCGGCGGCGGCAAGTGATGTGGAGGCGCGACGAGTGCGCAGGCACACTCACACGGATACACATACGTCACGCACACAGGCACGTTTGAGGCACACACACTCTGACCCTCTCAATCCCTTCACTGGAAGTTGCTGGTGTCGATGGTGGTGGGTGAACATGCAACATTCCAGCCGCCTTCCCGTTGGGTCGCTCGCCAGTGTGTGCGTGTATTAATGAATGAATCGCCAATGCCGCCGCACCACCCCTGCATCACGCTCACCTCACACTCCTCCTCCTGGCAGATCGAAACGGATGGACGTGCCCGGCGGCCGGTAAACGGACAAACTACGCGCATGCGTGCGGTCTGCCAGAAGGTATTAGTAGACGGATTTTCTTTCTAGGAATACCTCAATTTATATAAGTATTTAGGTTTCCTTTTTTTATCATAAATGCAAAGATTGGAATTCAGTTTCATATGGCAAATACTCCCTAAAGTATATAATTTATAATAAATTTAATGACAATCTTTCAGCAAAGTTTGTACTGATAAGGTACCTTGAGCAGAAGCTGAAATATCTGAACTATCCATAATTATAATAATAAGTTTGCTGGTTGTTTTCGAAAAAGATATTTTTCTTATTTTTTCAAATAATTGCGTCCTCAACGCGTAGTAAAAAAAATGAGATAAATAAAACTTCGAGTCATCAAGAGAAATATATTTATTTGTAAGTCACAATTAAATTGTTACGAAAAGTCAAACAATTCAACTAACCAGAAGATTTATTTCCGTGTAGTTTTCTTATGTTATGGCAACTTTGATATATAGGTCGTCCGATCTGGACCGATCGACTATGCTGTTTGTGTTAAATAAATAAATTTGTGAAATGTTAATAACTGGCAATATTTTTTTATAGTATTTTATATTTATAGTATGTAAAACGATAAATTCATATTATTCTATTAAAAATACAAGAAAAAATCATCAAAAGCACAAGCGCGAGTCGAAAGTCTGTTAAAAACTACAACTCTTTAAAGACAATAAAACATAATAAAAATCCACCAGTGAATTATTTTGACGCTTAAGGTACCAAATCCACTAAATTTTATATGCTCCGTCTTTTAATTCAACATCCAATAGAAAATACCCATGGAGCTAAGTCTAAAAATAAAATCGTTAAAAACCCATTAAAAGCCAGATATCCCATTTAAAAAATGTATTTTTTTTTATTAAATTATTTAGTGACTGTGGCGCAACTTTGAAAGAGCGCGTGCCGCGCACTTTGAAAACAATTGATTCTCTTTGCAACATTTTTGTCAATATTTTTACGGGGCAAACATAAACGAGAAACTCGAGAAATGCCAAACGGAACGACAGGCGCAGCATTTAGAACGAATGATTGTTAGAGAACCACTTAAGGTGTTAAAAGGGATACATGGTACCAAAGTTTCATGTATTTATTCGCGTCTGGTGACAGTTTTTTTTCCAATACTTATATACAAAAGGAGCTTCAATGCATGCGCGTCAGGTCCTCCACTATCTTTATGACATCCTCCACATCCGCTCCCTTTCGTTCGCCATTCAGTGTCAACTGCAAAAGAAAAAGGATACAATTTTTAGACCGCCTCTCTAAATATTTAAGAAAAGTTAAGCGGTGCCCTACCTCCAGTCCCTGGACGGCCTCGCGCATATTTTCGCGATTTAGGTCCAAAAAGCTCTCGATCAGATCTCCGTCTATAAATCCTTCGCTTGGCTCCACTTTGGTGTTGATTTGGAAGTTACGGTAGTAGGTGTGCTCGATTTTTCCCACCGACTTGATGATCTTCTTCAGCCGCTCCTCGAGGCCGTGCAAGAAGTCGTAAAAGTCCTGCGGGATCTGTGTCACAATGCCAATAGCACCGTTGCAGGTTCCATACAGTACACAGCCACTGATTGGCGTGGTCCGCTCGCCGACGTTCTGCATTACCAGAGATCCGTGACGGAAAACGTTAACAGTATCGCCCAGATGAAACCGAGCCAGCTCCGGCAACAGCTGGCGCTCCTCGTCCGTGGTGGCAGCACTGTAATGTTGGATTTGGGATTATTAAGAATATATACTTGATGGGAATGTTTACACCCACCTATCCTTCTGGCACACGAACAAATTACCATTCGTCTCAGACCCCAGGAAGGTGTCATCGTCAAGTATTTCAACGGCACGCATCCACTTTGGCTCACAGTCGCGAGCGATCTCCACAAATATTCCCTCCATCTGTTTATGCTGCAGCAGAGTGATGGACCGCATCAGGTCCCCAACTAGGATGAAGTCGCCCTTGGCCTTCAGATACAAGGCGGCAATCATATTTTGTATATTACACTCCATGCGCAACTCCTTTTCGTTGGTCCACTCGTAGAGGCGTACGAAGCTCCCGATGCCGGCCAGCACTTTGCCATTGAACTCCACAAGGGCGTAGCAGGTCCCGTCCACCTTCGTTTCTGCCACTTGGGTGAGCTTGTTGTCGTGGTAATGGAAAATTATGATCCTGCCTACTTTGGGCTCCGGTTCGTCGGGGATGACTAGCGATGTGGCCACCACATAGTATGTATTGGGATCATCGCCTAACTTGGCGGACATCAGGGACGATATGGTCTCTGGGGCCACAAACTGGTGAGCGTGCAGTACTTCAAACGTATTCTGGTCTATTACCAGAAGGTTGTGTACGTCAATCTCCTGGCCCACCTCCGGGTTGGCAGCCGTGGAGTTGCCGCCGCCCGGCTTAGGCAATATGTTCGAGCTACAGGTAATATTCTGCGCTTGCGTTGAGGCACTGTTTCTCAATGGCTTGGCGCCGCCTCTTCCGTGAACATCGATGCGAAGAGTGGATACTGCAAAGGTCTGCGATGCTTCCTGATAGGCAATCCTTCGCGGACCCTCGCCCAGCGGCACCGTTCGAATATGCAGCTTCTGGATCTCATCAATGGTTCCCAAGATTACGGAGTTCTTTGTGGCCAACGCCAAGCTGTCGGGATAGGCCTGGGCATTTAAGGAACACATGTGATTGACCTCCTTCAAGTTCACGTTGGAGAACACCAGCTTGTGATTGGATGAGTAAATCACAGTGGGGCGATCGGAGCAGGCAAACACATTCGTCGTGGCAAAGGAGCGGAAGGTGCGCAAAGTTGTGGGCTGCGTACCAAGGGTCACCTTCTTTTTATCCGTCAACTGCCCGGTGGTCTGGTCCATAATGAAGTAATACATGGAGCCATCGCCCAAAGCGCACAGTAAATAGTGTATACCCTCGAAGGTGGTCATCAGAATAGAGCGGGGAATAATCTCTGCAATGGAAATGAAAGCTAGCTTCGTCTCTTTAACCTACTTAAGTATGTATCGCTCACCTCCGCTTAGTTTCTCGGTATAGATAGTTTCCAAATCGGGCAGAGACAGGATCACTGCCGATATATCCGTCCACAAACCCACGGCCACCAAATCGGAACTATTTTTCGTCTCATCCAGTGGTGTTATGTCCAGACATGCCACCTCGTAGGCCAAAGTCTTGCGGGACTTTTCCACAAGTTTTCCATCCTCAATGACGATGTAGAAGATGTCGCGTGCGGAGGCCACAACAATCTGTGTGGTGTTGCATGACACAACGCCGATGGATCGATCGCCGTCGGGTCGCCATTCGGCCACCATGGCTTTAGTTCCACTCTTCACCAAACGCACACTATCCGAAGTGACTTGGATTAACTGGTCGTGGTCCACATTGGCACAGAGAAACGTTTGTAAATCGCTGGCAAATCCGGAAATCTCTGTCTCCTCCACCTCCTCACCGGACAGCGTCAGAATTCTCGTGTGCCCAACAAAGGCCAGCACCAGTGTATTCTCATACGGACTGTCGTCTATGCCCACCTTCAGGGACCACATTCCCTTGATGCCAGGCAGGTCAATGCAGGCATGCTCCTGGATGCCAATGCCAATGCGAATAATGCGTAGGGATCCATCTTTAAAGCTGCCCGAGCATGTGATTATCTGACCTTGTCCCTGGCGATCCAGGTCAACGACAGCAATGTCCAGAATAGGCGCCAGGTTCGTGAAATTCTCCACTGGTATGACATAGGAGCCGTCAATAGATTCTGAACTAAGGCGCACCAGCTGCGAGTCCCCGTGGCGGGCGCCAATGTAGAGGAACCCATTATCGAGGTAAGTAATGCACTCTGGGATAGAGATTTCGCCTAGTTGTTCCACCTTGATATCTTTCACTGTTGTGCCTTTGCCCGGGGTTTCCGAGGTGCCAAGAAATAGCATGTACAACTGGCCGTTCATGTTGCCCAGCAGGTAGCGCAGTCCCTTGCTATCCACCCGGGCGTAGCAATTAATAGTGCTCTGCCGGAATGTTAGAGGCGCTACCGCATGGTAGTTGCTTCCGTCGTGATAAACGATCGATTCCCTTCCAATTACGATCACCCCACCGATAGGAGATGGCACCGGGATGAGCATTGTTGCCTCCGTTTCCACATTGTCTTGCTTCCAGGCGATCTTCATGAACTCTTTCTCGCGCAAGTTAATCTCGTGTGACTTCACGTGCCTTCCATCGTTGTCCTTGTGGATGACAATGACGGTAGGATTAAGGCAGCCGTGCAGGAAATCCACGTCGTAGACATTCAACTCGTCCATGCTGCAAGTTGGTTATAGTGATCATGGTTTTATAGGTGTTGTACGATGTCAAATAAATAAAGACTTTACCGTAAATTGGTAGCCTTTAGCTCGCTTGCTTCCTTATCCATCGGTATAATGGTGAATAGTCCTTGGTAGAGGCACATTCCTATGACGCGCGCTTTCGGGTCTATGGCGGCAATCACGCCACCCTCAGACGGAATACCCACAGGGTCGGACACATTGCCATTGGCCTTGGTGACGACCGTGATAACGTCATTGACCATGCGCGCCTCCAGGATCATGACATTGTAGCGACGCGTCAGGATGAAGAGCAGATCCTTGTTGCCATCCGGCGGACGGAAGTGGCGCATTACCGCAACGGTGCCATTGATGTTGATCTCCTTCAGCGGACGCAGGCCCTCCGGCGTGACGAGATCGATTTCCACCTGATTGTTCCGCGCAATTATCAGATTGAGATCCGTGGGCGAAGTAAAGTTTCCTTTTGAGACAAGACAGTTTAAACATACTGGGAAATTGCAACTTGTGTAATCTGGCGGCCGGCAAACACGCTTGTTTTCAGTTCGCCGACCAAACCAAAGACATTCCCTCCTCTAGCGCTTTTCCCTTACCCGTCAAGCAAGCAACAACCGCCGTCGGCTTCTGTGCCGTCACCACGTAGTGATGCGACATGTTCCTGAGACCCTTAATTCGAGATATTTAGCGTAATTCCACGTAGTTCAATGGATTTTCACAGTCCTGCTTGTCAACGCGCTAAAAAAATTCATTGAACAGACGCCGCCAGTGTGGCCGTTTGGGTTATAAATTATACCGCCAGGCTCTTGAAAAATATACCTAACCTATTTGGGAATATACTATTTTCAAAACTTTTTCGGTCTTTGAATTTATTTTTAATCATAATTACTGTAAACAGTTCTTCGATTATTTCTTTTTTTAATATCTTGATGTTTATTTCCTTTAAACAAGAAGAAAAGTAAACATCAGGAATCCAACGTTTTTGTATCCTTGGAGTTTTCCGTTGGATATTTTAAAATCTATTTAGGTAAAATATTAATCCATCACTTAAAATGCAAATCACTTATTAATAAAAACAAATGAAAATATGAACAAATTATTTAAGATTTTTTGTGACCGTTTGGTGAATCACAAAATGTTTTTCACAACTCTAGTGGAAACAAGCTGCATTTCTTGCGGAAATCGAGAAAATCCTGTCAGGGAAATATGCGAGCGGTATATTTTATCTTTAATGGAGCTGGAAAACAATCGATGTCTGGGGCCATCGATGTTTTCGATGTTTTTGAAGGAAAACATCGATGTTTCATCGATGTTTTCAGTTAAAACAAAAAATTAAAACTTAACAAATTTATTTATTTGAGATCATTGTTTTTGATTTTTGTTGAGGAAAAGTAGCTTATCCACTATATTCGATTTTAAAGCATCTCCTGTCCGATACAATTTGTCCAGCTTTGCTGAACGCTCGCTCAGAAGCGCAGGAAAAAAATATAATGCGAGACAAAACCAATTCTACTTACACGTTGCTCCAATGCACAGATACAATTAAAAACAATAGATCGTGGCCTATGAGCCATCGATGTTTAAAAAATTTAAAAAACATCGATGGTATCGATAGTGCCATCGATTGTTTTCCAGCTCTACTTTAATGGCGACCGGACCGACTACTACGTGTTTGAAATAAAAAGAAATACTTCTACCGATCTCGAGAGAACCGAACGCACTTAAATTGAGCTGGAGATTGTTGTCAATACTATTTGTTGATCTGGTGCTGCTGTCACATACCCGTTGATCCCCCCATTTCCTTCCTTCAACCGCCCCGGAGCTCTGGAGAAAAGTGTCTGTGTCTGAGTAAAGTGCCTGCTCCATTGCCTTGCCTTGCCGTTGCCTTGCAATCATGGCGAGACTCACAAAGGTCTACAACACGGACGACGATGACTCTGGTTACGTTGGCCGCAGGAATTTGCCACTGGTGGCTGGCGATAAATTAATGGTGAGCATTATTACTAGCCACCCGCACCAATATCTCGCTATATGTAAGGCTAAGGCCATCCAAAAAACCCACACATGCACGTCTACGAATGTGCGTGTGTGCGTGTGCACTTGGTCCAAAAACTTTCATAACATGATGGGTTATATGTACATAAGTGATGATAGCTCATTGTTGTTGTACTTAAGGGGAACTTGAGCTATAGTTCCTGCCACCCACAACTCTCCCTCTCTCCTACCGCCGCCGTCGCCATGTTGTTCTTCGAGAAGTGCAGTAACAACAACGAGGCGCAGCCGGAAGAACCTGTTTGTATGCAGTCCGTCCGTCACTCTCTCGCTCTCCGTGTTAATTCTGCTTGCTGTCTCTAACTCTGCCAATCTTTTTCCATATCTCCTCAGATGCTAATGGACCTGAACAGCAAAGGACTGGTGATCGATAGTCCGATGATCCGCGGCCGGGATCTGGAGGAGTTTTCGCGCAAATTCAAACTGCTTACAGAGGCCGAACGGCGGCAATCACTGGAGATCGACTGCGCCAGCTTTATGGCCATTCTCAACCAGTGCGTGCAGTGTGTCGGCTGTCGACGGCGTGTGGAGCGCCTGTTTCACCAGTTGACGGAGTCAGGGCATCGCACGCTGGATCCGCTTGAACTGCGACCCACCAACACGCTAGGTATCGTTGAGGAAAAGTTAAAAACACCGCAGGCCCTGGGCACGCTGCTCTATCGGCATCACGAGGTGCTCAACAACCTGCTGGATAATAAACTGCGTAACAAGACGCGATGCGTTCTCCACTCCCTCGATGCCTTCCGCGCCAAACCCTTTTCGGAGACATGGCGCGAGGTGTGGTCCGCCATGAAGAGCAACTGCCGCAACGAACTCACCATCATTGAAACCAAGGAGTTGCACGATGTGCTCGAGAACTACCTGAAGAAGCACAAGTTCTGCTCCGGCTGCCGGACAAAGGTAAGCTCAGAGATAAGAATGGCATTTCAGTTTATCCAAGGGATCTATCATATCATAACGATGTGTAGTTTTCTCTCTTTTGTATCTCTGTATATGTAACTGAAAGAGGAAAGCATATGCTTGATCAGCATCGACGGGGGAGTGTATCCGGCTGCATTTTACATTCATAACCATTATTTTTTTTAATGTGATAATAATGATAAAACCTAATGAATATTTTTTAAAATTTTTGATAGATTGAACGCGCTTATAAAATACTCATTGGCGAGATTTCGGCCAAGGAGAAGGGCTACGCGGCTCAGTTGTATGCCCACATCCGCAAATGTGTGCCCGACCAGCATATCCATGTGAACACCAACAAGATCGAGTTCCTGGACGCGCTGATTAAGCGCGCCGAGCCGGAGGTTAACGGCAGCTATTCGAAGCTACGCGAGCGCCACGCGAAGACGCTGGAGATTGCCCAGGAGGAAGTTTTGACCTGCGTGGGAATGATCATGTACGAACGGCTGCGTCGAATTTACGTGAATCTGCGTGAAGAGGAGCGAGCATGCCAAGTGCTGGCCGCTGTGGGCGTCCACGCCCTCTGCCGCAGCTTTGACACGTTCGTGGAGCAAAAGCAGGGCATCAGCAACCTTGAGCTACTCTACCAGGAGATTAGTCGTGCGGAGCGGGCCAAGCAGCTAAAGCGCGAGCAAAAGAAGCTTAAAAAGAAGAAGAAGAAGGATGAGAAGAAGAACTTGCTCCACCGGCAGTGTGAAGACACTGAGGCCATCGAGTCCGAAGAGGAGGCGGATGAACTGGAGGAGGAGGAATCTATTGAACTGGAGATAGTGACGCTCGAACAGGAGGAGGAAATGGATGAGGAAGAAGTCGGGAAAAGCGATCAGGGAGCGGACGATGGCATTGTTTTGGAGGCTTCTCGACAGGAACCAGAAACAACGCAATACACGTCTAATCCAACGAAATCGAAACCGAAGAAGCAATCGAAGAAAAAGAAGCAAAAGCAGCCAGCGGGATCGAAAAAAGCAGGACGGAAGCAGAAACATCAGCCGTCGGCAACCAGCACCCGGGAGCCCGTGGACGACGATCACGATCACCTGGACGTGGCCAGCTGCATCTCGTCGAGCGTCGTTGCAAAGTTGAACAGCGGGGACAAGTGCGAGGATTGTCTAGCCCCCATTCCCAACTGTCCTTGCGAACAGGATGTTCGCGACTCTGGCTACGGCAGCGATCCCACCTCGCACGCCGATTCACGTACCTCAAGCGTGGTCTCGTCGCCGGAGGGCTCGGAAGTATCCTGTTCGGATGGGCTATGCAACCACGACGGACCCCACGATGAGGACCAGCATCAGCACGGCATATTCGGATTGACGACGGCTCGCAACAGATACGTCTCCGACCTGCTGCTCTACGGCCATCAGTCGCGGTTTGAGCACAAGTTTTCATTGCTGCAGATGTGGGTGAGTCAAGCAAAAGATTTTTGTAGAACGTCCCAGAGAGTCAGTCTGGGTTTAAAACCAAATGTTTTTGTATATTTATGATAAACACAAATTTTATGACTAACACTCTCACTTTGTATTTTAGGACGACTTCGATGATTACGACGACAACGAGGAGGAGGAGGACGAGGATGAGACCTATTACATTCCACAGGAGGTGGTGCTGGCCTTCAAGTGCCACAGCGAGCAAGTGCAGCGTCAGCGGGAACAGCTACGCGCCACATTGCGCGCAAACTTCGAGAGCTTGTGCCTGAAGCGCGGCGTGCAGTTGCCGTTGAAGACAAAGACTTCAAAGATGCCTGCTCCTGCCGCATTTCCTGCTGGCCATATAAATAAAACGCATTAAACCGTTGTAGTTATTCAGTCGAGCGACAGTGATTTCTAAAAATCAACACGCGCGCGTGGATTCAGAATATATATATATAATTTTTGTTTTTGAAATAAATGAAGTATACAAGTTACAACTATCTGTTTAAATTAAATATCGGATACACGGATCTTTCAGCAGTTACGGCACTCCTCGTGAAAAGGCTCAAGAGTGCGCAAGTCCCGCCAAGTAGGCGGCAATCCGTTGGCCACAAATTTCCCACATCGCTTACAGGGCTCAAGGAACAGTTTTATGTAGCTGTTCAGCCAGGTAACATAGCTCTTCACCGCCAAGTCGGGCAATGTGGGCGAGAAGAAGTGCAGCATGGCGGAGTGGGCGTGCTCCTGCACCTTGCGGAACACTTCATAGCGCGATTCCGCCCACAGATCGTCGTGTTCCAGAGGCTCATCGAATCCTTTTACAGTCACCCATTCGATAAGTACTCCCTTGAACACAATGGCCGCCTTCATCACATTACTGATGGTAACAATGGCCACGGCATTGGTACCAAATGGGCGGAATATCCGATACGAGGTGTGAAGCGCAGCGTTAATCTCGCTTAGCAGCTTGTCTATGTGACTGGGGGAAATAGAAAACAGATCAAATTGTAAGAGCTGTGATCATAGTATTGCGCGTTTAAACATACTCTGGATCGTTGTTCAACGAGGAAAATGGCAGGCGCTGACGTTTCTGGGAGCAGTAATTATAGGAGCGCCTTAGCGTATTCTGGTTGAGATTGTTGAAAGCCAGAAAGCTGTGGTCGTGTACCTTATCTATCCACTTGTAGCTATTGACCAGTTGCGGGTACAATGCCTGCCGGTCCTGAGACGTCTCCTGGGCGAGGTAAGCCGTATTCCCCAGGGAGTACGCCGTGGGCGGGACTTGCAATCCATTTATTAGCTGCTCCACTTCACTGTTCGGAAATGGCTTTAATGATATTGGGTTTGCAACAGTTTTTTTTATAGATTTACACACCGCAACTGCGAGTTGATGGCTCCAAATCTCTCCTGGAAGTCATGCACAAACTTATTCCGACTCTCCTCTCCGCCTTCCCCATCGGTTCCATCAGCCAAATGTTCGAAGCACTGCTTCACATTTGATCGCAGATTCTTAACCGCCGTTAGAGTGGAATTTAATTTGTCCATAATTCCAAAGCGGTTTTAATCTGCGTTTGCGTTTTTTTTTGACAACAACAAAAGATGTGCTATATGCTGAAACCGTAACAGCGATAGATGTAATATTTTTCGGTATTTTTCGATGTTTTTGCCCATCTTGCGAAGAGAATTAATTTTTATAATTTATAAGGAAAAATAATAATATTTTATTTATGAATGTGTTTACTAATTATTGCTAAAAATATAACTATTTCAAATCTATGATTTTTAATTAATTAACCAAGTAATGTGATTGGTCCACCTCTAATTCAACCTGCTGGTATTTTTCGCATTAAATTTGTGGCCATTTCCCGCTTTTTCAGCTGCAGTCAGTCTGAAAACAACAACTCGAAATATATCAATGCCATTCGCGAGACTTCGGAAAAGTTTAAAGAATTAAATAAGCGCTCAAAAACAACGTCATCATGGGCAATAAATCGTCGCTGTTTTTGCGGAACGAGGAGATCGCCCAGATTCAGGAGGAAACTGGCTGTGAGTTCGAATTTCGAAAGTTTGACCGACTATAGATTTAGCCCGCCGCCAGGAGTTCCAAAACAAATACGCATTTAGATATAAATAAATATTCAAAGAGCAAACAATAACATCGCACTGGAGTGCTAAAAGCTCATGGTCCTAAGAGAAATTCCAATATTAGTTCAAAGATTTCGCAATCCATTAAAGAAACCAATTTGGTAAGGTCATTCTAAAGGCTCCTAAGAACATTATTCAGAACTGCGTCTGAACAATCAGCTAGTTTAATAGGCCTCTGAACCTCTGAATATGCAAAGACATATTCTGGGAAAAGCTAATTTGCATTGCAGTTGCACCTGCACTTCCAGCGTGACGCAATCGACAATTATAGTATAACCGATTTATGTATGAATAGACGGGGGCAAAAGTCACGTCCTATCAATGAAATTGGCTTTGCTGGCAATTACCTAGTGTCCGAGACCGTGTAATTTCAATATTCTGGCCGCGATAAGCCAACAATTGAAATTGCCTCCGCATTTGGAACTTGTATCCAATGTTCGACCAGCTATTATCAGCTAAATTGATAAGAGGCCCCCGCCCTTATCAGCCGGAATTTATAACAAACTAAATGGAAACTTCAAACTTGAGAGTCCAAGCACACAGAGAAAAAAAGTGGCCCAGGTTTATTCTAGAAAGCAATTTTACCCAAAATTTATATGAAATTCAGAATCATACGAGTCTTTCGTTTATAGCATATTGTAGAGATTATGACAGTTGTAGTTTTATTTATGTTTCAATGCCTAAAGAAGTCCAACTTAACATCGCCGAATTCGCATTGATCAATTCAAGTAGTACTAGTTTCAAGAACAGAATTTGTGCTAAGAATGTGAAATATACCAATCTTTATTTTCTTTCTGTACTCAGTCACCCCCAACCAAATTGAGCGGCTGTACTCTCGCTTCACGTCGCTGGACCGCAACGATTGTGGAACGCTTTCTCGGGAGGATCTGATGCGCATCCCCGAGCTGGCCATTAATCCGCTGTGCGAGCGCATTGTGCACTCCTTTTTTGCCGAGAGCAATGATGACCGAGTAAACTTCCGACAGTTCATGAACGTGCTGGCCCACTTCCGACCGCTGAGGGATAACAAGCAGAGCAAGCTGAATAGCCGGGAAGAGAAGCTGAAGTTTGCTTTTAAAATGTACGACCTGGATGACGATGGTGTGATCAGCCGAGATGAGCTCCTGTCCATCTTGCACATGATGGTGGGGGCGAACATCAGCCAGGATCAGCTGGTGAGCATTGCGGAGAGGACGATTCTGGAAGCGGACTTGTGCTGCCAGGGAAAGATCTCGTTCGAAGACTTTTGCAAGGCGCTGGACCGCACCGATGTGGACCAGAAAATGTCTATTCGGTTTCTCAACTGAGTTGGGTGTCCGGAGTCACGGGGAAAGAGCGAGTTTCTTAGTCAGTGTGTACCAAATAGTTTAGGTCGAGAGTCAGTAGTGAGGCATTCCGGTGTGTAACTGAAACCTCTATTTTGTTTTCGAACACTCTATATCGCTAGGTGCTCATAAAGCGTAATAATGAATAAGTGAATTTCGAAAGTCTAGAATTAAAAAAAAAAAATTAAAACGTCACAAAGTGTAAAAATTAATAAATAACATGTTTTATAGATTATTAATTTAGTTTTGGTTGCATGAACACGCCGGATCTACATGTATTTTTAGTTGTTATGGAAAAACCAGACCTACTTTTCCATTTGTTACCTTGTTTTTTGCCTACGGAAAGCTCATTCCGCTCAACCTGTAAGATCCTAACAACATTTTCTGTTTAAATAAAGGCCGAGATGAACTTAAGTGAACATATATTGAATAGTTTATTTTTTTCAGACGATCAAGTGGAATAAGAGGGGTATATGTTGTATCTGTAATTGCATTGCCGAGAATTCCAGGATTCGCGGATGGTCGCCCAGATCCTGTCCTGTATAATATTTATGTTGTGGTGGAAACGGCCAGCTTCTTGAGGTGCTCCATGAACAGCTGCAGCGACACGTCATCCGTGAGCACAGGAGCTCCGCCATCCTGCCGAAACAAGGCCAAACACATTAATCAAACGATGGATGGGGGCGGGGATTAGGTTTGTGAGCTTGGAGAGAAATGAGTGAGCGGAACCAACACCAAAAGACGCCCAACACCAGAGCAATAAAAATATCTGTGAGTATCTTAGAGCAATATTTCTTGAGGTCAAAGATGACTGTAAAGACAACTAATCTACAGTAGATTTATGTTGAAAAGTATTTAAAAATAAATATTTCAGGACACATAAGAAACCATATGGTACGTTAAAACTGATAAAAACATGAAGATGATCCTAAATATATAGTGTTTTTGTTTTATAAAAGCTTAAATTATTCAACATAAGTGTATAATGCTTCAAATTATTAGTGATAAAGATCCAAAAGTGATCTGTAAACCCATCCCAACTTAAATGAAGAACGTTGAACAAAAGTTTACTACCGTGACATGACCAACGGACGGCTGCACATGAGAGGGGGAGCGGTAGGCGGTAGGTACGAATTACACAATGAGGAAAACAAAATCAACATAAAACGAGATAGTAATTAAAATTTCAATAAAGAACTCGATGGCACTTATGAGCGCTCTGCAAAGATCAATCAAATATAGCCAGCCGACGGCTGGTTCTATGAAACTTACCTGTCCATAGGCGTACATGTTGTTGTGCGTTTGCGAGGGATTGACCTTAGATAGCAAGAAGCGCGCCTGGGATCCACCGTGCTCGGTGTCGATATACCGGGGCATCGGGAAGCGCGTTTGCAGAATCTCCTGGGCATCGTCGACCGGCGCTTGAAGCAGCTGCTTAAAGTTCTCATACTCCGGCATGTCTTGGTACTTGAGAGCACGCCATTGGGCGATGGTTTCGCCGTGATAAATCAGGATCTGGAAAAATGTATCCATCAAAAGGATGCGATCAGCCTGGATCGAGGCTGTGTCGAGGAGAACGGGCTCTGGTGGGCCGTTGAACGAGTAGCTGTAGAGTATCGGTTGGATCATGATTAAGGACTGGGTGAGGTCCTCGCGCATCAGCATGTGTCGGTAGAATGTGGTCTCGTCGGGCGAGTTGTTGAAGACCTGCAGGAACTGCGAACGGCGCAAATGGTACATAAACTGCGGGAACAGGCTGAAGTTTTGCGACAGGCGGAAGCTGTTCGGATCGTCCTTCGAGTACTCGCCGAACTTTTGGCACTAATAAAACGGATTAAGAAATTGTTAATACTTTTTTTTAAGCTTAATTAAGAATTTCGCTTACCAAGCGGATGAGCTGACGATCAACCCAGCGCAGAATATCAGGCCCCTCGTCCGTCTCCGCACGATAAACAACCATGCGGGCCATCAGCACCGCGGCAGCCTCCTGGTCAAAACCGGCACTGATATGGTGCACATTGGACGTAGCATCCGCCCAACTGTAAATCATAAAGATGCATATGACTTTGGTTAACAATCAAAGAGAGTTTTCTAATAAAACTTACTTTCTGGCCAGGGTGGTGACTCTGATGCGCCGCTGCCCGCTCGGATGCTGATACTGCGTTATGAACTGAATACAGCCGCGCCCGCCCTGCGGAATAGGCGCCGCATGCTGGTTAACCACCTCAAAGAAGTAGGCCACCGTGGAGCTGGGGTTTAGCGTGCACAGCTTCCACTGGACCGTATTGCCCATGCCGATCTCCACATCCGACACCGACGGGCTTTTCACATTCAGCGACACACACGAGCCGATCCCGCCAGAGATCTTCAGCTCGCGCGAGCACTTCACCTCCAGCGTGGCATTGAAGGCCATCTTCAGATCGTTGCGACCATCGCGTGCAAACACACGCTGGAATGTTTGCTTGAAGAGCGACGAGTTAAACGAATCGCCCATGACCATGTGTCCGCCAGTGGAGTTGCACAATTGCTTCATCTCCAACAGGCCGGTTTGATCCAGGGCACAAGAGTATATATCAACGCTGTGCCCATTGGTGGCGGCTCTCAAAGCTAAGGCATCGAAATGCTTGATGGCCTTCTTCATGAAACGGACGTTGTCCTTATGGATGTCGTGGTGCGATCGTATCGGGTGCTTGAGCTCATCGTCGACCACCTGACCGGGGCCCTGGGAGCAAGGTCCACCCACAAAGGTCATGATGCGTCCTCCCGTATTTGGGTAGGTGCACTCTAGCAGACCAACTGCAATGGACAGTGCGGCGCCAGTGGAGCGCAGGTAGCGTTTGCCCTGGGGCACCGGCCAGGGATCGCGTTGCAGCTCGCTGAGCAAATCGCCCAGTGCTGCGTCACACTGGCCGATTGGCTGCAGAAAGCGGTGCGCGGGCGGCACAGGGGCCGCAGCTCCAGCCGGCTGGCCAGGTATCTGCTGCTGCTGCTGTTGCGGCCCCGGAGCCGCTCCACGCCCGATACCGAGCATATCCTGCACCTGCTTGGCGGTCAGATCCTTGGTCCCGCGGAACACATAGCTCTTGGAGCATCCCTCGGCGCCTAGTTCATGCACCTGGATCATCTTGCCGAAAGTAATCAAGCCAACCAGCGCATTTGGCGGCAGAAGACTCAGTGACATTTGCAACGAGTCTTTAAGTGCGTCCAACTCTTCCTCGTCCATGCAGGTGTCTACCAGGAACACAAACACGGGCGGCATGGTGGGAGCCCGGGTAATGGTGTACTCAATGGTACTGAAACCCGGAATCAACTCCGCGGGCTGGTGCTGCTCGGATATGGCTGCATATTGAGGGGGGAACTGGAAAAACACAGAGGTTAAAGTTTACACAGAGAGAGTCTCTTGCTTGATTACTCACCGGATTCCGCTGGAAGCAGAAGTTGCAAACCCACAACTTTGCCCGATAGTCCACCTGGCACAGCGGATTGAGGATAGCCCTGCAATTGCTCCGGGTGCACAGCACAGGCTCATATTGGATCGGAGGCAGGTCTGGGCGCTCCTTCAATGGCTGATACAGGCAAGCGAGAGGCACCACCAGGCGACTCGCGTCGATACGGCTTGAGGGCCACACATTCCACGTCAGCCGCACCCCGTCGCGGTCCTCGTTCTGCTGGATGAACTCCTCGTAGGTGGTCATCGCCTCAACAACACTTAAATATACTATTTAGACGGGATAATCAAATTGAAGTCCGCTGCCAATTGGGAAAAATCGGTCGGCAGGCCACGTCACGAATTTGACAGCTGGTCGTGTCACTGATTCGTGCTTGCGACGGCAAATCTACTCACGCAAAACAATAGAAAAACGAGTTAATTATGCTCCAGTTTAACAAATAACTACTACACACATTAGTTTATATAAGTCTATAAAGATACGTCAAATTCAATCCCAATGTATTAATGAATTTTGATTGTAAACGTTGCAGGTCAGTGAAGATAGTTTTTCAACGATAGTATCTATTAGTGAAACAGTTATTTGTCGAAACGGTTATTTGTTACATTTTTTAATTAAAAATAATTAATATATTCGCTTAATTACTTTTTTAATGCAATATTTTAAAGCCAAAATAATTAGTAAGCATTTATAAAAATATATTTAATATTTATAAATCAAATATAAAACACTCAATATTTTGATTTGAATATTTTGATATGAAAATAGGGCAAAACCTTAAATAAGCACGCGTAATCCACTTTTCTTTCAAATGAATGTTTTTATTTATTTACAATTTATTTTTAATTTTTAAATTTTCTTCAATTTAATTTGATATTTCGATAATAGTCCAACTATCGCCCGGTAGAATGCAGCCCTGGGGCAGCTGTTTACTTGGCGCTGTGTGTGTGTGTGTGTATTTTTTAGAGTTGAGTTGTTTCTAAGATGGCGACGAAAAAAACGCGTCTTATGTGAAAAATGCAATCATAACAACTCGACTTTTTTGCTAATAAATGTGCGCTAATTTGAAGCAGAACTAGTGAAAAACAGAGCTTAGCGTGCGCCGAGTGTTTTACATGTGAAAGTTTTGGTGCGGAAGCTAGTGAAAATGGCCACAAATATGTATCGAGTCGGAGGTGAGAAAAAATTTTCCCCTGCTCGCTTTTCTATCATCTTTCGTTATCGGCGCCGCCGTCCCACGGTGTGCGTGGCCTGTGTTTGTGTGTGTATGTTGTGTCTGCGGAGGCTCCGAAAATGATGAAAGTGCATTTTAAATAGCCGAAATCCCGAGCTCTCAAGTGTGTGTTATCACATTAAATTGTGGCGAAGAATAAAACAATTTTTTGTTCGTGAGGGAGGGATTCTGATAGGAGAAGCTACTGCAGCAAGTGTTTCCAAGGAAGTTTTCTAACGATAAGCATTAGATTTGTATGTGTGCCTGTGTATTCTAGGGCTGGGAAATGGAATTGCATTTGCCGAATTGTGATCTCCAAACGTGTGCCGTTTGTGTCTGTGTGTTTTTGTGCGTTTATAAAAGTGTATCCAATGTTTGAGAGTGCCACCCACTTTATTGTGTTTTCTTATGCTAATGAGCTTCTTTCTGAGCATCTTTTCCTTTCCCCCACCATTAAATTAACCCTCCTCATGCTTCCAAACTCCGGTTATAGCATACTCTATCCCGCTTGCTCTCATGTGATGACGTTATTCTGTTTCTTCACCTGCTTTTCATGGGTGACTGTGTGCGTGTGTGTGTGAGCTCTTTCAAAATGCAAATAAGCCTAAAAACGCCAACGTTTAATTAAAATAACAAAAATAAATAACAAGACGCATATTCGGTTTATTTGGATTCTGTGCTTTTCTGAAATTAGCCAGGCTGGAAATTAATTAATCAGTGGTTTTTGTTTGCCATTTTTAATAGCACACACATATATACATATGTACATATCTTTAGGTGTGCTTTCTCGCTACCTCCACACTTTCTTTTTCATCTCGTATCTATATTTTGATGTTCATTTGTGCATCTTACAAATTTAAAGAAATGCACTCGATGATTATGCTTTTTTTTTTAATTTTGTTTGCTGTGGAATTTTAATTATTTTTAAATGGTCAACCTAAGTTGAAATACGCTTCTGTGTTCTGCGCTCTTCTTTGTATAGTGGCCAGTCGTAATTAAGTGCTTTGTGCGTGCTCGTTTACCTGTGACGTATAAATGGGGTTTCAACTCCTCTTCCTCCATTTCCCTCATTCGCCCCGCCCCCTCCTCCTTTTATGCCGTACCACTTTTTTAAATGTTCGTTTTGCAGACTACGTCTACGTCGAGACACCGCTGAATAGTCCCTACTTAATACGGCGAATCGAGGAGCTGAATAAAAACCAAACCGGCAATGTGGAGGCAAAGGTCATGTGCTTTTACCGGCGCCGGGATCTGCCCAATCCTCTCGTCCAACTGGCCGACAAACACCAACGTAAGTACTCCCCACATCCTCTTGATGGTTTCGATATTTGTATCTATAAGTACATATACTTTTTTTTGTGACAAAGTGAGGTTATGTATCACAGCAGAGTCGTTGTCGTGGCCTTTAAACTAGTTAAAAGATTAAACCGGCTAAGAACAACAAGTCCACCACAGGGCAGACCCCAAAAACAGAGAGTGCAGCACTGCGTGCAATGTGTCACTCAACCATCACTCCTCACTTACGATAGAACACCACAAACCTCAAGCTCAAACAAAAACCCCAGAGCCCAGGTGAAGCATCCCCGAATGCTAAAAACAGCAATTACAACAAATGTAAAATCGGTGAAAATATTATTTCGCCCAGCTTCCATAATCTGCGTCCACATAAATAGGGAGTAGATGTTCCAAACTCAGTAAAACTTACTGAAAGTAAAGATTATTCAGAATTTGTATTTGGTCATTTAGGAATATTATTTTTATTATAGCAATTTATTATCTATAGGGGGGTTCGGATGAAAATAAGCAAAAACTTGATAAACAACTTAGCTTTGCATATATTGTACCCTACATACTGGGTATGGTTTTTAAAAATTGTAATTTTAAATTTGTTTTTAATGCAAATTAACATCAGTATATTAAGTGTTTAAAAACCTTACATCGCAGCTAAGCCTCCCTTAAACTCATTATTTTTATTCAATTTCAAGATTCAGCCATGTCAATGTAATCTATGCGGAAACCTGCACAGATTCTTTTTAAGATAATGAGCTGAGCTGCACTGTACCCTTGATGTTGTGGTTGCTGGAGTTTTTGCTGTTTTCGGGTGGCTGCTAGGCGGCGCCGGCGTCAATGTGAATGTGATACTCTCGGTGCTCGGCAGAAGGTAGACTTGCTGTCTACATCTGAAAACCTGGGACAAACATATATATCCGTACCCACGGATACTGTGTGTACTGTGCGCTGTGTGTGTGCACGAAAATTTGCAACCAAGAGGTTGGGGTTAGGGATCTGGAGGGGATTGTAGAGGTGGAGTATGGATGAAGCTATAGCAATGTGGCACACGCAGCGAGGCGCGCTTTGCATTCGTGTATACATACACACAACGCCTTCACCCCTCACCACCTTTCGGCTTCAACCGACGACTTCCAGCCCATTTCGACGCCTCTCAAAAAAGAAATACAACTGGGCTGAGTTTTTGGCTTTAACCACCCACTCAAATTTGATACGTGACCCAACGGAAAATGCGTTTTCCATGAAGCGGCCTGCCTCCACCCCATAACATGCGCCAACAATGCCCATTAACGCAACCCCTTTTGGCCTTAAATTCATCGAACCCATGCCTCATTATTATATGTTATAAATATATTTTTTTTCTGTCGGCGAGTTTTGAATGCGTGCGTCGTGTGTTTACTGGCTATTTGCTAATTAGCCACTGACAATTAGCGGCACAAGTGTAGCAGTAGCTTCAATCCAGAAACTAAACAAAAGACAAATTGTCAAACTTCCCTGTTTCTAAAATACTTGGTTAAGATAAAAAAAGATGGATTAAATTATATATATATTTTAGTTAACTATGGTTTAACCTAATAAAAGTTTTAATACAAAATTGCCTGACATGTTAACATAAAAATAATTTAATATTTGCTAATCAACAATTTTTTTGATTACACGGCAGGGACTCTGTGATATTTTTTTTTCATGAGACCTTACAGTTTTTTAATTCCTGTTTCAAATTGTATAATTACTAATGTTTTTTTTTTTTTTTTAACCATAATTGTAAATAAACATATTTCACCAAAATTGCACTAAATAAAATAATATATATGTATGCAACTCTTCGAAAACAACAAAAATGATTACGCAACGAATCAGTGGCCACCGCTGAGGACTCACCGCTGGCGACAAAGTTGAAGAAGACCTGGCTCCGCACACCCGTGGGCGAGGAGCAGGCGGCTCAGGCTGTGCTTGATCCCTCAATAGGTACCTCCTCCAACTACAGAAATCACATTAGCTTTTTAGTGCACAACTCTTTATACTATGAACTAATTAAGTAGATTAGACTTAATAGTTTTTGTAGTGTAGTTAATCAGTCTAAATTTGACATTGAGTAATTTACTTCATGTTAAAGTAGTTATTTTTTAAGTTGAAATTATTGTTTGACTTTAAATGTGGTATTGCTTGCCCCTATTTTCCTCCCATAAAAGTTTCCTATCTATCTTTATTGCACGAAATGACAATTTTACCAAAACGAATGATTTAACAACAGCCAAACTATTGATATGCAAAAGATATTGTAAAAAAGAATCGTCTATGGGTGCACGAAATTAGCTGGGCTCCTGTAGTTTTATCTTACATTAAACGATTTTTATATTATTTTATCTATTAATAATACTACTTATTTCTTACTGAATTTCCTGACTATTTCAAAATTTTTAGCGTACTTTATTAAATTAAATAAAAAATCTAAACAAACGAAATACTTAATCAATTGCTGACTTGGTTTATTACAGCTGCCCTGGATGAGGAGCGCACCAGTCCGACGCAATCGTCGGGCGGTGGTGGCTCAGTGACCGCCAATTCTGGCACTACCAACAGCAATAATAGCACTGCCAGCGGCGGCGGAGGAGCAGCCGGCGGTGTAGCGGAGAAGGGTGAGGCGCTAACCAGCAAGCAACGCTACCAGATCAAGCATCGCGAGCTGTTTCTCTCACGCCAAGTTGAGTCGATACCCGCCACACAGATCCGAGGCAAATGCTCGGTGACGCTGCTTAATGAGACGGAATCCCTGCAGAGCTATCTCAATAAAGACGTGAGTTGGTAGTAGTTTCTCCGGTCGGGTACAACATTTTGTTATAACTATGCAAACCGGGATTAAAACAATAATTCATTAATTTTTTTATTTTTATTTCAATATAAAATTAATGCGTGTATCCTTGGTAACTTAATCTCTTTAGATTAAATAATAATTAAAAATGCTCTTCCCTATTTTTTTCGGATTTCTTTAGGACACATTCTTCTACTGTCTGGTGTTCGATCCAAATCAAAAGACTCTGCTCGCCGACAAGGGTGAGATCCGAGTCGGCAGTCGCTATCAGTGTGATATACCCGCAAAGCTCAAGGACACCGCCCTGGATGAGCGCAAGCTGGAGGAGCTGGAATCTCTGGTGTGGACGCCCGAGCACAGTTTGACCGACCGCAAAATTGACCAGTTTCTCGTGGTCTCTCGTTCTATCGGCACCTTTGCCCGTGCCCTTGACTGTAGCAGTTCAGTGAAGCAGCCATCTCTACACATGTCTGCCGCAGCAGCCAGCAGGGACATCACACTGGTTGGTGGGAGTTATTTCTTGTATATTCAGGATATTAAGCTTAGCATCCTTCCAGTTTCACGCTATGAACATTCTGCACAAGCATGACTACTCGATCGAGGAGGCCATGTCCTCACTAGTTCCTTCCACTGGGCCTGTGCTCTGTCGCGATGAAATCGAAGATTGGAGCGCCTCGGAGGCGAATCTCTTTGAGGAGGCTCTGGACAAATATGGCAAAGACTTCAATGACATTCGACAAGATTTCGTAAGTTTTTGTTTTTTTTTTTTTTATTAAGGGCTCTAAATGTAATCTGCTTTATAAACTATTTCCACCACAGCTACCTTGGAAGACGCTAAAACAAATCATCGAGTATTACTACATGTGGAAAACCACCGATCGCTATGTGCAACAGAAGCGCGTGAAGGCCGTGGAGGCGGAACTGAAGCTTAAGCAGGTCTACATACCGCAATATAACAACAACAATGGCAGCAAGGGCAACGGATCCTCTGTAAAGGCGGCGGGCGGCGGGGTATATAACGGCACCACCACCAACGGGAGCACTGATCTCTCCAACAATGGCAAACCTTGCGAATCGTGCGGAACAACCAAATCATCACAGGTACAACCTTAAATTAATTTATAAATATTCTTATATTAATTTACAATCTACACGCTGCAGTGGAACTCGATCAGCACTGGACACAGTACGTGTCGCCTGTGCCAGAGTTGCTGGGAATATTGGCGGAAGTATGGCAGTATGAAGTCTGCGACCAAGGGCGACGGCGGCGGTGACAACAGCGATGCAAAGAAAAAGGCTTCGGCTTTAACTACGCCATCAGCGGCGTCAGCGATATCAGGGGCAGCCCCCACTGCAGTGGTCGACCTAAATGACGACGACAAAATCAGTGATCTATCCAATCGTCAATTGCACAGGTAAAAGAGAGCTTTCTAGTACAATTTCTTCAAGAATATTAAATCCTAACACAATGTGTGTTCTTGTTGCCTTAGGTGTTCCATTGTTAATTGTGGCAAGGAGTTCAAGCTGAAGACCCACCTGGCACGCCACTATGCACAAGCGCACGGCATTGCCATCAGCTCGGGGTCTCCTCGGCCCATTATGAAGACGCGTACTGCCTTTTACTTGCACACCAATCCAATGACTCGAGTAGCGCGCGCAATCTGCCGCAGCATCGTAAAGCCGAAAAAGGCTGCGCGGCAGAGTGCATACGCCATTAACGCCCTGCTGGTTAAACAAGAGTGTAAGGCTGGAATAGATTTAGTCAATAGCAAACCTAATTCATTCTGATTATTATTTTCTTCTTTTAGTTACGAATCGTATTAGTGGAAAATCGCAAGCTGAAATAAAAAAACTACTTTTGCTGAAGCCGAAGGATCGGGGAAGTGTCACCAAAATCGCAAATCGCCTTGGTGCACCGGGTAGTGGTCCGCACGAATGGCTCATATTAACACCCAAGGACAAAATGCCGCTACCACTGTTTGTCTCATTCCCTAAACCCCCGAAAGCTGCCGACGGAAGTTTAGTGTATGAAAGAGTACCCAATAAATCGCCCGATATAGTCGCTGTCGCAGCCGATAAGGAGCTAACCATAATTCCAACGCAAGCCACTTCGACGATACGAAAGCGCGCCCACGACGACCAGCAGCAGCTCAATGGCACTGAGGGTAAGTGGCGAGTTAGATATCATCATCATCCATTTAATTTTAAAAAGAACAATGCATTAATGTTCTCCTTTATCCGTCATCCTTCAGTTACTATAGTTCCCAGCGGACCACCGGCCAAGCGCCCCAATAAGGATCCCATGCCCTCCCATTGTCCCAGTCCAGAACAATTCGCGGCAATGATGGCGGCATCTGGACAACCGCTCTCCCGGCATCATGTGAGTAAATATCAAGCTATTGTTTAATAAAATATTAACTAGTTTATGTATTTTGGTCAACCAAATAGCTCAATGGCAAGCAGAAGATTGCACAAATGGCGCGTGGGGGCAACGGGCGCAAACAGGTAATCAGTTGGATGGATGCACCGGACGATGTTTACTTTAGGGCCAACGATAAACACAAGTGAGTAATGAAGAATAATGAATAAAACATAAATATTTGATAAAAATTTAATTTTTGTGCTGCAGAAAAACGAGAAAAATACTCTCTGCCGTGGACTTGCGACGAGCGGCACGCAAACCGTGGCGCATACTGCCTATAAAGCCTGCGGTACCAGAGCCGAGTAGCAGGCCCATTGAATCACAAATCGTAATACTGGACTGACCGTCGACGGCAAGCAAACTGGAAAAATCTGGTGCATCAGGGGCATCGGCATCGGCAACCAAGTTGTTGTTATCGTCTTCGGCAAACAGATTCGACCAGCAGCAACATTCTCCATTTCCATATACCATGGATGCACTGCTTAACTAGCGCATTCTCTGGATTAAACGGGCTTGCCATGTACATACCCCGGAGCATAAAAACTCCCACATCTCCCCACTCCCACAGTACAGACAGACAGACCTACAGAACAGGCATTAACTTAGGATCAGTGTAGTTACAGCCTCACTGTACGACGACATGTAGGAAAAACAAGCAAACACAAATCCACTTTAATAGCGCTTAAATAGGTATCTTTTTTAAACAAAGCAAATATAGTAACATAAAAAGTGTTAGGTATGCGAGCGAGAACCACAAAATATTTATAAATAATTTATATAATTTTTTTAATTACAACTCAACACACACACACACACTGAATACACTTTTACTTACAAGATGTGGGCTTCTGCATTGGTCTATTTTTTAATATATGCGTGTTAGTTCTCGATATAAATACATGTGTTTTTCGTCGCTTTAAAGTTCTTCTCCGTATATTTTCCTAAGCCTAATCCTAGCTAAGAACCAGATACGTAATTATGAAATTAAAAGGCCTCTCTTGTACGTTTCATTTTAATGTTTGGCAGTCCAGAATTGAATTAAACGCACATAACAAATATTGGGAATTATTTTTGAATGCTTTGAGAAGATTTGAAAATATAAAGGATTTAAAATTGTTAATAAATGTTTGACACGTGCAAAGTTTTAGAAAAGGTGATTACAAAATTTACGCTGTAACTACTTACTAATGGGAAACCACACAAAGCAAAAATTGTACAGTAAAAAAGTAAAACGTTAAAAATTCGAATAAAATGTATTTTCATAATTTATGTAAACACAGACAAACGAATGTTCAGTAATCTAAAGAGCTATCATCATACTCATCCCACACACGACCACACAACCAACCGCATCTAGCATATATTATTGACGCATATAAATCTAATAAGAATCTAAGCCGCAATTACATTTAAAAATGTATCAATAACACACACGGAGGATCGTAAAAAGTAATGACTAGAGATAGAGCGGGGCAGGGCGATCTGGCGATCGCCAGAAGAGCATAGAAGAGGAGACCCACTAAAATAAAATGATTATGTCGAAGATTCGATTGTAAGCCAACAACATACTTTTAACTTACGAACTAAGCAATTTTTGTAAAATAATAAATCACTTCAAATTAAAAAAGTTAGTTAAGTGACGAAAGGAACGAAGGAGCGAGTCGAAAGCTGCTACAACTAATGTCAACATCAAAAGTCTCCGCAACATCCCGCGAGGGTGTGTCAGGATTACCCAGCAAATAGACTTATTAATTGGTTTTCATTTACTTCCCAAACGCAAACACATTATTTAAGCATCTTGCTGGCGAGCAAGCACAACAGAGACAAGCAACAGAAGCAAATCAAACAGAGCTGTATACATAATTATATATATTATATACAGATATACAAATATAACAGTAAAAGTGGATAAATACAGTATGCATAACAATTTTTACAGAGCAAGAATCGAACGAAATGACGCGGTGAAGGCGGCAACAGTGAAGAAAACGTTTTCCAAATAAAGTTTTAAAACTAAACACTTTTCCTAAAAACATGCCAGCTTTTCAACATTTTATTATCTGTGGCGATTGGTTTAAAAATAGTTAACAATTTGTGGATTTTTATTCGGAATAGCTAGCAATGCACAGGGAGGCATTAGTTCCTCCGAATCCAAATGAGTTCTTGAGGGCAACACGACGTCCCTGATTTGGGGTCCATTCGGCTGCTTCCCTGACCACGTTCACGTTCACATCTGCATCCAGCTGCTCGATATTAATGGAAGGCGGCAGCTTGCTGTCCGCACAAGCGTGCACCACAAATAGAGCCTCCAGATTGCCCGAGGATCCGAGCAGGTGGCCGTGGGCTCCTTTCGTTGAAGAAACCCTCACTTGACTAGTGTGCTCGCCAAAGACTCGTCCTATGGCGTGCGACTCAATGCGATCGCCAGTGGGCGTGGATGTGGCATGGGCATTCACATACGTTATCTCCTCCGGCCTAATTCCAGCATCCTGGATGGCCCTTTTCATTGCTAGGGTAGCTCCCTCGCCATTCTCACTCGGAGATGTTATGTGAAAGGCATCGCCAGACAGTCCGTAACCCAACAACTCAGCCAGGATTGTGGCTCCTCTCGAGCGGGCATGTTCCAGTTCCTCAAGAAGAAGAACAGCTGCTCCCTCGCCCATCACAAAGCCATCGCGGGATTTGTCGAAGGGTCGCGAAGCCACCGCTGGGTTATCATTAAAAGCGGTACTTAGAGCACGTAATCTGCAGAAGCCGGCAATGGAGAGAGGATCTATGCAGGCTTCCCCACTTCCAGCCAGCATCACATCCGCATCGCCATTTCGAATAAAGCGCATAGCGTCGCCCAGGGCATGGGCACCGGTGGCGCAGGCTGTGGACACCGAGTGGTTAGGTCCCCTGAGCCCATGTCGCATGCTTATGTGACCACAGGCCATACTGGGCAGCAGCCGTGGCACAAAGAATGGGCTCACACGGTTATAGCCTCGCTGCAGTTGCTGCCAGGCGCCGTACACTTCCGTAAGATCGAACATGCCCATTCCCACGCAGACTCCGATTCGCTCCCGCTGTTCCTCGCTCATTTCTTTGGGGTTCAGCCTCCCTGCCTTAAGAGCCTCCTCTGCCGCCACGACAGCTAGTTGGGTAGCTGGACTCATCAGCTTGATGTCGGTCTTGCTTAAGGGCTTCTCCAATTGGAGCGTTTCCCTGTCTATCTGAGCAGCCACCTGACACGGTAGGCCCTTAAACTCCGGTCCCAGTTGGGAAATGGCCGAGTCCCCGGCCAAGATGCGACGCCATGAATCACCTGCGTTGTTGGCCAAAGGAGTCACGGCACCACTTCCTGTTATCACCACCCGCCGGCGTCCGCAGTGAGTGGAGGAGTTACGCGTTGGGAGGAGGGTCAATAGATTGGAACTTCTTAAAAACCGCATTTTGATGTTTACATGATCAGGTGAGCGTGACCGTGTTTTGACCGTTCAAATATCTTTTTCAGTGTTGTTATTGAATGTCTACGATAACACACACACCATTATTAAAACCAGCTCATCCCTATCGATAAATGGCGCTTGTTTTTATTTTTAATTGAAAATTAAATTGTTTAGAACTACTTCAAAGTATTTAAGGAGTATTAAATTCAATGCCAAATCAAAAAGCTCAGTTCATTGGGGGGTTCAAAAAATGCCGAAGGAAGATGGAAATTTCGATATTTAATGTTTAATTTAATTTTTGCTAGGAACGTGTTGCGCAGCATCCAACTAAAGACAATTATTGCTAGCAACATGTTGAGGAACATCCAATGGTGCTGCCAAAACAAATGTAGCAGAAGTTTAACAAAAAGAAAACTATTCTCTAATAACTCTTAACATTATATCTGATTTTGCTCAGGTATCAGAATTCGATATAAATTTACTTCAAAATTCATATGGGCGGAAATTGGTTTCAATGTCAATACGTGGAACTGAATTCAGCACCAGAGTTTATCTATCACTTCAGGATACATAATCTCAATTGTTCTCAAAATCCTGACGCACAAAATTCCTTTAGAAATGAACCTAAGTTTTTCAACATCCAAACCCGTGTTGTTGACCCGTGTAATTCGTTTTAGTTTACAATTATTCAAAAAATAAACAATTGTTAACTAAATTCGTAAAATGTTAAGACATGTTACAAAATACACTGTATTTTTAGTTACTGACCTATAACAAATATGTTAGTAACAAATACTGTAATTACTTTATCTGCATCATCACAATGAGTGTAGAATGTGGATTTAATGGGACACTATCAGTCACAGCTATTTGGCATGTCACTCGCCTCATTGCCATATCTCTTCGAGTACAATGCTGCGTCGGCAATTATTCTTCGCCAATACAGGAAAACGACTAAACAGCCAAATCGCCGTGTCACACTGAGAAGGCACCATTCACGGTATACGTTTGGGAAAGCCGAACCAACCTCTTAAGGAATCGCAGCCCTAGTGACTTTGTTTATATGCTTGACAAGCTATAGTGTAATCTTTTAACGGAATGGCGAAATTGCTTGTCAAACGGCTTATTCGCCGCAAACTCCTAGGCGAATATAAAAGCGCAGTCCGAGTCTGGCAGCTCAGTTTCGATTTGATTTGCTAAAAAATAAGAACCATGATCGGAATAGTGCTGCTCATTACTGCCGCCACCCTGCTGTATGTTTACCTTAAGTGGACGTTCAGCTATTGGGACCGTAAGGGCTTTCCCTCGGCGGGTGTAAAAATTCCTTTCGGTGTTCTCGACTCCGTGTGGCAGAAAAAGCGAGCCTATGGCTTGGCCATCCAAGATCTGTACAACTCCACGAAGGGACCAGTGGTTGGCATGTATCTCACCGTGAGGCCCGCTCTCCTGGTCCGCGATCCACAGCTGGCTCACGACATGTTGGTCAAGGACTTTGCCAGCTTCCACGATCGCGGAGTCTATGTGGACGAGGAGAATGACCCCATGTCGGCGGGAATATTCCAAATGGAGGGAGCCGGTTGGAAGAACTTGCGTGCTAAGATGACGCCCTCGTTCACTTCTGGCAAGCTAAAGGCCATGTTTGAGACATCCAATGCTGTCGGAGACAAGTTGTTAGCCCACTTGAGGAAGGAACTTGAGAACGCCGGGACCAAGGAGGTGGATATGAAAAGCGTCATGGGAACGTGAGTTGGCGGAAAGCCTTGGTTGTAAATAATTACCAACAAGAGCTGCTTTTTATTCTTTCCTCTCCAGTTATGCCGTCGATATCATTGCCTCGACTATTTTTGGCCTGGACGTGGACAGTTTTGCAGATCCCAAAAACGAATTTATTGAAATCAGTAGGAAAATAAATGCGAACACATTTAAGAATGTTATTCGCAATGTAACCTTAGTACTTTATCCAGCGTAAGATTTTTTTGAAATTCTTGGAAATGTTCGGAATTTCATCACAAATCCTTTACAGAATGGAGAAGTTCTTTGTGCGAATCGGATGGAAGCCAGAGGGCATCGAAATGATGCGACAACTGACTAACAGGCTCGTGGATCTTAGGGAGAAAAACAACATTGTTCGTAAAGATTTGCTGCAACTTTTGCTCCAGTTGCGTAATCAAGGAAACGTCAGCACCGATGATACGGTTTGGTCGTCGGCGAGCACTAAAAATGGACTCAAATCGATGTCCAAAGACCTGATTGCTGGCCAGCTTTTCGTCTTCTATGGCGCTGGTCACGAAACCACTGCCTCCAGCATATCCTTCACTCTCTACGAGCTCAGTCAAAACCCGGAGGCACTGGCTAAGGCGCAGGAGGATGTGCTCCAAGCCATTGAGAAGCACGGCGGTCTGACCTACGACGCCCTTGCGGAAATGAAGTACTTGGATGCCTGTGTGATGGGTAAGTTTTTGAAGAAACCAATCCAGGCAACCAATCAACTAAATTTCTTTCGCAGAAACCACCCGAAAGTATCCCGCTCTGCCTATCCTAAACCGAGTCTGCACCCAAAACTATCCAGTTCCGGATAGTGACCTGGTGATCAAGAAGGGCACACCAATAGTGATCTCCCTTATGGGATTGCATCGTGATGCCGAGCACTTCCCCGATCCGCTCAGCTATCAGCCGGAACGCTTTGTGGAGGGTACGAAGAACTACAATCAGGCTGCCTATTTGGGATTTGGCGACGGACCCCGGCACTGCATAGGTAAGGAAATATTTACATAATATTCATAATATAATTATAAGCTTTTAATTTATACTATTTTTCAATATTCCAGGAGCCCGCATGGGAAAGGTGAATGTAAAGTTAGCGATAGCCAAGATTCTGTCCAATTTTGACCTGGAAGTCAGAAAGGAGAAGCAGGAGATTGAGTTCGCATTGCACGGATTGACCCTGTTACCCAAGGCGGGGGTGCCCGTGCGCCTTTCTCCCAAGAAACAGTCTTAAAACTCTGCTCATCTAATACCAAATAAAGCGCATTGAAAAATAACAAATCGGACAAGAATGAATAATGTACGAGTCACGGAAAGTGACAATTGCCGCTCCTTGGCCTAGGACAACTCGATGTGATAGCGCCTAGCAACGCATAGTTTTTATCAATCCCGTTTGGCTGGTGATAAGCTTATCTCCCACATTGAAACAGAATAACTCAAATATAATGGTCAATAACTGATAAAAATAGACGTAATACAGAAGTCAAATCAGAACATTTAAAATACGACGGGCTCTGAGTGTTGAGTTAACCATTAAGTGCTTTTCCAGGAAATAATCTTACCAGTAAATGAGAAGTAATTATTTTAAATATTTACTATATAAAAGCGGAATGCTTATAACAAAGATATGATCTCCTTAAAAATCAACACCCAATGCCCAGCAACTAAGTACGCAGATTTTGTTGGCTAGTGTTTACTTGACCGACTAAGACTCAAAGTAAGAGTTAGATCTTTGTGCCAGGCCGTATCAACTATCGGCAACTTAAATCGGCAGCAGTCAATAGGTTTAAAACACAACAACTACCATGTGTTCTATATATATTTACGTTTGTGTATATAGGCAATATATTATATGTTTGTATTCAATCTTGTAGCCGGCCCAACTACTTAGTATTCCTGATAAGAGCACCGGGTGAGCGATTCTCTTTGGGTTTTGTTATTGAAAGGCGGCCAGAGAGCGGCAGTATAAAGCTCATTCTGAACATCGGCTGATACTCACTTCGCTTCTGTTCTTCGTTCCACAACAACCGCCAAGCTATGTCGAAGAAATGTAAGTAAATTCGCAGACACGCCTCTAGAAATTGTTGATATTCTCTTGCGAGCTCAAAGCTTAATAATAATTTAATGTTTTTACTTAGCCTGCTGCCGTGGTCCGGGTTACGCAACTCCTCTGGACGCCATGAAGAATGGCCCCCGGGAGACGCTTCTCTACACGGTGACCGTTCAGCCCAACTTGGACGAGCCCCATGGCGACTATCTAGCCACAGTGGATGTGGATCCCGAGAGCCCCACCTACTGTCAGGTGAGTTTGCTATCTCTAACAGAACTGCGTAGACTTTTAATTATTTACTGAATACATCAGTATAAGCTTTGTATTGTTTTTAAATGATTTTGTAGTTACCATTTAGTATTTGTAACTAAAGGGATTTATTTAAATTTCTTAAATAACAATTCGACCCCCTATATGATGAATTCCTGACTACGCTCTTGGCTTAGAGATAACAAAAGCTGAAGATAAACCGCAATGAACCCCACGTAGCTAAAGATTTATTTTCAGGGACTAAGTAAAAAAATTAACAAGCAGCATAACATAAAATTTTAAACTTTTATATGTTATTTGTACGTTCTTTTAACGCTTAAAATTTCCCACTTGTTTTAAAGATTAATTGGTCAGTTGGCAAGTTCAGTTTCAGTGAAGTAATATATACGGAACTCTCATAACAAAGTTATTGAAATATACACAGAAATAACTATTACATATTATTATTATACCTAATTTTTTACTTTTACTTGCAATTTAGATAGTTCATCGTACCTTCACCAATCGAAAGGGAGATGAGCTGCATCACTCTGGCTGGAACGCCTGCTCCAGCTGCTACTATGTTGACGAGAAGGCTGAGACAGTGCCAAAAAGAGATAGAATGGTGCTGCCGTCCCTAAACTCCGACTTCATCTACATACTCGATGTGGTTACGAACCCTCGGAAGCCAGAAATAGTTAAGACCATCGAGGGGGACGTTTTGAAGAGTCACAATGTGACTGGGCCACATACCACCCACTGCCTGGCCAACGGAAATATCATGATATCCATCATGGGCGATGCCGAAGGAAACGCCAAGGGAGACTTTATTCTCTTTGACTCCGACTTTAATTGCATTGGCACCTGGACCAAGGGTGAGAAGAAGGCATTGTGCGGCTACGATTTCTGGTACCAGCCGTATTTCGATGTTATGGTGTCTTCGGAGTGGGGAGCGCCAAAAAAATGGCGACGGTTCGTACAAAATCCTATGAATTACATATTATCAAACTCTACATTGAATTATATATCGTCTTTAGTGGATGGAAGCACAGCGATCTCGAGGATATGACACAGTACGGCTGTCGTCTCAACTTCTACAAATGGTCCACGCAGACTCTGTACCAGACCATAGATCTGGGAGCAGATGGCATTACGCCGCTGGAGATTCGATTCCTGCACAATCCAAAGCGGGCGGAGGGATTCGTTGGCTGCGCGTTGAATGCCAAGGTGTTCCACTTCAAAAAGAAGCCGGACTCTGATGAGTTCGAGGCGAAAAAAGTGATTGACATTCAAGAGAAGCTGGTGGATACTGGCAGTGGAAAGGCGGAGAATATGGGTGGCATGATCTCGGATATCATCATTTCTTTGGACGACAGATTCCTGTACGTCAACTGCTGGCGGCACGGAGATGTCAGGCAATACGATATCACCGACTGTGAGAATCCCAAACTGACGGGGCAGCTCTTCCTGGGAGGAGCCATATGTAGTGACTTGCCCAATGTGATCGTAAAGGAGGATAAGGAACTAAAGGTGCGTTCTGGACAAATGTTAACTCCAGTTGTTTAAACAATAGTCTTTTTTTTTAGGAGCGGCCTCCAGCTCGATATGTGAAGGGTCGCCGATTGGAGGGTGGACCGCAAATGATGCAGCTCTCCCTGGACGGCAAGCGGTTGTACGTCTCATCATCCCTATATTCCCCCTGGGATAAGCAGGTGAGTTCCCTTGAAGCACTCTTAATTTACAATTTTTTTAACCGATATCTCTTTAGTTTTATCCCGAAATGGTCTCAAAGGGCGGCCACATTGTCCAGATCGATGTAGATACGGTGAACGGTGGCATCTCCCTGAACGAGGACTTTTTGGTGGACTTTAAGGATGAGCCCTATGGTCCCGGTCTGCCCCATGAAATGCGCTACCCTGGTGGCGATTGCACTTCTGATATATGGCTGGCCGATCAGGAGTAGGTGGATCTACCATTAAAAGATCAATCAGCAGAAGAAAACTTTTATCAAGATTTAAAAATTAATTCAATAAAAACAATAAAAGTGCTTTGATTTATTACCGAAAGTACATACTTAAATATATGATTTTAAAGACCTAAAAATGTAGAATAGTTACAAGTCACTATTTCACCTTATTCCCGGTGGGACGTGATCTTATGCCACTACCAGATTTCTTGGGCTTCTGTCCGGCGCCGCCATGGATTTTCGACATTACGGGACTGCAGACACTCTGGCACTCCTTCAGATGCTGATCATAGAGCTCCTTCTTGGCCAGGGAGTTCTTATCCAGCCACGATGACTCACTGGCGCACTTCTCTCGCACCTTGGAGCGCTCGGCCTCGGTTAGAACTCCGGCTGGTGCCTCGTCCACGGCCTGCCGACAGGCGTAAATATATCCTTCGAGGTTGTTCCTGGCCTTAACTCTTTCTCGCTGACGATCGTCCTCCACCTTGTACTTCTCGGCATCGGAAAGCATGCGATCTATCTCCGCCTTGGATAGTCTGCCCTTGTCATTTGTGATTGTGATCTTCTCTGATTTTCCGGTGCTGTTATCCTTGGCAGTTACATGAAGGATGCCGTCAGTGTTCAGGTCGAATGTGACTTCGATCTGCGGCACGCCCCTGGGAGATGGGGGAATCCCACTGAGATTAAAGGTGCCAAGCAAATTGTTATCACTCGTCATCGCTCGCTCGCCCTCATAAACCTGAATGGTCACCGCATCCTGGTTGTCACTGTAAGTGGTGAAGATCTGCTGATGCTTACAGGGAATCCTAGCATTGCGGGCCACCAAATTGGTCATCACTCCGCCGGCGGTTTCGATTCCCAGCGACAAGGGAGTCACGTCCACCAGGAGCAGATCCTGGATCTTAGAGCTACCCACGCCCGTGAGAATAGCAGACTGCACCGCCGCTCCGTAGGCCACCGCTTCATCGGGGTTGATGGACAGATTTAGGGTTTTGCCATTAAAGAAATCCTGCAAGAGTTTCTGTATCTTCGGGATTCGCGTGGAGCCGCCCACCAGCACCACATCGTGGATGGTATTCTTATCCATTTTAGCATCGCTCAAGGCTCGCTCCACTGGCTGCATAGTGGACCTGAAGAGGTCCATGTTTAGCTCCTCGAAGCGCGCACGCGAGATCTTGGAATAGAAATCTATGCCCTCGTGCAGAGCATCAATCTCCAGGGATGCCTCAGTGCTGGACGACAGGGTCCTCTTAGCCCTTTCACAGGCTGTGCGCAGACGCCTTAGTGCCCTGGCATTGCCCTTGATATCTGCGTTGTGCTTGCGCTTAAACTCTGCCACAAAATGGTTCACCATCCGGTTGTCGAAATCCTCGCCACCCAAATGGGTGTCTCCAGCCGTGGCCTTCACCTCGAACAGGGAGCCTTCATCGATGGTCAGAACGGAGACATCGAATGTGCCGCCACCCAAGTCGAAGATGAGCACATTACGCTCCCCCTTCAGGTTTTTATCGAGTCCGTAGGCCAAGGCAGCAGCCGTGGGTTCGTTGATGATCCTCAGCACATTAAGTCCCGCAATCGAGCCCGCATCTTTGGTGGCCTGTCGTTGGCTGTCGTTGAAGTAGGCCGGCACCGTGATCACGGCATCCTTCACCTTTCCGCCCAAATACATCTCGGCGATCTCGCGCATCTTGGTCAGCACCATGGAACTGATCTCCTCCGGAGCGAAGCGTTTGCGTTCCCCCTTGAATTGCACCTCGATTTTGGGCTTGCCATTGTCGTTGATTACCTTGAAAGGCCAGTGCTTCAAGTCCTCCTGGATCTTTGGATCGTCGAACTTGCGGCCAATCAGGCGCTTGGCATCAAACACCGTGTTCTTGGCATTCATTGCGACCTGTGAAGGAGTTTTAGGAATGACAATTATTACTTCCATCTCAGTATTTAAAGCTAAATCCTCACTTGATTCTTGGCCGCATCGCCAATAAGGCGTTCCGTGTCGTTGAATGCCACATATGAGGGCGTGGTCCGGTTGCCCTGGTCGTTGGCAATGACCTCCACCTTGTTGTTCTGCCACACGCCCACACATGAGTAGGTGGTCCCCAAATCGATGCCAATAGCCGGTATCTTGACCATTTTGACTGTAATTTTGTATCTAGTTTTGGGGCAACTTGGCTTAAGCTATTAATTTTATTATCTTCAAATTTCCCTGTCAATAGATTTTCGAAATATGTATCTTGACTTAAATACGATGAATTTGAAATGTTCCAGTTGACTTCTAAATCAGAGTACGCTTTATTATTCTAGAATCAATCGTTTGATTTAATTGATTACGAATAAGACATCATCAGAGTAGCGTTTTGATTTTAATTGGGTTTTTTTTATTTATTTCCTAAATTCGTTTCTAGGAATTTAGAATCCAGTTTGAATTATGCTCGTACATTACAAATATTCTTATTAATCAACAAATGTTTTGCAGATAAAAACGCGTTAAATATAAATATAAGATATGCTTAGTTAAAGCCATCAGCGTTTTCCCTTCTTTTTCTTTTTTTGTCCATCTGGCCAGGCGAATCCTCTTGATTTAAGAACATCCTTAAATATAGTTTTCGAGAACGCAGTTTTTATTTAAAATAATCATAAGTAGGTTCATTTTCATCTCACCTGGACATTGTGGCACACATAGTACGCGTTTTCCATGGCCGCGTCATTGAAGATGTCACAGCCTATGGATTTTCCCATGCCTCCTTTCTTCTTTCCGCCGCCACCCTCCTTCTTCTTTTTCTCCTCCCCCTCGCCACTGCCAGCATTGCTGGATGTGGAGTCCTTGCTATTACGCTTCTTTTTGCTCTTGCCAACCATGATTATAACTATAATTCAATTAATTCAATAAAAATGAAATTCAATCTGCTTTATTGACTAAACAATTTATTTCTCTAGTTGGTGGCGCCTAGCAACGAAGATTATTGTCCTGCCAACCGTATTTATGTAATCAAATTTATGTAAAGCAGAGAGACTTTGATACCTGTTTTTAATTTTGACAAAAGTTACTTGAAGAAAGTCATTTATTTCAGCCTTCAGTTTCAGCCTTTCAAGAAGGATCCTTTATGCTTTATGACAAACGACTTTTTCCATGAAGCTCTCAAGTTATGATGTTAAAAGCTAAATACATTCACTATTTACTTATTTATATAATAAAATTTATGTAAAGCACAGAGACTTGATTCCTGATTTTTATTTTGACCAAAGTTACTCGAAGAAAGTCTTTTTTGAGCCTTTTAAGATGGATGCTTTTTATGACATACAACTTTTTCCATGAAGCTAAGTAAATACATTCACTATTAATTAATAGATTTTAATAGTCTTATTTGTAAATAAACAATCTTTGGCGCAGCTCTTCCACAAAGCTTCCCTTTTTATTCACATTTCTAAATTGTTCGCGTTAGAAAACAAACAGAATTTGGTAATTTATTTAAATGACTTAAATGATACAACAATTTTCGGGGCACCACTGTGTTCAAAGACACCCTCGACTCTCACTGGCTATTTTTTGTTTAATGTATTTTTATTAATTAATGCGGGTGCTCAATTATAAATTCGTCTGAATTTCAATAAAACTGTTTGCCTGCTCCGCGGCTTATTTCGAACAAAAACATCCCAGTCGAACGGAATCGGTCGGTCGCGAAAGACCTCCTCTACCTTCAGATGGGAGATTTGAAAAGTGCTTGCGTCTTGGTCGCGGTTTGTTTGCTCTCGTGCGAGGTTCGGGCGAAGGGACAGCGGCCGAATGGCAATGGGGAAGGGAACGGGAACGGGGGCCAGTGGGTATTCCCCAATCCCGAGCCGGAGCCAAGCAGGTGGGACTACAGCAACTACAACAACTTTGACAACGGTTACGAAAGTCAATGGCCGCCGGGTTATTTTAACAACTACGGCTATTATAGACCCCCGCCGCCACCACCTCCGCCGCCCTGCGGTCAACCCCCACCCGGACCGCCACCGCCGGGCCCACCTCCGCCTGGTCCTCCGCCCGGTTGTCCAGGAGGTCCACCTCCGCCTCCGAGACGACACCACGGTCACCGCCAATGGAACCCACGTCGCCCGCCGCCCGGTTACCATAGGAACTTCCACAATATATTCCTGAGCCAGGAGCAAAAGGTGGACACGGACAACTACAATAAAACGGCGGAGGCGGAGGATTTGCACGACGATTTCAATGGTCGTTCGATTGTGGCTCCCGGACAGTATCCACACATGGTCAGTAGACGGAGATGCACTCCAAACAAATTAAAAAACTGAAAAAAATACAAATAAATAAATACACAAAAAAATCACACAAAACCGGAATCGGGGAAACGCCAAAACACGCTTAAAGCCCTGCCATCTGATAACAATTTTGGAGCCGAACTCTTGCATCTCCTCCACTCACACATTCTCTTACCACTTTGTCTCTTAGGCCGCCTTGGGATTCCGTAATAAAAACCGCGAGATCGACTACAAGTGCGGCGGTAGCCTAATCAGTGAGTATTTCGTGCTCACGGCCGCTCACTGTCTCACAACTCATGGGTAAGCTTCCACTTTCACTCAGAGACCAGGGACTGAAAACCATATTTCATCACACACATAGGATAAATGGGTTTTTTATATATATAATTAGTGACAACAGAGAACGTATGCAACATTCAGGAGACAGCATTTCTGACACTATATTATTTATATCTTGTGATTAACAATAAAAGTGCAAATATGCATAATCATAGCATAATATATACATATACGCATTCTCTCAATCCAATTTTAGGAAAAATTGTTTCACTTCCATTAGGAAACCTCCAAAACATGGTTTTTAAATCCCTTATTTTTCTCTTGTTGTGCTGAAAAAAATACGAATATGGGAAAATCTGCTATTTAGATCGTGTAGAAAATCGTAGGGCATTTGCGTCAAAATCAAATGCCACAGAATCGATAGATGAACGTACATAATAATAATATAAAAAGAAAAACATTTTTATTTTTGTTTGTTGACATGGATAAATAAGTGTTTCACTCAGAGCTCCTTATATCTGAAAATTCTTGATTTCACTTTCAGAGGCGTTTCTTTAATACGTTTTTGTATCGGTCATTGACCTTGAAGTTAAGTTAATTTATTCTGTTTTAATGAGTGAGATTAGCTTATCACTAGCCGAACGGAATTGATAAAAACTTTGCATTAGTGAGAGTTATCACATCGAGTTGACCTAGGCTAAGGTGCGACTAT
Source organism: Drosophila mayri (assembly GCA_008042485.1). Lineage (NCBI taxonomy): Eukaryota > Metazoa > Arthropoda > Insecta > Diptera > Drosophilidae > Drosophila > Drosophila mayri. Next base: position 138,978 of record VNJN01006470.1, read on the forward strand.
TGTCACTTTGCGTAACTCGCACATTTTTAATTCTTGTCCGATTTGTGTTTTTTTAATGCTTTTTATTTCCGCCTTGGGTAACAGGCTCAATCCGTTACATTGCGAATAACATTCGCATTTATTTTCCTACTGATTTCAATAAATTCGTTTTTGGGATCTGCAAAACTGTCCACATCCAGGCCAAAAATAGTCGAGGCAATGATATCGACGGCATAACTGGAGAGGAAAGAATAAAAAGCAGCTCTTGTTGGTAATTATTTACAACCAAGGCTTTCCGCCAACTCTAGTTCCCATGACGCTCTTTATATCCACCTCCTTGGTCCCGGCCTGGTCATGTTCCTTCCTCAAGTGGGCTAATAACTAAGCATTGGATATCTCAAACATGGCCTTTAGCTTGCCAGAAGTGAACGAGGGCGTCATGTTGGCTCACAAGTTCCGCCGACATGGGGTAATTTTCTTCGTCCACGTAGACTCCGCGATCGTGGAAGCTGGCAAAGTCCTTGACCAACATGTCGTGGGTCAGCTGTGGATCGCGGACCAGGAGAGCGGGTCTCACGGTGAGATAAATGCCAACCACTGGTCCCTTCGTGGAGTTTTACAGATCTTGGATGGATCTCTGAATTACACAATCTAATATCAATGATGAAAAAATGTGATAACTGTCGTAAAAGTCCTGTCCTAAATAACAAAGGGCTTAGAGATTACATAACATTCATATCTTTTGCACGCAAATCAAGTTAATTTTGACACACATTTCCGCCTCAACAAATCCTGAAAAACTAAGGTACATAAAATTAAATGAATTTCGATTTAAAGTAAATTGATGTCGAAAACTGAGACCTGAGCAAAATCTGATAAATTCCTGATTTATTAGATTATAAGGTTTATTTTTATGCTGAACTTGTGCAACATCTACATTTGTTCCCCAACATTTCCTTAGCAACATTTGCTTTATTTTGGTGTTGCCCAACATTCTTTTTAGCATCATTCTTCATTAGCCATATCCAATGTTCCTTTTGGTTTCACCCGCATACGGATAGCTTTTTACACCAGATAATAACCAACTTAAGTAATTAATTAGTATTCCTTAGATCCAAAATAAATCCCTTCTAAAACACTTTCTTCTGATGAGAACGTTTTCAAAGCTTTTATTTCATGTGTTTATATTTTATGATTGTAAAATTCCACTCTCGATATGTATATATAGGTTATTATTTGCCATTATGCAAAAAAAATTATGTCTAATAAAATTCATGACGAATTACCACCCTTACATGACTTAGCACGGCCCCCGATGTGGTGAAAATCGGGGATATAAAGCTGAAGGAGTGGGAGGACGATGTTGCTCCACAGAGGCGTCGTGTGGCGCAGATTTATTTGTATCCATTGTACAACTCTACCCTGAATTACCATGACATCGGACTGATCCAACTAAACAGACCCGTGGAGTACACCTGGTTTGTGAAGCCAGTCCGCCTTTGGCCACGGGACGAAATTCCGTACGGCAAGCTCCATACCATGGGCTACGGCTCGACAGGATTTGCGCAGCCTCAAACCAACGTTCTCACGGAACTGGATCTGTCGGTAGTGCCCACAGATCAGTGCAATAGCAGCCTTCCCGCCGATGAGAGCTCTCCGCAAGGAATTCTTTCAAGTCAAATTTGCGCCCTCGACTACGAGAAAAATCGTGATACCTGTCAGGTGAGCAATTCAATTGAATTCATTTAAAAACAAATAACATAGGCAGGAAATTTCAATTAGGGCGATTCTGGAGGACCTCTTCAGCTGAACCTGGAGCGCCGGCATCGCCGTCACCGCAGTCGCCGACGTTATCGCTACTATCTGGTGGGCATCACTTCCTATGGAGCCTATTGTCGCAGTGAATTCCCAGGTTTGGTCCCCCATTAAATATCAAGAATTATAAATGATGGTTTTTGAGTCTTGCAGGTGTTTATACACGCGTCTCGTCATACATCGACTGGATTGCGTCCATAGTCTGGCCGAATTACTTCAGCGAGTTTGATAATCAGTAAATAGTCGTTAACAAATGTTTAAACTGAATGTTTTAGTCGGATTTATATTCATGTATTTAGCCATAGGCCCTGTAGCCAGCGCTATACTAATTAAGTTAGTTTAGTTTTATAAACTACTCTATCTATTATAATAAATAAATAAATAAAATATTCATGTATTAATAAAAATATGTTATAATATTAATGTATTTTGAAGCAGTTTTTCTGAATATTTGTGGAAGGGGGAAAAATGACTGAAATATAAATATATAATAAGAAAAGAACATTAAGTATTCCAGTTCTATTGCTCGAGGGACAAATCAAATGATATCAAATCTATTAATTTTACATCACTTTCTTCTTGTTGCTTCAACGAAGGCTGTTAATTCAAAATAGTTTTGATCTTTAGATTATTCGTGGAATTCCGTCTATTTAACTTTTAAATTTATTAAGTTTGTAATAAGTTGAGGCTTTGCTAACTTGTCGATGAAATTGGTGCAATATTTTTTGTTTTGATATGAACATTAATCTCTTAAGAAACGTTCCTGCGATGATATTAAATAGCCAAAGAGCAAGAGAGTTAAAGGTCACAAGCTTGGCTTAAGAGAAACTGGGCTTCCAGAAAAAGGGTATTTTATATATAGATTTTTTTATACTCTGAATGTTGTATTTATAATTTTGGCAAGAGGCATTGAAATAGTCATTTTTAACCATATTAAGTTGATAGATTCTAGATCATCATCAACAGATAACATTATTGCTATTATTGTATTTGCTGACATAAATTCAAGGGTATATAGGCTTCGGTTTTCACTTAAAATTTGAAAATAAGACAAAATCTAAAAGCTAAAAAGCTATTCTTGTATTAAACCCCCTTTGTTTTTGCAAGCGAAGGTAATAAATGTTCTCTCACACTTTTACAATTTTAAGCTTTCAATTTAAGTCCACGATATTAACTGGGTTCTTCCGAGCGATATTGGAATTTAGTTGTTTTAAAAATTCTTAATGTGTACACTACCGAAATCTTGAAATTATTATCATTAAAATGTGTATAGAAAAGGCAAGTGTCAGCCCCCAAAAGATCCGATTATGACGAGAGTAATGTTGACGAGCCTTCATTTGGTCTGCCTGCAATTGCTTTTAGGGGCGCAACACCTTCATGGTAAGTGAAAACCAACCCCAGGTTCCCTGAGATCAGTCTGGCAATAATTCCATCGATGCAGCTCTTAATGCCTTCGAAATAACCAACTACCAGACCACCAAGTACTCAATCCCCGAGCTGTGGGGGCTGCCGGAGCAAACACCAAGCGAGACTGAGGATGTGGAAGGTCAAGACCTGGACTTAGAAGAAAGCTATTTAAAGTTCGACGACGAGTCGACCGAGGAGAGGACGCCGGCCTCTGCCGAATACCGTGAAGGTGCCTTCTGCCGGCGGAGCTTCGATGGACGGAGCGGCTACTGCATCCTGGCCTATCAGTGCCTCCACGTGATCCGGGAGTATCGTGTGCATGGCACTCGCATTGACATCTGCACGCACCGGAACAACGTGCCCGTTGTGTGTTGTCCCTTGGCTGACAAGCATGTCCTGGCGCAACGCATCAGTGCCACCAGTAAGTATCCCCACCACGGCTGGAAATAGTAATGGGAATTGGTAACGGTTTGTCCCAGAATGCCAGGAGTACAATGCCGCCACCAGACGCCTTCAACTGGCGGACACTGGACGCACATTCTCCGGGAAGCAGTGTGTTCCCAGTGTGCCGCTGATCGTCGGAGGTGTTCCGACTCGACACGGACTTTTCCCGCACATGGCCGCCCTGGGATGGACCCAGGGCATCGGCCAGGCCAAGGACATCGACATCAAGTGGGGCTGCGGCGGAACCTTGGTCAGCGAACTGTACGTGCTCACTGCCGCCCACTGCGCCACCTCGGGTAGGTAAGTGCGTATATCGAAGGGGTCACAACTACAGACATCCCTGTGATCCAGCAGCAAGCCGCCGGATATGGTTCGTCTGGGCGCCCGGCAGTTGAACGAGACTAGCGCAGCCCAGCAGGACATTAAGATTCTGATCATCATCCTGCATCCCAAGTACCGCTCTTCCGCCTACTACCACGACATAGCGCTGCTAAAGCTCACCAGAAGGGCCAAGCTTTCGGACCAGGTGCGTCCCGCCTGCCTCTGGCAAGGGCCAGAGCTTCAGATTCCGAGCGTTGTGGCCGCCGGCTGGGGACGTACGGAGTTCCTGGGCACCAAATCAAACACCCTGAGACAAGTGAACCTTGACGTGATCCCCCAGCAGCGATGCAAGCAGATTTACCAAAAAGAGCGACGCCTGCCGCGCGGTATTATTGATGGCCAGTTTTGCGCAGGATACCTGCTCGGTGGCAGGGACACTTGCCAGGGTGACTCTGGCGGACCCATTCATGCCGTTCTGCCGGAGTACAACTGCGTGGCCTTTGTGGTGGGCATCACCTCGTTTGGCAAATTTTGTGCCGCTCCGAATGCGCCGGGTGTTTATACGAAGATATACAGTTACCTCGATTGGATAGAGAAGATAGCTTTCAAGCAGCATTAACCCCTTAAAATCACTATTTATTTAGGTGTGAAACTTGATTAAAAATATTTAAAGAAATACTATTAAGTTGGTCGAATAACTTTCCTCTGAGCCTATATTTTAAACTTTTTATTTAAATACTTTAAAAATCAAGAACTGAGATAATTAAAAACTTAACTTAATCGCAAAAGTTTAATAATGAGAACTTGTTTTAATACGTATATTTCTGTATTTATGACCACACCTGTTCCTCTATCCACTGCAGGTAGTGCTCGATCCGCACATAAGCCCCCGGCTGTCCAGTGGCACAGGCTCCCCCGAAGGAAGTTATTCCCACCACATAAGGAATCCGTGTATGGTGGTGATGACGGAAATGTTGATGGTATAGTAAGGGTCCTCCAGAATCGCCCTAAAACGATATGTAAACATATAAACAAATACGAAGATTTAAAGATAGCAATTATGAGATTGGAACCTCAAGTGTAGGGATCTCTTTTATTTCATATCCATATTTTTTCCCAGTATGATATATTTTAATTACTCACCTGACAGGTGTCCATGTTACCCGAGTAATCTCCCGCACAGAGATGACCGGGTCCTAGTCCGTTTTTCAACTTATCATCTGGTTGCATAAATCTCTGGCATTGATGAATGTCCAAGGGATACAACATCACTTGCAACAGTTCATTGGAGTGTGGACCAGCTGGTGAATAAGGCATGAAAACAATATTGAATTATTTGATATTTGATATTGATATTTTTCAGTACAACAATATATATTTTATGTATTTTTTTATAAGAATATAGCAATGTCAGCTCACCGAACTTGGTTTGTCCATATCCCAGGGCAGTCAACGGGCTCTCTGGCAAAGAGTTGTGATGCCATAGGCAGGCCACATCCATGTTGGATCTCCTGGCCAGCTTGACCACGGCCAGATCGTTGGTTAGGCTCTCCTCGTCGAAGTGCGGATGCCTGGTTATGTGTCTGATTTCGATCATCTGACCGCGAGCGTTGTTCAAGTCACCGCCTCCGATCAACGCTACCGAAGGGGATTCCCTGTTAATTTTAGGAAAGCCATTAGCATTTCGAGTATTCGAGCGATGGAGAACTATTGTTGTTGTTGCTCACCCGCCGACGTTGGCACAGTGGGCGGCCGTTAGAGCGAACCTTGCCGAAATCATGACGCAGCCACAATTAAAAGTGTACCTTCGCCGAACGAATTTCGGCCCTCGAATCCATCTGTCGGTGCGGGACGGCCAGCCGAGGGCACACTGCAGATGATTTATATGTATGTCAATCTGTAGTATTAGTTTTATTTTTAAAGCGGAAATATTCACCATATATGGATACTCATTTGCCAGGGTGAGTCTGCCACCGGCCAAGAGATTTTCGCTTTGATTACGTCGCTTGATAGTTGGCTCAACTGCCTCCAATTGGTCTTGATTATAATTATTACTCTGACGGCGACGGCGACGCCGCTTATGGTGCCCCCTTGGGTAAGCATTCAAGCAGGCTGCCAAAATATGCGAGCTTAATATCTTTATATCCAGACCCGAAAGGCCTATCCATACGCACCTTCCTCACTCTTACGCAGTCTGGGCGCCTGCATCACGTAGCCTCCGTGTGGACAACATACCAGTTGCTCGGGCCACGGCGATGGGCAGAGTAATGGCATTACCTGAGCTGCAGATCGTATGGCACTGATGCAATCTGCATACTTAACACATCGTCCAGTCAAGGGGCGATCGTGTGCCTGGCAATTACCATAGCCATCAATCGAAACCTGGGCAGGATAGGCTGCAGCCCCAGTCCAAGGCGAGGATGGTCCATATGCATTATATAAATAGTTTTGAGATATTCCAAAATGAGTAATCGATGTCAAGACTATTGAAAACTCAAGAAGCCAGCCGTGGAGCGAGCTCATCTTTCACGTCTTCCCTCGCCGACGAACGATTCCGAATGCGAGATGCTAGCCGAAAACCTGTGTTTTGATCTCCATTTTTGCATACCCCTTAATCATACCGAGGCTGAGCTGTTGCCGTTGTGATTTTTATATAAAATTAAAAATAATTTAGAGACAATTTTCATTTTATTAGCTAAGGATGCTGTTACAAATTTTATATCTTAATAAAAACGCTAAAATCATTCATTTAATTTATAACAGAAGGATTTTCTTTCTAATTCTTTAACGTTAGTTAAAATTTTCCGATTATGTTTAGCAATATTTAAAAATAGTCAAAAACAGCAGAACCGGTTGTTCTAGGGCACAATGTTCCAGGGAGTAAAGGTTCCTGCCTCGGGAAGCTCAAGCTGATAAAAGCAAAGATAATTGTTAGTACTTATAGATATATATTTTTCATTAAGGACATACCAAGTTGGTGAATTTATCCTGGCAAGCCATACGAATGCGGGCCGAGGTAGAGGGTGCCTCTAAGTAAAAGTCACCAGTCAAGCCATGGTCCTTGCGAGCGGCTGCAATGGCCTCCTTGATGGCAAAGAAGACAGAGGATCCTATGAAGAGTGGTGGTTCACCCACAGCCTGTTGTTTAGGGAAAAATAATTTAATTGGATTTGAGTTTTGTTGTCCCGCCAACTTCAGAAATGGCTCACCTTGGAGGAGTAAACAGCTCTGGGATTGGGTGCTCCGGTCAGCAGGCTAACATTGAACTCGCCGGGTATATCAGCAAAGCCTGGCAGCTTGTACATGCCTGGCCCTCTGGAGTAAAGCATACCCTGCGGCGAGTACATAAGCTCCTCCAGCGTAAAGAGTCCATAGCCCTGCATAAAAGCTCCCTCGATCTGCCCAATGTCTATGGCCGGATTCAAACTCGATCCGATGTCCATAACAATGTCCGTGCTGAGCACCTGATGGTCCCCGGTCAGACAATCGATCTCCACCACACTGACGCCCACGCCGTTCGTGTAGTAGCTGTAGGTGCGGGCATTGGGATTCGTCTCGGGATGGTAGCCAATCCCCGGCATGGCATAGAACCCGGTGGCCGAGAGGCTAACCCGGTCGAAGTACGCCTTATTGATCCACTCCTTCCAGGTGCCTCCAGGCAGGGCCTCCTTGATGGGCGCTAGCCGCTTGTTCAACTTTTCGCAGGCATCCAGCACCGCCATGCCGTTGATATCCGACCCCACACTCGCCGCCGTGGGCGAGGTATTCGGTACTTTATCGGTGGCCGTCTCCGCAATGTGAATCAGTTCCAGAGGGATACCCAATGCCCGGGCAGCGCACTGAATCATCTTCGTATTTAGGCCTTGGCCGATTTCAACGCCGCCATGCGAGAGCAACACGGATCCATCGGCATAGATGTTAATCAGGGAACCGGCTTGGTTCAAGTGCATAACCCCAAAGGCAATGCCGTACTTGGTGGGCACCACCGCAATTCCACGCTTGCGCCACCGGTTCTTCTCATTAAAGCTGGCTATCTCCTTGCACCTCTCGGTGTAGCGCGACTGCTTGAGGCAGTCCTCCAGGCAACGTTCGATGGGAAAGTGCTCCAGCTGCTGGTTGTAGTGCGTGTAGTCTCCCGTCTTGTAGAAATTCAGCCGCATCACATCCAGCACATCACGACCAACGATTCGAGCTACATCCCGGATGATGTGCTCGCCGGCGTACATTCCCTGCGGGCCGCCGAAGCCTCGGAAGGCCGTATTGGATGGAAGGTTTGTCTTGCACACCCAGCCACCCACTCGGACGTTGGGAATTCGATAACAGTTCTCGAAGTGGTACATGGCGCGCTCCAGGACCTGAAAAATTAAAGACATCAGAGATAGAAAATCCTGCAAGAAGTAAGAGCACTCACCGAAAATGACAAGTCCATGGACCAGCCAGCGTTGTTGTAGCACTCTATGTCGCAGGCCGTGATCAGACCCTCCCTGGTGAAGCCCACCTTGTATTTAAACAGGAACGGGTGCCGCGTGCCTGTAATCAGCATGTCCTCATCCCGATCCAACATACAGCGCACGGGACGGCCCGTCCGGTAGGCGGCTAAGGCCACCGGAAGTGCCACCGAAATGCCGCGCGACTCCTTGCCACCGAAACCGCCTCCCAGGCGCTTGGCTCGGCATACAATCCGGTTGGATGGAAGGGAGGTTACATGAGCCACCAACTTTTGCACTTCCGAGGGATGCTGGGTGGAGCAGAAGAGTTCCAGTTCGTCACTGTCCCGGGGAATAGCCACAGCCGCGTGGGTTTCTAGGTAAAAGTGCTCCTGTCCGCCCATCCGACAGCTGCCTTCAAAGCTAAGTTCCGCCTCAGCCAACGCCTCCTCCACATTGCCCTTGGTAACGAATCGTGGATAATCCGGAAAGTAGGATTCATGCTCGATAGCCTGCTCGATGGTCACGATCACTGGCGTCAGTTCCTCGTACTCCACTTTCACCAGTCGAGCAGCTCGCTGCGCCAGCGCCTTGTTATCTGCCGCAATAGCACCTACAATCTGTCCATAGCAGTGAACCTCGCCAGCGGCAAAAACGTGCTCGTCGTGGAACACGGGGCCCACTTCGTTCTCGTGCTCCGTCAGGTCTTTATAGGAGAAGAACTGCTGGACTCCTTCCAAGGCAAGTGCTTCGCTGGCGTCGAGCTTGGTTATCTTAGCTTTCGTTTTGGTGCTTAAAACAAACGCCAGGTACAGCTCCCCCTCCATGCGGGGGATGTCGTCCGTGTAGATGGCCTCTCCAGTGGCCTGTTTCAGAGCGGCAGCATGGACCTTGGGTCTGCCAATGGGATCGCAGATGGGCTGGTCATTGCAGACCCGTTCGAAGAGCTGGGCACTCTTGAGGACGGGAGTGTGGAACAAATCGGCACCGCTCTGCTCCTCCTCCGACAAAGCTGTCGAGGAAATGATTCCAGCGTCAATCAACTTCCTACTAATGGCCAGGAAAGCCTTGAAAAACAAGCTCACTACCAATGCCCGACGATAGGCAATCATGCCGCCAGGCGCAGTTGCTGCCAAGGGCAGCTCCGTGCACAGACTTTCCGCCACTCGCTCCACCAATTGGTGACTCCACTCTTGTCCGGCCATCAACTTTGAGGTTTTGGGGGCGAGCACCGTGGTGGGTGCCATGCCGCCAAAGGCCATCGAAATCTCCGCAACAACATTGGATTTCTCCTCGAAGCGCACGTTTACAGCGGCATTCACGATGGCTATGTCGTCGTCCCTTCGCCTGGCCTGCTTGAGGGCCACCATATGCTGGTCGGGAGTAGTCTTTTGGAAGTGGATGCCTAGGAGAACCTCCTGGGGTTCTATTACATTTCGCCGATATCCCGTAAAGAAGCCCTCTCCCATGTGAACTATTCTCTTTCGTAGCTGGCCATCCACAAAGCTCGCCACCTCAAGGCGAGCGCCCGCCGCTGAGAGCACGGGATTCATATCGGAAATGGGGCTGCCGGTCATTATGTTGCCCCCCAGACAGGCGACATTACGGATCTGCTTGCCGGCGAAGTAGTGCAGCATGTCGACGGTGCACTGGAAGAGGCGCGTGCTTGTCTCTGGCAGCTGCCGGATCTTCTCTCTGAGAAGAGCATCGATCTCCATCAAACTGACAGCGGCACCAAAGTAGATGCCGTCCTCGGACTCTCGCACCTCCAACAACTCCTTCACCTGGGTGGGATTGATAAGATGCGGATAGAGGAAGTGCTTGAACTTGACTTCCACGCCCACTTCCGTGTTTCCCACAACCACTTTGGCTGAAGGATGCTGGGCCTTAATTTGGAGGAGCTCTTCCAAAGTGGTCGGACGAAACCAGGTCACCCTCTGGGACCTGAAGACTAAGCTTTCAGTGTCGTAGGTCGCATTCAGTTGAAGTTCGGGTGGAAAGATCGGTTCCTGGCTGGGATCCAAGGGCTGGAACTCGCTGCGCTCAAAGAGCTTGTCATCCGTGGCAGAATCGGATCCACATCCCTTTCCATTAACCTTGCAGCACTTGTCGCCCATTCCACAGGCAAACTCCTTGGTGAAGGTCTTGTAGCCCTCCAGGATCGGTCGGTAGCCAGTGCAACGGCACAAGTTGCCCTGGAATGCCACCTCCAGATCCCGCATGGAGGGTTTTTCTGCATTGCGGAGGAGAGCGTACATGGACATTACTATCCCCGGGGTGCAGAAACCACACTGGGAACCGTGGGCCTTGGCCAGACGCTCTTGAACCGGATGCAGACGAGTCTTAGTGCTTCCAATGCCCTCCACCGTCGTCACTGAGCAGCCGTGCATGGCGCACACGGGTGTGAGACAGGCGTTGACCGCCAAGTGACGAATCTTGTTGTCAGAACGTTCCAGGCGTGATACCATTACGGTACAAGCGCCGCATCCGCCCTCTGCACATCCCAGCTTGGTGCCACACAGCCGCAGCTTGTCGCGAAGGTAGGTGAGTAGCGTACATTCTGGATCCGGGCTAGGTTCAATCACCTGAAATTAGAAAGAAAGTTAATTTTGTTTGGGCTTGATTTTAAAATGTCAATTAAGTGCTACAACTAACAGAAAGTGGAATTTAAAAAGAAATGGAAGGTCAAAGTAATATGGACTGATGGCATCGATACTCGTGAAACTTTATAAATTTTTAATTTTTAATTTCATAAAATATTTAATTTAATAAAATGTATTAATTGTAATTAAATAATTATCTAAAAATGTCAGGTATGTGTGTTTTAAAGCATAAGAAGCATAGGTTCGTTTGTGTTTTGAAGAGGAGATCCGGATACAAATACAATATCTTTAGAATACATATTTAGAACAATCGTAAAAGTAAAATAAGAATAGAATATGAATTTCATGCATTCAACTTTAGAATTTTAGTGCACAACAATAATAAAATTATAATTTCACTTGAATATAAAATGTTGATCATATTTATTTGAATATCTTTTCGAGATGAACTCCTATAATAAAAGCATTTATGAATACTTCTAAAACAGTATGTACAAAATGACCGCAAATTGTATTTCATAAGCACTATTTATTTCTATTATAAAACAGTCACTCAATACATTTTACAATTGATTACTGTTTACAGCCATATTATCAGCTTCGATTTGCAGCACTTGACCAACTATAGTATCTGTGTCTCTGCCCAGCCCTGTGCCAATGTAGTGCTCTATATAGCACTATCAAACTACCGGCTAGACAAACAGCCGGTTATTTATTATGACTCCGCTTATGAGGCGTTAAATTAAGACCTCTAATTGCTGCCGTGTGCAAACACCAGTTGCCACATGCGTCTGGTATTATCTAGATAGTATGGCTGACTATATCTTTAGGCGCGTCCCAATGTAAACACTGTAAAGTCCGATTGTATTTTTGGAATGTGCCTGCTTATCAACTGGCAGAAATACGCAATAGCCAGTGAGCTCCCTGTGAAACTGCTTCCAATGCATTGTAAAATGGCTTGATGTGTTGATAAGATGATAAGGGGCCACATGCGAACAACGCTCCTCCACTTCTGTGGGGTCAATTGTTATCAGCGCTCCTCAATAAATAAAAATAAAGTGGGCTCCGAAATCGACACACATTCAATTGAGCAAAAATAGGCGGTCTCCTTCAATTCAATTCAATTAGAACCATAGAACTTCATAAAATCGATAGGGGTCTTTACTTAACCGAAATTCTTAAGATACTGCAGCACGCAACTTATCTAAGTATCTATCAGTACCTTTTTCCCATTCACGAAAAACACTAACACTGAAATTGTTTGATTGCTAGACATTGTCGTAATCGCGTCGGTTTCAATAACTATAAAAATTTTCGGGCCTGCAATTACGGGTCGCTAACATGTACATATGTATATGTAGGTATGGGAGTGTCTTATAAATGTAATACAAAAACAAGTTTTCAAATTTGTCCCGAGACACAGTCAGTGCGTCCGCCGAAATACACAACCGCTTCGAGCCGTTAACGAATACGAAATGAGCGTGCCAGCCCCGGAGCAATGGACTAAGGCACTTACTTTGAGATAAGACCCCTCACTGGCAGCTCCGCTGAACGGACAGCAGGATCTCCTTCCCTCCTCTTCAACGCGAGATTTCGAGTCAGCTATTACAAAATCTTGAACACATGTGCATGAAGAATCTTTAGGTACCATTGGATTTCCAGCCTTCATTGTTATCTCGATTCCATTACATATGTATGTACTTGGTTTATGTTTTTATTTTGAGTAAATATGGTATCGGGTAGTGTTTTTACCGAAAGTATACATACATAGATGATTTTTTTATATTTCGGATTTTTTAACCTGAATAAATCGGGGGAACACCAAAAAACCTGTGAAAACGCCACCTTATCAGCTCCTTTAATTCAATATTTTTTTAAATTTTTAGGATAATTAATTTTACAATTGTATTAAAATGGTCTATAATGTAAAGGATATTTTTTAATAGGCAACAAAGAAGTGTAATAAAAAGCGCTCTTAACCCCTTTTAAGTTTATTTTCATGGATAAATAATATCTATTCAAACCTATTTCGTTGTTCAATTTCCTATTATTTTAATAATATTTGCCTTACTGCTTTGCTAAATCGAAAACAGAATAAACCAACATCGGAAAGCTAAAGTTTATAGAGCCTTTTTACTTGCAAGTCTATGATTAAAAATCCAACCATTTTTAGAAATTTTAAATTTAGTAAAAAAAAGTATCTGTCTCAAAATTAATTAAAGTGTCGGGAAAGTCAATCAGCCTATGCGTTTGTTTCATTATTTTTTCTTGATTGTTTCTTTAGCAGCAATATAATACGATCCTTCTCATCCACTGCATTGAAACATTTTGGCTACAAATATAATAAACAACGAAGGCATAAAAATGTACCTGTTATATCCCACATCCCCTATTATTTCTTTATCCCACTCGCATAAACATATAAGCAAAATAAAATATGCTCAAGGAGAAGGATTAACTTCAAGGTAAGATTTCACTTACGATCTATTATAAAGCTGTTTGGTAACAAAGCGGTTTTTACAATTGTGGATTGAATACCTGAGTCCTCGGGTACCAACATAGAAATCAATTAGCATTTACATACATGTGAGGAACTTATGCTACGCAGACTTAAGATCTAAGTCCCGTTCGACTTCCGTGCCCTCGTATAGTGCTTGACGGCGCATAGCCTCTCGTAACTGTGTCTGCTCAAATCTCCTCGCCGACCACTGATACCTGTAAGATAAAGTCAATTAGCACGGATCTAGGGGTGGATATAGTCCTAATGCACCTACCTGCAGGCCATCCAATATACGACGGTGCCGCAGAAGAAAGAGCCAAAGCCAACATGCGTCGACAGGTGGGTGCGGGAGGTGCCCAGGAAGGTCAGCACGCCGATGCCGATTCCGCCGCTGATTCCATAAAGAAAACTGTTACGAAAGCACGGAATTTGCGACACATCGCGGCCAAAGATAAAGAAGCTCTGCAAGGGTTAAGTAAGTAAGTGATATTTATATAAACTGGACATGCCAGGCACACTCGCCCATATGTTTATGTTATGCCTACCTTGCTAGGTTCCTCAGGATCATCGGCCATGTCTGATTTTGCTATTTAAAATCTTTAGGAAAACCAAAACAAAATAATTAGAGGTGGCTATTCCGCAATGATATATCGATATTTTCTAACGTTTTGTATTTTCATTGACATTATTTTATATCATTGATAATGCTGAGTCTCCACTATTTTAAACTATTATAATAAAAAACATTTGTTTTTAAAATAATTATGGTCCGATTAAAGGAGAAAAGGAATAAACTGAATGAGACACAGATTTGAGGGGACTAAATATAAATATATATCTGTCAAATTTATGCATTTTATTTTTTACAATTATTTTATTTTTTACAATATATAATGTATCGAATATATTATATCGGTAGTGTCATCGATGCTTCGTTTTCTATAGAAGAACAAGAAAACTACAATTTGCCACAGCCACAATTTAATTTCTTTAGTTTTTTGGGTTTTTATTACAATTAAAGGCACACGCACAGAGCTCAAAGCGACCATCCGTTGTAGCCAGTCCATCCTTGAAGCAGCGAATCTGTGTCAATTATTGCCCGCTGATGCACACCTAGAACATAAAACTTACATACACATTTTCAGGTAAGGAACTCGGAATTGGAGGTCGAGTTACTAATAGTACATAAACTGACCCGGCCAGGAGTTCTCCCTCATTTGAGAAACCCTCAAATTCACCAGGCAATGAACACACGACACGTACGCAAAAAGTAAAACATACAAAATTGCAGTTAGCGTAAAGCAACGTTCTCTGGACAGAGTGTCAGCATTATTATCTACTCGGTATGTCTCTGATAATCGCTCTTTAACTTTTGCGCCTCCCAGTTCTTCACGACGCATACGCACACAGACGCCGCATCAGGCAGCAACAGATGTACATACGTGGTTGCAGCCGTATCCGACGCCATCATCACCCGAAACCGAATTTCCACACGTAAACAATTCTTCCTACTGGCAACTGTTCAAACAGAGACGCTACCATGGACATATCCGCCTCCACGTCGTTCGAGTCCAACAACGGGACCCCTGATGGAAATACGAACTCCTATATAGACGACAGCACGCTCTACGATAGTGCTCTGGATCACCAGATGTCCAATCTGGCCTACCGGACATGTAATGGTAAGTTGGCCAAGCGGCATCAATCTCTCACTTCAAACAGCAGACACAAGTCGGACCTCCCAGTTGGTTATCAGAGAAACTCGTGAAGAAGTACACATTAAAATAATGCACGAGCTAACTACAAGCGGCTCTTCATCCATGCAGCCCTCCACCAGCCTTAATATCGAACTGGAGGAGCTGCAGGAGGAGAATGAGTACAGCGATGAAGACATCTCCAATGAATCGAGAGATCTCCATGCTTATCAAGATCTTTTGGAAGAGAGTGAACGCCTCGAGCATGAGGTTAATGCTTTTAAGCTGAAGGTGGTCGCTCTACAAATCAAAACGGAGCACCAGGAGAAGCAGCTGAACAAGCTGAGGCGCGAGAATTATCAAAAGGCGACATTCAGCCATAGCATCAAACGGAATCTTATTCTTGCCACTCGCCAGTCCCTGCAGTCCCAAACTCCAGAGAATTTTCCCAACCAGCTTTTATCACAAATATTTGAGGGCTTCTCTGGCGAAGATAAGGTATTCATAAACCATTTCAAGAACTTGGATAATGAACTGGGCCAAATAGTACAAAAGGTGTGCAGTCGCGCCTGCGAACTTCGCAAACCTTCATTACAAAATACTGTCGCTGAGAAGTTAAAGGGCATGAAGAAAGAGCTTGTTATTAAATACGGGACACAGCTGGCCAAACGGGACAAGTGCCGACAGATAAATAATTGTGCCATAAAGAAACAGTGCTTTCATATGTTCAAACAATTCCTAATGAGCAGCATTCAGGATCCAAGTGTTGCCAGAGAATACTTGAAGCGGTTGGAAACCCTCTACGAACAGGAAACCTCCAAGCTTGAATAATTTTAATGATCCAAAAAGAAACAAAGAATACTTTTACCTTAAATCAAGATTTAGAAAACAATCTGCCACTTCCAATAATTTAAACACCTTTTCTGTATATTTTGTTAAGAATTACTGATTACCTTTTTTCCAATTTGCAGAGAGCCTTATGGGGGAACTCAGTCAAAACCCATTGCAACTAGCCAATTGCTCAAGCAAGGTAGGCAGTTCTGATATTGAAAACGAATCGACAACGAATGCTTACAAGGCCTTTGGTTCACCGTCGCAGGCAGCTTTCAACAACCCGACTCCAGCTCTAAACGCCAGCATGCTGCTGATCCAATCCGAGAGTCTGGATACGAACTCACAGGAAGAAGTCGATCCCAAATCACAGCTGGCCAACAAGACAATATTCAAGACGGATAATCCTAACCTGTCAATTATAGAAATTAACGACAATTCCATTAAGAAAGAGGACCTGGAGAACGAGGTAGTGCTGGTCGAGGGAGGCAGCGACGTGAAGAATCTTTTAAAGAAATCGCCGAGCAAAGCCGTTGTATCAGACTCTTCCTCAACCACCGATAAACGTCGCCGCAAGACGGAGTGTCTACTTCAGACCAGCAAGCAAAAATTGGACATATCCATTGCAGAGGCTTCGGCTGTGGCCGATGGCGATGGCGAGAAGCGGGATCTAGTGCCGGCCGCGAACGACCAACCCCAGACCAAGCGATATATTAAAATTTACGATAATATCGAGGAGTTTGACGAAAATCTGCCTCCGACAGTGAAGCTGCTGAACACTCCATTTGGCAGCAAGGTCTATCTTGTGGGTACGGCACACTTCAGTGAGGAGTCGCAGGATGACGTCTCATACGTAAGTAAATAATTTAAATTAACAACTGCTTCTTAATATGGGATTCCTTTTCCAGGTCATTCGCAATGTCCGTCCAGATGTGGTCATGGTTGAGCTGTGCCCATCACGTATTCACATCCTGAAACTCGACGAAAAAACTCTATTGGAAGAGGCAAAGAGCATAAATATACCTAAGGTAATTACATAAACCGGCAACACATTGCTACAGGACATTGATAATGTTAATACTCTATTTAGATTCGAGGAATCTTGCAGACGCATGGCTACATTAATGGCATCTTCTTTATACTGCTGCTGCAAATGAGCGCCCAGATCGCGAAGGATCTGGGAATGGCGCCGGGCGGTGAGTTTCGTCGTGCCTTCGAGGAGATCCACAAGCTACCCGGCTGCATTCTACATTTGGGCGACCGGCCCATCCGGATAACCCTGTACCGCGCACTTCGTGCTCTGTCCGCGTGGCAGACCATGAAGTTGGTATGGCGCCTGACCTTCACTGACACCATCAGCATCGAGGAGGTAGAGGAGTGCAAGCAGAGCGATTTGCTGGAGAAGCTCATGCAGGAAATGGCCGGCGAATTTCCGGCCTTCTCTGACGTTTTCGTACGCGAGCGGGACATCTTCCTGTGTCACTCGCTGCAGCTTGCGGCGTTACCTCAAGCGGCACCTGGTCCACAGAAGATCCGTCCAGTGCGGGTTGTCGGTGTCGTGGGCATCGGGCATGCCAATGGGATTGCCAAAATGTGGGGCACGGTCGATCCCAAGAAAATTCCAGCAATACTCGAGATTCCACCGGCCAGCCTTGGCCAGCGCATCTGCACATATACCCTAAAATACGGCCTCATTGGCCTGGGCTGCTATGGAGCCTTCCGTTTTCTGCGACCCCGGCTGACGCGTTTCTTTTAGATAGACCACGATGGGACGGGGGACCAAGTGTGTGACGCGTCTGCTGTATCCTCTAAGTTTGCTGCAATGTTCTTTTTTTTTATTTCTTACGTTTAATCACATGACCTGCACACGCAGATGAACCGAATTTGTTTTGTTGTATTTTATTGTACAATGATGATGTTTTGATAGACGCGTTTATATACGAAAAAATATAACCGGATGTACATATATATATCCACATACCAAACACGAAAAAACCGTTTCAGATAACCCAAGCTTTTAATTTTCAGAATACTTATATTTACAAGCTATTTCTTCAAATTATATCATTTTACTGTATCAGTTATTGTTTTCATCAAAGACTAATTTAATTCCTTAAAAAAAATATATATAACATTTCCATTTTAAATGTAAATGAAAAGAAAACTACAAAGAAAAGAACTACGTTTACATGAAACTAGGTTTTGTAAATTTAAGGTACTGAGCTGTTGTTTGTTTTAAGATCAACAAATCAATCAAAATGTCCCCATACATACATATATACAACTTCATCCACTTGAAATCATACGTAGCTGTTGTTCATTCCGTAGAAGAAATCTAAATGTAAACAAAAAGTTATTACTGTTCATAAATTTAAGGACTACTTACGTGATGAACCTTTCAGTGTTTGATAAATTTATTAGAACTAACATATTAGTAGTAATGACGGTGTGCAGGGGGATTTTACAAAACGAAAGCCGAAACATACAAAACCACACATATGTACATGTACTTTATTACCTATATATACTAAATCTAAACGTTGTAAACGTGAAACATGCTTTTAAAGTGCATAAAAAAGACGGCAACTATAAGCAGAACGTATTCCATAAATAGTGTTGTGTAGCATTTAGATTATATATGTAACTTACCACCAGAAGCCGACAAACAAGCCTTTGTTCGTAACTGACTCAAAATAAATGTACTAACTGTATTACTATCAATCAGAGCTCATAATTGATCATTCTACTTAACCCACAGTTGTGTTGGCTGTGAGTACGCTTGACCCAAGACATTGTTATAACGGTTCAAATTATTATATGTAAGTGTCAAGAAATCAGAGTCTGTTTCTGCAGTTGAGCCGATTTGGAATAAGCGAAATCTGAACTGAACGGTTTTATATTTCTTTTTATTAGTAAATGATCAAAAAGAACTCTGTTAACTAAGGTAAGCTATTCCCAATTGTTTCAATGCTTTTCAATGTTGCTCATTTTCGTTGTTTTGTATGCTTTGACCAAGCTTGCAATATAGGCGAGTTAAATCTTAAAAAAAAAAATTAAAAAGTTAATTTATTCATCTCACTGAATAATATTTAACCAAAATCTGTCCTTGGGTAACGTGAAACCTGGCGAAATCAGCAATTGAGGATAGCTCCCTGTGTTGATATACACAATTAAAGACAAGTGTTCTCGCTGTTTCTTTTATTTTTTGTTTTTTTCCTTTTTAATTATATATACTTTAAACATAGCTTACATACGACTCTATACGACGACTCCTCTCTTGTGTGTTGCATTTGTTTTTTTTTTTAGAGTTCTCTTGAATTTGTTTGTATGCCAACATAATCTTGCTTCGGTTTCTTTCTTGAAATTTAAAACGTTTTCTGTTTTTGCGCTTATATGTAGGTAACATATTTTTTCTTTTTTACTTACACTTTTGCTGCAATACAAATAAAAAATCTTAAATTGTAACCGTAAAGTTCTAGATAGTTACAAATTAAAGTCTAAGGATGTAATTAATTCTTGAGGAGCTTAGTTTTGTGTGTGTGGGATTATCTCTGTTATTCACCCAATTATTTACTCGTCCTTGTTTTCCTGCGTTGTTTGCGTTTTTGTTTGTTGGGGGTCTGGTAATGCAAATATGTATCGTATTTTAAATATTAAAAACATATAGAAACTTTTGGAAAAATTCAAATCAAGCGCTGGCGTAAGCGGCACAAGGAATCCTTCATTAGAACAGAAGAAGAACCACACGCCACGGATTTGGGGACTCCACACACATTTGACAGATAGATGACGACTACTCCTGGGATTTAATGTTTCTCTTGTTTCCATTTGTTTGTTCCTTCCAGTTGGTTGTGCTGGACTCCGTTGCGCCACTCCCCGTTGTCACCATCACTCTACTCCCTAGCTCTGGGCTCCAGCTTCGTGGGTCAGCAGCATGTGATGCCTACGGCGCCTCCGCCGCCGACTCGGCCTTCACCTCCGCTTTTATGCTCGACGATGACAGGTGATTATTAGGGTCTGGCGCACTCAGGGGCTAAAAAGCAAGAGGAGGTCAAGGATTAGGATTAGCAACGCATGTCCAACTCGGTCTCAATAAGCAAACCCTAGCCTATAGCCAACACTCAACTACGACTAACCAACCAGTGACTAACGATAACAGCAACGAACACGGACTAACTGGGAGAGCCACACACAACACAACACACACACGTTTACCACAGAGAGTGTCTGCCGCTCGTGTCGGCAGGTTGGCAAACGCACACACAAACACAAGACAACAGAGCTTTATGGGCTACCTACCGATTGGCTACTCACAATTCCAAGAGGCATTCCACCACCGACCTGGTGATGGGGTGACAAATGGGGCCCCGCGGCCACAGCGTTGTTCGGTGATGGTAGGAGGCCAGCGGCGGCGGCTGCAGCAGCGGCGGCAACAGCGGCCGCAGCAGCGGCCACGGAGGAGTTGGGCGGCGGCGGCGGAGCCAGTGCAGCGGCAACAGCAGCGGCTGCTGCAGCGGCTGACGGACCGCCAACGGCTGTGCTGCCCAAGTTGGTTGTGCTGTGGGGACCATCGTGCGGCGTGGTGCTGTGTGCCCGATGATGCAGTGCGCCTGTATAATAGCCGCCATTTAATCCTGGATTGTATTTCGATTTGGTTCATATTTTGGTAGTTGAAAGTTAGGTAAAAAGTTATGAAATGTTGCTGTTTTTGTTGGTTTTGGTATTATGTGGGGGATTGTTGGTTTCGATTTGCTGTAATTTTTTTCTTTTTTTGTTCTGAGTGCGAGTAAGTGGTAAACGTTGGTAGTTGGCAGAGTCTGTGTGTAATCAGGGAAGTGGCGACTGACTATATATGAGAATAATCTTGTGTTTTACAGTGATGCAATGATGCTATATTTAGGAAAACAGCCGCGTTCGTCGCCCCAAAAAATTCAAATTTCCTATACCAGAGCTCGCAAATAACAAAAGTCCGTAGATGGCAGAATAATCATTCGGTATACATGGTCTCTTGATTTAATAGGGTCTTTTTTACCATTCTTTGCAACGTTTTGTTCTTTCTTGCGTTTTTTACGTTGGTTAGTGAATAGAAATTGTTTTATCAATATTAAAAAAATAATAATCTTTAATTATATTTATAATTAATGGATTTATAATTCAAGTCATGGGGTCGTTTAGCAAGGCATCGGCCAATATAAAGTCGTTGTCATCTGCTAACTCTCCATGTACGAGCGATCAACAAAAATGCTCTCCATGAAAGAGGGTAAGAAGACAAGCTCAACTTAGGACACTGGACGACAAAGGTCCAGAACGAAGAAAAACCATGTGAGTTAAAGGGTATTTTTTCAACCTGGTTATATTTCGACATGAGAAAAGGATCAATTGTTATTAACGAGCTGTGGTTTTTCAAGGACACCATGCTTCAGTGTTCGGGGGACCAGGCCTGTTTATTTCCCTGACATACGAGTCATGGGTCCGACCTTGTTCTGGTTTTCTACAGCTAAAGATACAAGTGATCTATGGCTAAAGATTCCGCCTGTCATTGGGCCATTCATTGCTGACTTTTTCCGAGATTACTCCTTATACTTAATGGCGTGCTCTGCGCTGCTTGCTCTCAATGAATCATCCATCATCATCCCAAGATAACAATAAATTGGTCGAAGGCACAGTCTTTCTTCAAGCATTGATCAAAAGTAGACACAATTTGACAGCTTCCGAATTGCAAAGTTAAAACAATTGTGTTCATGAAAGATTTTGTTTTATTTGTTTTTATCTTCTTGTTTTTTGTTTGTTTTTTTTTTTATGAAAATGTTTTTCTTGGTTTTCAAATAAACGTCTCATTGATTTTTTTGTTGTTTTGTTTCATTTCGTTTTTGTGCTTCATCGTCAATTGTTACGCTTGTAATTTTATTTAGCTTTCACAGTTATTAAAAATATCCTTTTTATACATTACAAAATAACAGTATTTTATTCCTTTGTCTCATTACGTTTACTTTTTAGACTTATGCTTATTTATGTTTTACTTTGCTCATTTGTTGTTGCAGCTTGCTATATAGGATGTGTGTGTGTGTGTGTGTGTATTTGATGTGTGAGTGTATACAGCTTCTGTATTTTGTGTTTCGTTTTCTTTTTAGTGTGCTTGCTCTATATGCGTGTATGTTTAGTGCTTGTAAATGTTTTAAATAATACACAATTTTTGGAACTTACAAAAAACCAAACAAAAAAATATATTAGAATAAAGCTTGGAAGGGAATTAGGACTTGGGCGATCTATGCCACCCGATGGATTAGGAAGGAGTCTTGTTCTTGAACGTTATCGGATAAGAACCTATAAAAGCGGGTGTGAAATATCAAGGAAAATTAGAAAAGATATAACGCAACCAAACATTGGAGACGATTTCGCTTGAAGCTTTTAGTAATTAAACTTAAATTGCAAAATTGTACAAAATTATAGTCTTATAATTTTTGTCGCTCGCCTGTGTATCTATGTGTATGTAAATATATATTCTCGGTAAATAAAATTACAATTTACACGCTAACAATGTTTAATGTACCACTCGCTACATGATGATCATATATGCACGCATCATCATCGTCGTCGCCCAGCTGCCTTTATCGTTAAGGTCTAAATCTAAGTTCATTAATATTACATGTATTATCTTTTCTTTTCGTTTTTGTTTATTTTTTCGATTTGTTTTGCTGGTTTTCGCTTTAATATAATTTCATTTATATATTTTAAAATGTACATAGACTATGCGTTAATTTAACTGTAGTTTTCTGCTTGTTTCTGTTTCCGGATAGATGGTAATTGAATCCGACGCGCCGTGTTATCATTTCTATACTTTGCACATTATTCATTTCTCTGCCGCTTGATTTAGCCAATCGAAAATACAAGAATTACATACGTAAGGCGAAAATAAACGTGGATGATGAGATCATTTTGTAATACAGAGCAGAGTGTTGAGCAGCCAAATAATTATTTCTCTTGGGCTTCATAAGTTTTCTTATTCGAATCATTTTACAACTGTTAAGTCAGCAATAAATGGCGCAACATAATATAAACAATTATCTTAAGCTCAAAAAGTATGTTTCGACGTTTCGGGAGTTACCCATTTTGGAATTATTGGCATGGTTCTTTTCTCGTTTGTAATAATAATAATAATAATAACGATACTCATTTTTAAATACACAATGTATACGTGGCTAAATGTGAGGACTACACTGAACATAATTACTTTACATACTTTCCGCTGATTGTTTCTTCTAATTTCTGTTCAAGGCGGATACATTTGCGGGGCATGGAAGAAGAGGGGCCAAATAGGGGAGTTTCGCGAAACATTAACAACAATAATCCATCATATTGTTTACTTTCACCTTGTTTTTGATTTGTAAATAATCTTTAAACTTATTTATTTATATGTATGTATATAATGTCTCTCTATTTTTGCTTTCACGCTTATTATTTTTTTAAATTAAAGAATTTAAATGCTTATCGTGTTAGCTTAAATTGATTTTCAAAAAGTGGCAGGCCGAAATGGGAATTTCAAATAGTACGCATGGGACAAATAAATGTATTTTCGAAAGTGTTTTGCCAAAACAATGCATATACATACATACACACATACGTAACTTTTTAACCATAACACCGGCTGTGCTGCAATTCTCCTCTCATCGACGTTAAACATTCAGTTTTCATATATATACATATGTATTTAGCTATACATATATATATATGGATCTGTGTGTGTAGCTTAAACTTATATATCAACTCTTATAGCTTGTGTGTTTCTTGAATCTTGCTTTAAATGTTATACTTTCTTCTCTGAAGCGCATCTCTGCGTTCGCCTATATATATATATACTTTTGAATAAGTCTGAGAAAGAATAGAAGTATGTTTGTGTGCGTGTGTAGGTATGGTATGGTATATGTGTGATTTGTGTATTTTATAAAGTAATGTTTGTGGTTTAAACGATTTCTGGTATTGTATTGAATGGTTTTTGCTCGGTTTTGTTGGTTGATTTCTTTTGTTTTTACTTGTTTTGTTTCTATTTTGTTTTTCTTTTTATAACGCTCCCTTCTTGTTCGCCTGTCTCTCTGTCTCTCTCTGTCTACTTTTCTTGATTTGATATCATTTGTAGTTTACCTTCGGGATAAACAGCCGCCGCCACGCCACCGGCGGCAGCGGTCTGCGGCGTGCGCATGAAGTACTCCTTGTTGACGCAGTTCCTCAGGACGTCTGGAATATTGCCGACGATCGCTCGACGGATTTCGGTGGCCGCCATTTCGCGTAGCTCCGTGGCGGACGCATCACTGAAGAAAGCGGCATGCGGTGTACAGATCAGATTGGGGGCATCCTTCAGTGCGCCCTGAAAGTCAATAGAAAATTGGTTAGTCCAGAACACATCCGTCGTGGGTGCGGCGCCAACTCAGATTGCGTAAAATGTCTCGTTTTACAACAATCTCTTACTTGAAATACATTATAAGGTTCGTTTTCGTGCACGTCCAATGCGGCTGCCCTTATCCGTCCTTGTTTTAGCGCCAACGCCAAGGTCTCGTCATCGACCAGACCGCCCCGGGCGGTGTTCACCAGAAATGCTCCAGGTCGCATCTAATAATACAGAAAAGGTTAAAATGTGTTTAACATAAGCATCTGTACATTTTGGATAATGAGACTACTCATAAGTATACTGCACTAAATAGAATAGCTCAACAATGAAGTGATGACATAGATAAAGGTTTTGAAATCATTCATTTATCGTTAAATTATCAATACTTTAAAAAAATATCAAATCATTTTCAAAAAACATATCGTTAACACACATACATGTATTAATACAAAATAAATTATTCTCAAAGCATTTATAATATCTTGAAATCTTAAAGTAATTATCCATAGTAATTATAAACCATCTCACCTGTTTAATTGTGAACTCATTGATTAAATGATGATTGTGCTCGTTAAGCGTACAATGCAGAGAAACGCAGTCAGACTGGAAAAGCAGATCCTGTAGCGTGTAGACGCGTGTGAGGCCTAGGGACTTGTCGATGCCATCGGGCAGGTATGGATCATAAAAGATTACATTGAAGCCAAATGCCTTGGCGCGCAGGGCGACGGCGCTGCCGATGCGGCCAAGTCCCACCAGACCCAATGTGTCACCGCGGATGCGTGCGCAGCCCTGTGAAACGAAATCGATGTAAGTTATTTGGAGCTTCTAACTAATTTCATTTATTTTCAACTTACATGCGCTGCCTCCCGTACTTGCTCGGGTCCAGTGAACTTTTTGCCCTCGCGCACCATATTCGCCAACCAGTATGTCCGTCTGTAGAGGTTAAGGATCAAGCACATCGTCGTGTCCGCCACCTCTTCGACACCATAACCGGGAACGTTGCAAACAGCAATGCCCAGTTCGCCCGCCGCCTTCACATCGATGTTGTCTGTGCCGCTGCCGATGCGCACGATGATGCGTAAAGCTTTAAACTTCTCCAGATCCTCTTTTGTCAAAATGATGGTGTGCCACATAAGTGCTCCCACTGCCTCGTTGAGTACCTACATATAAATAAAATCAATTAGTATGGTAATAACCAAGGACGTGAGCCTCTTACCTTTTCGTGTATTTCGGAGGTGCTCTGTGCATCGCAAAAGGCCACCGTGGCCACATCCTTAAGAATGGGCATTTCGATGGAACAATCACGTCCATCGAGGAGGGCCACCAATGGCCGGGCCTGAAGCGGGCCATTGGCAAAGCTACCCTTCACATCGATGCGCGAACGCTTCGGCATCATTAAATTTTTGTCCATCTCGTGCTGTCACTGTTTCTGTCTGATGCCCCCTACTCTTCGGTCGTCGAGGTGTATCTTTCTTGAACTTCCGAACTTTCGGTTCCTCTTGATTCTCTGTCAGTGGTTTACCGTGAGCAAAGCGGAGGCTTGTGAGGAATAGAGCCCTTTCACTGCTCTTACTGATGGCTGATCAACCGTTTTAAGTTAAATCAATGAAAAAAAACCGTTTGAAGACTATACTATGCAAACGCTGCAATCATTTTTGGCGCTTCATATTGACATCGAGAATCCTGCAATGAAAGCAACAATAACGAGAAACATATAAATTAAATGGAAAACATGAAATGTGATGTTTTCGTTAAGAGAGCAGAAAAAAAAGAAAGAAAAAAAAAAACACAATGTCAGCAAAAATTGGCCGATGAAGTTTTTGTTTGCATTTCGCCGACATCAGCGATAAAACGTTATTGCCGCACTCACATATCCCCCGCCCATTTTTCATATTCCCTCCGTATCATTGAGTGGAATGGATGGGGAGGAGTGGACATGGCGGTGGGTGGGTGTCGTTGCAGAAACATAGAAATTTAACGCCGTTCACAAGCGACAAACCAATTCTCTGGCCTGTGCCCGGCGGTTCCCCTCGTTCTCGCGCCAGAAAGGGCGTGGCTTAAAGGCCATGTGGGCTCGAACCCCCCATCTAGACAAATAGAAATTCTGTAACCCCCGCAACTAGTATAAGAACAATTTAGACGCTTGAACAAAACTCAGTTATTTAGGAGCACAAGGTACTGTACCCTCACATAGGTCTCTTATATATGATCGACTTGGATTACGTGTAGTTGTAGCCGCCAACCGTATCTTATCAACGGCACTTCTTGGTTATCTGACGAGGAATGGCATGGGCCGACGGATGGCAGGAAATTTTAGCTCGGCGTGATGACAATGTGACCGATACATGCTGGTGCTTATGTATTTTGGATTGACTTAAGTATGACCTGGAACAACGGGAGCGACTTTGTTCGCTTTAAAATATATTATTGTTTTTAGGATTCTTATGCTGAGTTTAGATTGGCGCTTAGGGAATTTTTTGGCTGTCAAAGCTCCATCTGTTATATTTTTGCTACGAGGAAAGCCCTACGAGCTCAGAAATATAAGTACCAAAACATGCATATCACCGTCAACTTTGCCCAAACTAAAAACACTAAATAAAACAAAAATTTAGTTCCTTGAATGAAATAAAATAATCAGACTAAAAAAAACGTATAAGTATTAGTTTTTCTTATATGTAAACAGAGAAGATTTACTCTACATCGCTGATAAGCCGCGCAAAAATCGGTACAAAGTGTATGCAATGAGCCCTATATGTATAAATATATAAGTGCACACACAAAATATATTTATATAACATAAGATAAGCCCTGAATGACTGTCTCTATGGCTATAAGCTATGTTTATACAAACATTTACCCCGCGTCTCAACCATCAGTCACTTCCCATCAGCCATGTGTGACGTATCAAGCAAAAGTATGAAAGGCCGACGAGACTACAATAATAATAATAATATCTATCTGAAAGAGCAACGATGCACCGAGTTATTTCATTATTTATTTTTTGCACAAAGTCAAAAAGGGTTTTCTCTGTATTTTAATATAGACTCGATTAGCACAGCCTTTTATAGAAAAATAGCGATTAACAATATACGGAAATACACTTATGACGTGGAGTCATACAAAGAAGAAATTTCCCAGCTTAATCACATGAGCAATTCCTATGCCTGGTATATGTTTGTTATATTTATAAAGTAAATAGCGAGTCAAGTGAATGCAAAAGTTTTGTGCTTTAATTTCCAAAAAAATTTCATCATTCCCTCAATCCTTTCTTTATAAAAATTTATACTGAAATCTTGCTTAAAAATTCAAAGTATTTATTGCTGAATAAATATATTTATGTCAGTCTATCTTGCTGCTAAAACTATGGCTACAATCTACTTAGAATTGTCTTAACATATTTTCTTCAAACTTTTATGTTTATTTGATTTATAGCATCTGTCCATTGTCATGAAATATCATATTAACTTGAACACTACAAGTAACCAAATTAAAAAAAAAAAAACATTCTAAAGCCCGCTCTCTTATGAAGCTAAAATTGCAAAAGTAGCTGCGATCAACCGTCGAAATGGAAAATGTCAGAGATTTTTAAACCGCGCCAGAAACCAGTTTTGCATTGGGTTTTTTTGTACTGAATGGTGCCACAGGATGTGCTAACCGCAATGTGCGAGCGCCCACGCTGTAAAAAGAGGCATGGGAATCCATCGAAACGGCAAAGAAAACCTGTTGATGCCGCGGGTTAACAAGGAATAATAGGAATAAACATGAATTAAAATCATATAACACTACAAATCACAGTCAACAACCAATAACCATTATAAAACCAACTAGCGTCGGTGTGCACAATGGGCTGTATCTAACAGATACATTCGAAGTACGAAGCGTTGCTACCTGAGACCGATGTGTCTGCTTCCTAAAACCGATTCCGATGCTGAGGTTAGCTGTCCAACAGATCGACTTCAGTAATGCCAGTTTGGCTTCTTTTATTGAAAAATTATGAATTCCGATCGTAAAGTAACTATTCTTTATTGTTGTGTATTTTTCTTGCCAAAGTAAATAACTATTAGATATTTAAATTTAGAAATCGACTTGAAAGATGTGTAACACATTAAGTTTTATATCCCCCTTGAAGGACAATATACTCGGCAGATACTGATTCCAATACTTTACAAGTATGATATATGGACAGCAATAGCTACTTGTTTAGTTGTAACTAAAAGACACTTTATATCAGGGACGGGTAGTAAATTTAAAAGTACTACATGTCACAGAAGCATTAATTAATAAGATCTATATAAATTTCCCAAAATGTTCCCTTGATAAATAAGTCAAAATCATGCTCACGCATTCCTCATTTGCTTGGATTTGCTAAATTAACGATTACTCGCTATCGGATTTCTGGCACCACTAGTGAGTGAGCGGCACCACGAGTAACTCCGACCGCGATGACGATGGCCGCGTACATACTATATCTTTTTATGGCCAGGGGACAGCAGGCGGCACAGCAACAAACCAAACCAAACCAAACCGAAAACCGGTTTATCAACATGAAACGAGGCAGACGGACGCGACGCACGATAAAAGAGAGGCCGTAAAGGAACAGAAAGTAGCCGAGGGGAAGAGTGTGTAGTGGAAAGTCGGCAAAAGAGCAAACTCAATGGTTATGTTCTTTTTTCTTTCATCCGATTTTGTTTTCATTTCTTTGTTGGCAATTTTTTTCCCCTTGGCCACAATTTCAGGCAGGAAAAACTGTGTTCGCTTAAATTGTTTGTTGGCTTAATGCCTTTGCGAGGTATGTACGTACATATGTACATACATATGTGCTTGAACACGTTTTAATAAGTCATGCGCATCAGGAGCAAACAGTTTTTAAAGCGTTCGAGTGCCAGGAAAACTTTAGGAATTTTCAGAGGGAGGATATTGGGGGAAGTTGCATCGGAAATTGAAAACGCTACTGCTCATGCGTCATTACTGCGATGGCTTTGGCGGATTTCATACTTTAAGTTTACTCGAGAAACTTGTTTTATTTTTTCTGCCTGACTCAACGGGTGCTCTGCTGCGCTGCGACGTCTCTGCTTCTTTCAGCTTCGTGACGTTGCGTTCCCGCGTTTTTACGGCCCCCACCGCCTCCACCACCTTCTTCTCGTCCCGTTGCTGTTTTCTCGTTTGGTTTCAAATTCTGCCTTCCATTTCATGCATTTGCGTTAAAGCCGGCTTTTAAGATGACGCGAAAAGCATCGTTGTTGGAAAAGAAAAAAACAGAGCTACTATTTCGACAACGACATGCCGCTTACAAATACTGGAAAACTTTTATATTGAAAATGAATTACTGTGCGGTGTACGTAGTAATTTACGGGGTTTGAAAAGCTTTCAGTTTCAATATTGTAGATATACTCTTAATATCGTGGCGGAGTTCGTACTTTCGACGATACAGGTTTTATCTTTTGTTTGTTATCTGAATTATATTATTTTCTTTTTTTGATTCAGCCGTTTTGGCTTTGCTTGTACATTTCAGGAAAAGCGTGGAAGGGGAGCAAAAAGGAAGGTTTTATAGCGTCAGAGGAAAGATACAACTCTAAATTAACAAAGCGCCAACAAATTCTAAACCTATACAGGCATTGGTGCAACAATGTTGAGAGCATTGACATTGTTGACATTTTAAATGCCAAAACAAGTTATGCGAACTGTATTAAATGCCTACGATTCTAAATAAATATTGTTTCCATCAGAAACAATCCATAAACATTTGAAACAAATTTGTGTATATACAGAAGCAAGCAAGCACAACCAAATATCCATTTTTTGACCAAGTAATATTTTAAGACCACTTTAACTGTACAGCTGTGTGACATTGACCAATGTTTTTATTGGTCTGCATTTGTCACTCTGCATTTATTGTTTATTATTGCTTTTCCTCTCGTTTTCCCCCTTTACTTTATTTTAATATTGATTGGTGCTCGGTCTGCGAATGACGCACGTTGAAAACTGCAAGCCAGCATAGCGCGAGTGGCAAGTGACCAGAAGTCTGGGAACAAAAAGAAAACACAAAATAAATTAAATTTAACTTATCGTATTGCCCCCTCTCGCACGTTTACAAATTGCTGGGGTTTCTATTATTGGTATCTGTATCTCTTGTTTTAGACGGATTTTGGCTGAGCCAACTGAAATTGTGTGTATGTTGTTATTTGTTCTTATACAGAAGAGGAACACACAGCTCGATCAAGTGAGAGGGAAATGACAAACAGAGAATATACCCTCTATATCGGCTTGAAAATTTGATAAGTAACGTTATGACCTACTACCCAACTTATGTATATAAACTGAGTATTTAAAGACCAACTAGAATACGTTTATACTTGGCCTAGATCAGTTAGAATTAAATGCCAATTTAAAAAATTCATTTCATTCGCCTTTCGATCTGTAGCAAACACTTTCAAGAACACATTAACATTATACCCTTTTTTATCTTCGAGAACCTACGGTATAAAGACATATTGCTGCCATTGTATTTTGCCCGAATTTTAGTTTCCGACTTTAAATTTAAATTTAAATGCTATGTGCTATTTCAGATGCTGCTTTCGCTTGGGTTAGCATCTCCCATTCCCCCTTTTCTGCTATCCTCCCCACGAAGTGTGAAATTCTTTGGGCAGGTGTGCATTTTTTCACGCGTGCAGCAGTCGGCAACAAAAAAGGAAAATAAGGAATATACGAAACACTCACACCATAAAAATAAAGAACAATGTTACGATATGTGAGGAAGGAAGTGCATAGTAAATAAATAAACGATGTGGGGCGAGGAGTATAGATTTAAACCCAATCAAATTTATAAATTCCTCGTACAAAAGGACACTGACATTCACCAAAACTTGTAATGGAAGCAATAAAGCTGGTTTTTAAATCATTTTAAGGTAGAATTTAAGCCGAACTAAGGCAAGAAAAAAAAATGAACTTAAGGCAATCTTATCTCTGTTTTATAAAACAGTGGGACTGCACTAAAACAAACTAGTATTAAATAAGGTTATTTAGAAAATAAATATAAATTTATACGACCTCATAAGGTTGGAAAACATTGTATTGGGTAAAAATAAGATTGCAAAGCCTCGCTGGAGTTTTGACAACTGCATCAGGCAGCAGGCAGCAGGGGCAGCAACGACAACAATTCCGCCGCAAGTGCGAGTGGGCGGGAGGGTAGCGGCAGGGAGGGAGGTGCTCTGGCCAGAGTTGCTCGTCTGTGTGGCTGTGTACGTGTGACTGTGTCTCCGAATGGCTGCATGTGTTTGTGAGTGTGATGGGTACAGGCACGTCGGGCAGTGAAAGGGCGGCGAAACAAAACGAGCGAAGAAGCAACGACAAAAACACGACAAGCGCAAAAATTGTAATAAAACTAGAAACAAGCGGCAATACGAATTGAAATGGGAAGCAGAAAAAATGGGTAGCAATATACACATATGTATGTATTTATGCGCCACTTTATCAAACTCGTTGAGTGTTGTATGCGTGTGTTTTGTGTGTGGATTTAAATCCGAATAAACAAAACATAAAATATAATTCCGATGGGAGGAGCTGTCTCAGAGTATGGGTAGCTGCCAAGCTAAGTAATATTCAGTCAATATGCGGGCACAAACTATTTATATATACCCCAGTCTTAAATGCGCGAACTTTAAAGCTCTGATACGCTGGGGAAAACGCTCCAATGATAAACAGCGAGAAAACGCCAGACACTTTCACCCTTTAAAGGATTTTAATCCTCTCGCTTGAAATGTGTCAACATGAGGCTTTAGTTAGTTTTCAAACTCGTTGGTTTTCGTCTCCACTCCACTTTGTTCCGTTTCCTCCCCCTCTCTTTCGGCGGCAAAACAACGATGAGACAGCATGTTGCAGTGGAGTGGGGCAAGCGGGAGTGGGCGTTGCGCAGTGAACCTTGCGTGTATATTGTCGCTAGGCGGGCGCAAAAAAATATAGAAAAATATAGACGAAATAGACACAAACGCAAGAGTGTGTGCTTGTGTGTGTATCTGCCGCCTCTGTGTGTGTAAGAAAATAATTGCACAATTTTATTTATGTTTTGCATAGAATATGGCAGCAGGCGTTGCTCACTCACTCGCACACACTCACTCACTCAAGCGCATTAAACCGCAACAATACTTGGTCAAGTGTGTGTGCACCCACACAAAGCCACACATACTCATATGTATAAAAAGTAGTTCCGCTTTAAAATTCATCAGAATTCTGCACGTTTAAATTTTTCTTGTACACGTTCATCGCACCCTCACACATACACACAAGCGCACACTCGTTGCAAACAGAAAGGCAAAATGAAATGGTTATCCGGTAGAAAAATAGAATTTTAGTATTATTAAATCGCTGAAACGATTCAGCGGCGCACAATTATATTTATTCGGCCGTTTCTCTCTCTCGCTTATTCGTTTTTCTTTGTACAGCGGCGACAGCGGCGTCTTTTTCTTTCTCTTTTTTTGCGAGTTTACGACTGCACAAAATTCACGTGCCAAAACCATAGGTCACACACAATTATTGAATGCACAATCCTGGCGGCGCGTTCACACACCGTCGGCGAGCATTTTTCACAGGTTTTGTGCACTTTTCGATCAGTTTTTCAAAAATTTCTTTACCAGCAACGCGTCCAAATTCCACTCGCAGCTTTCAAAATGGCGGACTACGAACACGGCGGATTTTAGGTTTTAGTACAGCAGAAATGACGCTATGCCGCGATGCTCGGCTGTCGATGACGCGTTGCCGCGCAATACGTGCGCCCCCACAATTGCGAGCGGCGGACGGATTTAACACACACCTGGGCTATACGCTGGCGTCAAATTTGCCACGAAACGTGTCTCGAATTGCACAAAATTTATTGCGGAAATTCTATAATTCAGCCACCACTTGCACACATAAATTTACCAGTGTGACCGCGTCCAGGCCAACAAAATATACGATCTGCCACTATCGAGTATATACACAACATCGATGGCACTACCGATAGCCATGGGAATACACTGCCGTAAATATTAAAATCCTTCCCAGGGGTACACTCGAATGGCTTAACCTGTTCTCTAGAAATCACTAGAACTAAATAATGGATTCCTATGATCTAATGAAATTAATTTACAATTGATGACGACTTGTAAAAGGTTATGATAACTTGATGATGGTAGCAGTGTGAACACGATTTTAACTTGACTTCTTTTCGGCTTTATCGACAAGCGGTAGTTGGCAACTCTTGTCATGCTCATCCCTAAAACAGAATCCAATTTTTGAGATCAGAAATTTGGCTACTAAAATTATACTTGAAAGGCATTTATTGTAGACCAGTGAGTGCCGCCGCTGCATTAAAGCCTTCAAATATAACGTGCTAATTAGGGGCCCTAGAAATGCCAGCCAGAAGAGCGACCCACGCAGGGAGCTGGTACACAGACTCCGGTGAGTAATAGACAAAGAAAGACAAAGATAACGCAATCAGTTGCAAATGCATTTATATATAGTCATGTATTTCACCTTGTGCAAGTGTGCATGAACTTGTTAGATGAACAATTAATAAATTCTAAATTGAAGGAACGTCTTCATATGTCCTTTTCCGGATCGGATCCCATGGCATTGCGTATTTCGTTCATACGATCGTAGGCAATCTCGGTGGCCCAGCAGAGACGCTTTTCTAGTTCGCTGTTGCGTCGTCGTTGCTGACGCAGTGCATCCAGGCCGCGCTCCAGCTGCGTGCATGCCTTGAAGAACGTACTCAACTCTGGGATGTCCCCAAACTCTCCTGGATGTCGGCTGAACCCCTGCGTGGCATCAGCGGTCAACTTGTCTAGGCGGTTCTGCTGGAAACGCGTATCGAACATAGTCTTCAGTTCGTAGGTGGTCACCTTGCCCAACTCGTTGTTGGTGTCATTCAGGTGCAAGTCCCTTATGCGAGAATTCAGGCCAGAAAAATTCACCGATTCGAACTTCTCACCAATTCCCTGAAAAAGTTCGTAGCTCTGTTTCAGCTCCAACTGCATCTTCTGTAGGTCATCGTCGATGCTTTTGGCTGCCTGGCTTCCTAAGAATTCGGCACGGATTTTGGGATCCTTGGGCGCACCTTCGTATCGGCCCGATGCTTCCGACCTTGGAAAGGAAGTTGTGGATGTGGAATTTACATTTGGTTCCACTTTCTGGTCAGCTTTCTTCGGTGAAAGATCTTTTTCGCTGCTGGTTGCTGGAGAGTCCTTTCCACTGCTTGCAAAAGAGCTCTTTCCACTGCCTGAAGACGAAAGGCCCTTTATGGCGCTTGATGGCTTTTTAGCCTTCTTATTCTTTGTAGAGAATCCAAAAATTGGCAACGGATTCGGACTCAAAAGTAGTTCATTAGTAAGCTCCTTGTCTGCGTCACCTGTGGCCCTATCACAAATTAGATTAGTTTCTTTCCCCCTATTTTCTTATGATGGGCCATGGGACTTACTCTTGAGACAGTATGGCCGTCAGTTCGTTGCGTATGCGTTTCATTAGCTCGTCGCTCGCCTGTGTCTTCTTATCATCTGCCATGATTAACTAAAACTTGAATTTTTATATATAATAAATACTTTATTATTTTTGCTGTTGTGCAGGCGGATTCGAAAAAGTGCTTTGCGTTTGAACAGCTATTTGTTAGTTTGTTGCTAAGCAACTACAGGCCAGCTTTGTGGAACTAATATTTTTGTTGAGAATTATATATTTTATATTTTATTTAACAAGTCCTAAGGCTAACGCTGTGCGCTAGTCACACATTTGCACAAACTGAATAATGAAACCAGCTAGAATGCATTATTATAAGCTAATAAAGCGTTTATTATTATACACGTTTCCGTTGCATTTTTCCAGCCCCTGAGCTCTCCAGGCAGTTGGATGGTTGGCTGCACGCTGCCGAGCTCTCTCACGGACCTGCCCGCGCCATCATTGCCCCGTAAGTTAGAGTCAGAGGTGGCTGGAGGAGAACAGATAATCCTTGAACAAATTTTCCGTTCTAGGCATGCCGGCTATACGTACTGTGGAGCTTGCGCTGCATTCGCCTATCGTCAAGTTAGCCCCGTTGTCGTGTAAGGAGTTGAAATTAACTGTTACATTCTACAAACTTCACTTGTAATTGGTATTTTTCGCTTGCAGCAAACGAATCTTTATATTGGGACCTTCCCACCATGTGCGCCTTCGGGGCTGTGCATTGTCCGTGTCTAAGAAGTATAAGACTCCTCTCTATGATCTCGAGATTGATACTCAAAGTAAGCAAGTAGTTCTCTTCTCTTCTTATAACTAATTTATTCTTATGCTTATGTCAGCCAATGCTGAGCTGGAGAAGACTGGCCAGTTCACCTGGATGGATATGAAAACAGATGAGGATGAGCACTCCATTGAGATGCATTTGCCTTACATAGCCAAAGTCATGGAAGAGTAAGTTAATAATGGCTCCGAGTCTTTCGAGGTGTATTGTAGGGCGTTACCTTTTCCTTATTCCCATTTAGCTACAAAAACCAATTCACCATTGTGCCTATTCTGGTGGGCTCGTTGAACCCCGAGCAGGAGGCACAGTATGGTTCCCTACTGTCCACGTACTTGATGGACCCCACCAATCTATTTGTAATATCCTCCGATTTTTGCCATTGGGGTCAGCGCTTTAATTACACGTACTACGACCGCTCTTGCGGCGCTATTCACAAATCCATCGAGAGGCTGGACAAGCAGGGCATGGATATCATCGAGACGCTTAGTCCGCAGGCGTTCACCGAGTACTTACGCAAGTACAACAATACCATATGCGGTCGCCATCCCATCGGTGTCATGCTGGGCGCCTGCAGGGCCCTGCAGGATCAGGGCTACGACAAGATGAACTTTAAGTTTCTTAAGTACGCGCAGAGTAGCCAGTGTGAAGATATGGAGGATTCAAGTGTCAGCTACGCCTCCGGCTCCCTCGTCTTTGAGATTTGAAAAGTGCTTTATTATGGCATTCAGCAGATCGACAGCATTAATATTGTGGAATTTAAGCCTAATGTTTTTTATAATTATTACTAGCCTCAAATTGAAAAAATAAATCCATTTACCAACTTATTTTTAATTAAATATTTTAATTTAAAATGATGTTGACAAGCCGAATTGTATGAATCCTTGCAGTTATAACACAATCACCAGGGAACTGTTATTAAAGTTGAAGAAAATATCAATGTAATGAGAATATAGTGTGTTGAAGACCACTCTGATCCATTCCGTCAAATCTACTTCCTGCAATAGGAATATAAAACTTTAATTTAAAGACTAAATTGCCTAAAACCGGACTGACCGACAAAAGAACAGACTTAGACTCGGCTATTGGTGCTGATCTACAGCAAATATAGGATATGAAGTTTGCAAAGATGTGAAGGGAACTTTGTAAACTTGTCTAAAATCGTAATACCATTTGCAAGGGAGCAGAATCACAATTACTACCTCTACTTATTAAAGCTAGTTTGTTAGTGTTTTTGTAGAGTTAAAAAATTCCAACTTAGTTAAACATTTTATTTCATTTAAGTTTATTTTTCTTTATTTTTTTTCGTTTTTTATTTTTTGTTGAAACATCGAAATTGACTCCTAAGCCATTTTAAATGATTTCTTAGATGCATTTTCTGTTTTTTGTAGTTTTATGTTTCGTTTTTATTTATCGTTTTCTGCGTATGTGTGAGAGAGATGTTTATGGAGTCCAATCGGCCATCACGCAACCCCTTGTCATGTCGTCCTCACCACCAGGCTGAAGCAGTCCTGGCCGCTCCTCCAGCAGCGGCATCCGCCACGGGCCCATCTTCGGCTCCTGATCCGTTCAGTCGTGAACTCTGTTCGGCATCGCTTGCGATCTGCAGGGCATTCATGTTTTGGACGAATGTCTCCAAAGCTGCCGCGTTCTCGTCGGGTGTATACGGCGAAGTTCGCTGGCTGAGCGGGCTGCGGCGCAGGAATTCGTTTAGATCGCTGGCCACGCTGGCGGCCTTTGATCCTCCTGCTCCCGCAACCACCGAGGGATCAAAGTCATAGCCAAAGGAATCTGGTGGCGCTGGCGTCTGCGGCTGCATTCGTGTCAGTAGGCTATTCTGCACGAATAGGTGGGAATCTGCAAGGAGATGTAATTTATGGCACTTGAATGTCTCTGAATCACTCATTCAACTCACCGTTGCCGTAGTCGCCAACCACATTGTCGCAGTAGTTGGCGCCTGAAACGCTGCTGCCAGACTGCTGTGGCTGATTGGGATCATAAGCGTTCGAGGGACGCACTCGGCTGCTGAACACGCTAGTTATTTCCACGTGATGCGGCGACGAAGATGCGTTGTTGCGCGAGAAGTTGGACTCCGATATATTATGTATCGACACCTGGCAATGACAAAAATTTTGTTAAACGTATAAGAAATATAATAAAAAGGACTCGAGATGCTGTCCGGAAAGCCTTTTGATTAAATTTTGTTCGTATTTTTTCGTAGCTACTTAATTGCAGGGTTATCAAGTGCCTTAACTGGTTATGAGGTATTTAATATATCAAAATTAAGGATTTTCGGAACACTAATATTTGTGTACCAATTAGACATAGAGAACAAATTTCTATTTTTTATTCGAACTATACAAAAATATTCAATCGAATGAAGGAACTAATATCGGGTATATATTGACAAATGAATGGGGAACTGATTCATGTTTAATAAAAACCCAAATCAGCAAGTCTCGAATTGGTCTTCGTTCATAGCAAGAGTTAGTTGTTATTAAAAAGTTGTTAACATTTTTAAAAGTTCTTGAACGAAGGACTTGACTAGACTGAATGGATTTCCACTCGTAGCGACGCTAAGCCGTTTAAATATTATAGATCTGGATGGTGTAATATATCCACAGGTATAATGTAAGCTCTGACAAATATAATTTAAACTAAACCCTTTCCTTCATAATTTTTTTCAAACAAATTAATATCATTGATTTCTCCCAGCCATTTCATCGACACGCCTAATTTGCATATTTGAAAGTGAATAAACGTAGCCCCATGCCCACCAGTTTATTTTTGAAAAATGTGTCCGCTACACAGGAGCTAGCTCAGATCAAAAGTTTTATCAATGATCATTGTGTAAAATATGAAAGGAATGGGCAGTTTAGCTGATTCAGAATGCACTCCGGACAGTGTGGATATAACTGCTGACCCATTGGCCAGATACCAGAGAAGTCACACACCTCATTGTTAAGATGCTGGCCCGGTATTAGATTCTTGAGAAAGGCGGCGTCGTCGTAGCGAATGACTCCGGTGTTGGGTATGCCTTCCAGGTAGGAATTAAAACCAGTGATGGTTGGCGGCGGAGAGTCGTCGCCACAGCTGTGATGCATGTGACACTCGCTCGATCCGCCACCGCCGCCAGCTGATACCTGCGAAGGTCCACCAGGCGATGCAGCCGAAAAGACTTCAAAGCCGTTGTAGTAGCTAGACTGCTGGTACTTCTCTTGAAGTGGAACGCTTCCGCCTCCTCCAGATGCTGGGTGGTAGTCCGTTGACGATGACAGCTGTTGCTGCTGCTGCTGTGGGGCAAAGCATGGCCACTTGCTGTCTTTGGTCTTTTGCTTCAGCTCGCTACCAATGGCAGACAGACACTTCTGTTGAGAGTGTTTTGGTCGAGCAATGACCGCCGCTTCCCCGACCAATCTTCCAGGACTGTTGCCGCTGTTTGGTGGAACGTTTGTACAGCTAATACTGATATTGTTGTGCGTCCCGCCGCCGCCACCGCCGCTGATGCTGCTCCCGCTGCTGTTCACACTAGACGAACCACTCGAGAAGTAGGAGAAGGTGGATCCGCTGCTATTGTTGCTAGCTTGGCTGCTGGCAGCTGATACCGGCGGCTGTTGCTGTAGCTTGTGCTGTGTAGCTCGAGCCGCCTCCGCCACTGCCTCTTGCGGAGTATAGTAGTTCACATTACTGCCAAACTGCCGGTAGCCTCCCATCGCGAGGCCATTGGTCACTGCCTGGTGCAGCGCAGGATTACGTATGGTGAACATTCCGTTATCGTTCTTAATTATCGCAGCCGGCTGATCCATCGCCATTGGTGGGGCGGCGATAGGCAGGCCAGCTCCAGCAAAGTTCCGAACTGAAAATATATATTTTAGATATATGAAATCGTCAAAGAAAAGATTACCAATATCTGTCGTGACTGTTCTTTCTAACTAGCCAACAAACTCACCCGACGGAATTGGATTGGGGTTGGATGGCAATATACCGCCACTGGCCGCTGGCCCATTATTGCCTTGGTGGAACATGGGATTGCGCAGTGTGATTATATTGCCGTCAGCACTGGTTTCAATTGAAGCTGTGGGCACACCTATTCCTATCCCTGTGTCTAGTTCGCCTCCGGGTCGGTGCTTATTAGCAGCTCCAGAACTGGCACTGGCTCCGCCACTTACAATTCCCGACTTTCCGCGATTGCGACGCCGACGCCTCGAGGATTTACCGCTGGTAGCAGCAGCTGAAGCAGCTGCGGCAGCTGCAGCTATATTTGCAGGTGCATTTGGAATCTGGCTAGAGCGAATGGGTCGCGGATTGGCCTCCACCATGATCACGCCGTTGGGATCCATGCCAGCGTCTCCCGCTGCTCCATAGTAACCCGCCAACGAATGCGATGGCTGCTGGAAGTGATGATGCTGCACCTGCTGCTGCTCTGCCAGGGGCTTGGAAAGCAGACGGATGGATTCGCTCTTTTGACGCAACTGCTCGCTTTTAGCTGGATCCACCTTGGTGAGCGTAATGCCAGGCGGCAGCGAAAGGTGTTCCACCTGTACCCCTCGGTTCAGTTGATCCATGATGCTACAGTTTGGAGACTTGGCTTGCTGTTGCTTGGAGCTGGAACTGCAGCTAGATGACTGCCCGATACGCAGATGCTGCATCTGCTGGGTCAAGGTGCTGGCATAGCTACCCGGCTGGGACGGGGGTATGGCAACTTCGTTGGGGTTAAAATATCCCATGTTGTGTGGAATGCCGGAGAGATCCTCTGAAAATGAAGTGTAAGAAGTTTCCTTCAAGACCTGATTATTTTTTTCACATACCCTGCTTCTGGCGGTGCCCTCGTTTGCCGCGCTGCGTTCGCTTCGATGATGCACTGCTTTCGGCCTGATGAGCGATGGAGTGTGAGACTGGCTGCTGCTGCACACCAGATGAAGATGGCTTTGCCCGCCCGCTGTTCCCTCGTCCACTCCGCGGCTGCTGCTGCGACTGCGTCTGATGGACCTGCTGGGTTTGAGCAGGGCGATTGAATTCGAGTTGTTGTCCGGAAACCGATTGCTTCTGCTTCCTCGTAGATTCGGCGGAGCGCTGAGACTGGCCCTTGCCAAGGGTCACCTTTTCCTGATGCTGCTGCGTCTGAGAATTTGATTTCCCACCTGCAGCAGGCACTGGCGTAGCCTTGCCTTTGGCCTGATTCGAAGGCTTGACTGACTGCGTTGTCTGCTGCTTTGGCACGTCTTGCTGCTTTGCCTTCTTCGCAGGCGCAGAATTAGCACTTGATACTGGCTTCTGCTTGGTGCTGATCACTGGTGGAGCAGCCACTGGCTTAGGTGGCGGAACAGTAGGCTTTGGCGGTGTCACTGGTATTTTGACGCTCACCTCCGATGACTCGCTGCCCGTTTCCCACTCGCCCTCTGACGAATCCTGCATGTGGAGTGATTTGAAGGGATTGTTATCAAGCTGTCCGGGGTCTAGGCGCGACTTGACTCGCTTCTGTCTCTTCGGTGGCTCCTGTGGCACAGGCAGTGGTGCTGGGGGTGGTGGTGGCTTGTTATTTATCAGCTTCTTAGGAGCAGTCTTTGGCTTCTTCACACTGCACACCGAGCTCTCGCGGGTGCTTTGTGGCGTCTGTGACTTTGAGGAAGTGCTGCATGTTGTGGAGCTGGACGCGGTGGTGGGCACTGGCGGCACAGCGAAATTCTTTGATTGCTTCTTGTTCGCTTTAGCTTCCTGCTCCGCCGCTGCTACTGCTGCAGCTCGTTTAGCCTCTTTCTTCTTGGCCTTCGCACTTTTCTCTGGCATAGCAGGAGCAGGACCTGGTGTGGAGGCAGCGATCGAGTGAGATGCAGGCATCTCCGATTGAACGGGATTTGAAGATGCTACCATATGGCCATTAACGAAGGTGTAAAGCAGCTTGTCTTCGTGTGGAGCACTGCCCTTCGCCACCACAGTGACCTGCTGCTCGGCACCCGGATGAGGCAGCTGCACCCGGCGTATTGTCACAATACGCTTGGAGGGATCGGCAGTGATGGAGTTGGCAGCCATGGCGGCAATCACATCTCGAGACAGCTGTTGCGGCTTCTGCGGATGCTGTGGAGGAGCATAGCACACAGGGGTCGTGTAGAAAGTGCTGGGGCTAAACTCTGGGCATTGCACCTGGACTTCAGGTTCGGTAGCCGGTGTCACAACAGTCGAGCTTCCTCCGCCATTCAGTATGTCTTCTAGCTGGGCCATCTTGGCCAGCTGCTGCTCTTTGGTGGGCAGGTATGAAAATTTAAATTCATTGTTCGTCTGCTTCACAGTGGCAATGAGCTCCAGTATTACAGTTTCCACCTTTGCCTTGGCCCGCTGCAGATTCTTGATGTTCGCCTCCAGCTCGCCGATACGCTTTTTCTCCTTCTTTCGGCCGCCAGCAGCCGTCAGAGCTTTCATTTCGTATTTGTCGATGAACTCCTTGAAGTATATGTCGAGGAACTGGCCCCGCATATCCTCCAGCTCCTTGATGCGCTTTTCTTCCTCCTTACGCATCTTTTGCTTGGCCTTCTTGGCTGCCTTCTTGGGATTCGCGGTCTGCGGTTGCTGGGATTTGCCCTCGATGAAGTTAAGAG
Organism: Drosophila mayri; assembly: GCA_008042485.1. NCBI lineage: Eukaryota > Metazoa > Arthropoda > Insecta > Diptera > Drosophilidae > Drosophila > Drosophila mayri. Next base: position 181,214 of record VNJN01006470.1, read on the forward strand.
TCTCATTGATCCATCGCTGCTGGTCCTGCTCGCGGGTGTAAGTGCCCAGGAACTCGGCAAACTCCTGCATCATGTCCTCCTTACTGTAGTCCGCCGAGAAGGTGCTTCCGGCCACAGCTGCCGCGGCTGCAGCCGCATTTGCCGCCGCCTCGGTGGCGTCTGTTTGCATTTGGATGCTCTTGCAGAGGCTATCCAGGCACAGCAAACTGTTATCACTTGCTGCCTGCTGCTGCTGCTCAACCTTCTGCTGCTTACACACGTCGGGAAGCTTCGAGGACTTGCAGGAGGACTGCTGGAGCTGTGCTGTGGCAAACACTTTTAGGCTGGGAGGTTGGCTTGGCGGCTGGCCGGCTTCTTGGGCCTTGGGCGGTCGCTTTGGTGGGCTGGCGGTTGCCGGCGCTGGTTGCGCAGCGACTGACTCGGGAGCGGTTTTGACCTTGGCCGGGGTGGGAACTTCTTCAACGGACTTGCTCTTCCGGTCGTTGACAATCTGGGAGAGCTTCTTGCGCAGCCGATCTCGTGTCTCGTTAAAGCGGGCATGACTACACTCTTTCTTCACACGTTTCTTCGAGTGATTCTCTTTGCAGGGCTCCCCGATGTCTGCATAGTCGGCACAGCCTTGCAATTGAACGAAAAAATTACAAATATCAGCTGTATATCAACATCGACTTACATTTGCGCATCTTCTCCTTGCTCTTCTTATTGGCACCTATTTCGCCGCTGCTTCTTTTACCAGACTGCATCACGTTCGAATGGTCGCCCACCTTGGACTTGCCGCCAGATACTCCCGTAGTACTATCCGGCTTAGTGCGTTTGCTGCGAAGATTAATGTTAATTATTTGTGTGCCTCCGCCAGGTACTTATGGCTTGTTCCACTCACATTATCTGAGAGTCATGCAACATCATCAGCTGATCCACGCCGAATTGCATCTTTTCTATGTTGGCATCGCCAAGCGTAAAACTGCAAAACGGGAAGTCAAAATATGAGTATAAATTGGAAACTGCAAGTCAACGTGACGATTTTCAGACCAGAACGACTTTGACAGTTGACCGACATACCAATTTGGCACTAAGCACAAGGACAATAGAAATATAACCTAATGCTTTACTAATTTCCCTCCCCAACAACTAAAGACATAGCTTTCCCGTTTCTTCGTTGAATCTTACCAGGTACCAGGATTCTCCACTAGAAAGACGGCTCTGGCACAACGCCAAAGTTTTGATACTTGACAATCGATTGTTCTTTCGATAAATGATTTATCCTACTAAATGGTCTTGGCAGCTTTGTTACACCTATTTTCAAATTCTCCGCCCTAGTGTTATAGCGATATATATACATATATTTATATTTTAAAGTTGGCTAAAAATGTCGTCTAAATGAAAAGCGAGTGTTCCTAAAGAGTTTATTACAATTAACACTTCTAAATGAAAGGGTAAGTAGTTTAAAATAAATCATTGTATACAGAAATATTTTTCAATCTCTTGAGATTTGTTTGAGAATTTATGATAATACTTTACACAATTTTTTTTTATATAATATCGATATTTTAACGTTTCAAGCTTTAATATATTTCAATATGTTCGATAGATTTAGACCTTCCCTCTTAATAAACATTCCTAGATACAATTTGGGAATTGAAAAAAGAAAAGCGCGATATAATATGGACAAAAATATCATTTCTGACATACATATCTTCGAGGTTAGTGATAAATATTTGGCACACTTACTCATCTGTGATTTTGAAAGGCGAATATCTGCAAGAAATATAAGTTATCCACAATTAGTTATTACATTCTGAGATTATTGTTTGAGTTCTTACTCACCCAATAACTTGAGCCAGAAACTGTTCGAAGCGACCGTCATCCTTGTCTCCCACTACACTGTTCAGCCTTAGGCGCAGGTCTCCCTTTTGCAGCTCCAAGTGGCTAAAGTCGGTGCTGCTCGAGTTGAACTTGACAAAGAAGTTGGCATAGATGGACAGGACGAAGGTCCAATACGTTTTATACACATAATGCTGGTTACGGAGCTCCTGTAGCTCGGCGGGACTTGGGGCCAGCTTGCGATTGAAGAACATCAAGGAGGGCAGCGTGGAGCGTAACTCCTCCCGCGTGAACGACAAGGGCTGGAAGCAGCGCAGCAGATACTTGGTAAGAGGCGGCGACAGCTGGTTGGCCAAGATTTTCCTGGCCAGTTGGCAGGCGGAGACCCGGCAATTTTCCCCGCAGAAGAATTGCGCCTCGATTAGGTCGTGGCGGTAACGCTTTCTGGTGGTCAAGTGCTGGAACACCGCCCAGGCAATATGATATGTAGTGCGCAGGGTGTCCGTTGTCGTTTCCGTCTGCCGCCGGAACACCGATGATCCACTGCTGTGGCCGCCGCCGGTTCCGGAAGCTGAGTCATCCTCCGGAAAATCGCTGGATCGACGCTGCAAATGCTGCTGGGCAGCAGAGCTTGTGCTCGCTGTCGCCGCATTATGCTTAGCCTCGTCGCTGGTGCAAGTGCTTAGAATCTTGGATTTCATTAGCTTGGGATCCTTTTCGACAATGCCGAGCGTTGTGCATTTGGCACAATGACCCGCTTGTCTCGGCCGCATAGGAGTGCCTGCGATGGAGCAAGTTATGCATTTGCAATTCCTGTGGAAATATTAAAGTTAATTAAAGAAAAAGCACATTACATTAAAGCACTTGGATTCACAACTACTTACTCGTTATGGTGTTCGAGCAAAGAATTGCACTTCTTGCAGAGATCTTCGTGTAGCAAATTATTAGGCGGATCGTAGAAGCCATCGGGCCACTTTAGCTTTGTGAATGCCATTATGTTCTTCCACGCCAGCTGACGATCCACGATGCGCTGGAAGTCAATGAATTCGTCGTCGCTGATATCCGGCAGCGAAAACGAGGTGGCATCCAGGACGACCTTGTCGAATATGTTGTACACATCCAGCAAGCCACTCCGACGTTCATTCTCTGATGGCGACAAGTTGAACTTGTTCAGCTCAATCCAAATGTCCGTCCAGCGCCGTTCGATGGAGTGCATGTGCTCGTCGAAAAGCATATAACGCTTTATCAACGCCGTGGTCTGAGAGGATGGAATCGCTTCCTTTAGCGCAAGGATGCAGGCCAGCATGGTATCGCCCAGCGGAGTGAAGACATGTTGCTGGAAAAGGCGTTGGCACAGTAGCACCCAGGAGAGCTTGAACTTGCGCAGGAAATCGTTCTCGAACGCAAACAGGCTGAGGGAAATCTTTTGCGAGATGCAGTTCAAATCCGAGTAGCCATCAAGGATGTCTTAAATGAGTTTAATGGAATGAAAATTTTGTTAATTTAATTATAATATTATTAGGCAAGTCTTTGAACATATATATATTTCAAAGAGCACAGCAAATTTTTCTGCCAAACATCTGCCACCACACACACATTAATATCAGGACTAAAAAAAAAGAATAATGAATAGTGCTTATGCTTTGTAATTTTTTAGCTAAATCTCACATTTTTGTAGAATTTCACATTAAACATATTTTTCCTTTTTTCTAATACACAGTGGTGCGGAATTTTACTGAAAAAAGTTTTAAATATTCTTGATTTTACAGAAATATGTATGTTATGCGTGCAACCTGATATTTATAGTTACATTTTGCTACTATCACGAACTTGTTATTTCATTGTCTAACGGCTTTAAGCCTGCCTAAGCCTTTTTATAATTAATTTTAATTTTATGTAGATTTCAATATCCTTGGTTCTTTTTTATATTTACAAATACACATTCCCATATATTACTATTAGACTTAATTATCCACTCTTCCTTCATCTTCTTACATGTCAGCATCCTTTCCGCGGGAGTTTTCTCGTTCTCCTGGATATTCTGGGCGATTTCAATCATGCCCTCCGAGAATGCCTTCACAATACATTCTACGTTGTAGGCGAGTATTTGTAGCAGCAGCATAGGATTGTTCGCCATTAAGCTAAAAGGGAATTAGAATACGATAAACAAAAATAGTGTTAATTGGCATTTACTTACATCGCGCTGAACAGCACTAATATCATATTATCGGAGATCGCTGTATCATCAATAAAATCAAGATATTCGGCATTTTTGTCGTAGAGGTAGCCACTTGTAATCCAATAGATTTCCTTGTTGCACTCAAGTAGCTTCTCAAACTTGTTATAGGCAGCATCGTTTCTATTAAAAGTTAAATCAAATTGATTACTTCAGTGATATTTTTTGTAATCTTCGATTTATGTAGGTTTAAAAACAAAGGAAAGTGTTCCAAAAAATATGCAATAAATATTTCTTGAAACATTGTTGAGAAATTAGTTTACAACAAATGGTTGCATACTTTTCAACACATTAATTTGTTTTGAAATATTTGAAAATTTTTGTGCTGTTAATTATACACACATATTTCTTGTATTATTGAGGGAAAAATAGTGAAATCTGTCTCAAATATTAAGGGGGTCAAATTAAAGGTGTCAGAAACTGGGTATGTTCTTTCTCTAGGACTATAAACGGGTATACAAATTTATATTTAGTTATTTGGAATCTGGTTAAGTTAAAATATACATTTTGAAAACATTTTTAACTTCAAGGATCTTACAAAAACACCAGTATGTAACACAATGTTGCCTCTTTTGCCTTACTTTAACATGGGGCTGTAGGCCTTGATCAATACGTCCAGCAGCATGACCACCATGTGAGCAGCCTTAAATTGGTCCATCATAATAGCCATAATGGTTTCGCGGTATTCGAGACATTCCTTGCAGGAACAAAATGTAAAGAACTCTCCCTTCGGGTGTTTCACAAATATGAAGGCAAGATTCTGGAAATAAAGCTACAATGGATTAGGAGGTACGTCCCATTATAAAGCTAGGATGTGTTTGAGGCAAACCCACCGTAATTGCACGCAACTGTCCATCGGAATCGCGGAGCGGATTCTTTGGGTCCTCCGAGAACAGACGCATGTTCTCAATGGCCATCTGAAAATTGAATATTTCACGTATTATTTATATTCATAATGATTTTAATGTTACTAATTTCTTTAAAGGTGGAATTATTTTTCGCTCAGCCATGCCTATTAACGAATAATACTAGGATTCGATCTTAGGAGTATATGTAAGTTATTTCCAGTCTTTTTGTTCAGGGCTGGATGGGTTCCAGCTAGTCCACACATATGGGCTGATCGTCGCGGGTTTGCTTACAAAAACAAAAACTGCAAATTGCAGTGGGCACGCTTATGTTTAGAAAAACAGAACACGATACCAATGTTTGCATATTTTGTTTAGCTCTATCCCCATAAAGGCTCTTCTATTAGGTTCCGAGTTTGTCATGCCGCACCTGACCTAACTTATATTCGCGTAAGATCTCCTCAGAGATTCTATCAGAAATATCACAATTTTCCACTTAAACCGAAAGAATTTTTGGTTTTAGATACCAGGATACATGCACGCTACCATTATCTGTTCTGAAACTCACCAAATATGATCGCGTCTCGTCGTTGGGATCGCCGCCGCTTTTGTGCTCACACTCGTGCAATAGCTTGTCGCTCAGCTGCAGCTCGATGGCGTTGTCTTCTCGCAAGCTCCATTCCATCAGTGAGACAACCTCCTTAAAGACTGTCTCCGATTTTGGGGCCGGCGCGTACGGATCGAAGGGCGGCAAGGCCAGGATGGTATGCAATGTGTTAATGATGTTGCCCTCGGGGAAGTTGAGACGCTCTAGCAGCTGGCAAGGCGGCGTGCTGCTCCGTGCCGGCATCGCCTGTACGGGCGGTGGCGACGGAGGCAGCTGGGAGGCAGCAGTGTCAACGAGCGCGGAGGAGGAGGAGGCGGTGGCATCGCATTTCAGCGGTACACAGGCATCGTCGCACAGTCGCGGCGTGGCCGCATCGATGGACATCTTCATGCTAACATGGCAGCAGGCCGCTTCCGGATCCAATTCGCCATTCAGCATCGGATCGTCGCAAGCTGACGCGGAGGCGGCGGTTTCCAGCTCATCCGTTTCTTTGGTGTGCGGCACCAGCACCACCTGCTCGGCCATTGCGGGGGAGGTTAGTTAGTTAGCCTAACCAACGTACACAGTAGTCGGATCACTTGTTAGTCTTTGGTGGTTCCGAAAATCGCGTATGCGCGACGCATTATTATACGAATCACAGATGTAGATGCACTTTCACTCGTTCACTGTATGCGCGCGCGTGTGTGTGTGCGGTTTGTTGGGAATGGATTGGAAAGAACGCAACGCGTTTTCCCACAACGCGCCAAGTGCGCCTCTGGTCGCGTCTCACTGGGCGGCTACTAGTGCCCTGCCATCCGATCTTTGCGGGCTGTCCGTTGCCTGGCCGTTTACGATTTCTTTTCACTTGTTTGTTGTAATTTTAGGCTTTTTGTCGTTGTCCAATTGCAATTGCAATTTTCGCAATTTTCTGCTGCAAAAACATCGATGCTAGTATCGAAACTATCGATGTTTCAAAAAGGCAATACATCGGGTTTTTCGTTTAGATGTTTACACTTCACGGTTAATGGTCATGTTCACACAGTCGTGTAGAAAATACATGTTTTAAAAGCGATTTTGTGATTTTTGTTCTATGTCTTTTGGGTTCTATTAAGCTAAGTAAGGATAGAGTAAAACTGTTTTGCAGCGGAACAAAATTTAATCTTGATAAATAAACGTAAGATCGCAAGCTTACGAACTTGATATTTTTTACAATTTCTCCTTAAGTCCTGCGCTCTGCCTCGAAAATGTTTAATTGCCCACATCCCAAAATATTAAAACTGCCTCTACCAATTTAATTATATAAACTGCACTGCTGTTCTAAAGGCCTAAATTCGACGATTCTCGGCTCTTTGGCGGCTCTTTGTGTGTGGGAACATACAAGTTTGAAACTGGCGCCCAAATTAAAAACAGACTCAAACGCCGTTTCCACTAGATCTGCGTCTGCATCGGCTCGCCGAATAATGTGTACTCTTGCAGACTGCATTTAAATAAAATTAAAAACAAAAATGTCAAATTTGATAAAAATATGTTGAAAATATGTTATTTTGATTATTGTTCCTATGACAGCTAAATTCTCAAATAATACCATATGGTCAACTCTCAAATTAAATAAAAAAATATGTTGAAAGCTGACAAAGTTATATTTTTGTTTTTACAACATTTCAGATTGTTTTTAGGGCACAAATATTTCTTCTATAGAGACCCCATGACTGGCTGTTTATGCTGTTCAAGAATATATGCACCAAATATACTTTATAGGATCGGAGATGTCTCCTTTACTGCAGTTTTGACTAAAATTACAATACCCTCCAATGGTTTAAAAATACACTAAATATAAAACAAGAAATTATTAATGATATGATATAAACTATATTTATACAATATTATGTTTATTGTAAAAATCGAATAAAAATTAAATAATCAATAGCAAATACTTGTATTATTTTTATAATTAATTTTGCTTATATTATTGATCATTGCCTAAAGGAGCAAACAATTGAGAACAGCCGAATAATGTGTTTAAAAACATACAGTACGTAAGCGATTGACCTCCATAACAGGTATGGGTACACAATTTAAATTCAATCGAGACACAGATTTAATAACTAAACATTTAAATGTTTTAAGCAATATACACCCAAATTATTAAAGTTTTATATTATTTTCCTTATCATTAGGAATAGGTGCCTTTCAGTTTTGCCAGCAAGAAATTATACATTATGTTTTTAAAATCTTTATTTTTAAAATTTTGGTTATAAATAAACATTTATTAATAAGCATTTAAAGTATTTTAATATTGCAAAATGTTTTCCTTATGATGTTAATTTACTTTAAAAAATTTCTCTAATAAAACCAAATTGACAGCCTTTATAAACAGCTTTCAAAGTAAAAATTCCTTTTTTTATTTATAAAATTTATTTTATATATTTTCCTTATCTAAGACATTTTTATTTATGAAGCCTATATGTAGGTTCGTTTTTTATTTCGCCCATCTGTGCCATTAGACTAGCAGGGCGTAAAACCGGTTAGAGAGTTAGGAGAGAATCACACTTCTCTTATCAAATTTCATACTGGACTTGAAGTCCGCAGAGCATGTAGAATTAAGCTTGGAATTAAACAAAACATTGAATACTCAGTCGCTATTGAAACCTCAGCCTGGCAAGGCTAACCAGCTGAGCTCTATTCAGATCCCGGAATTACGACGCTATAATCACTACAAAATGTTATCACCGAAAAATGGCCTCCTAGGAGTAATCTCAGGGCTATTACTGTTATGCTTTGCAATCGGCGATCCCCTCATCGAAGTATTCAGATGGAAGCAAATGGACTTTTATAATCGTGGTGATGGTAACCACATCAGACCAGATAGACCCAGCTTATCGGGTAAGCAATAAAATGCAATTACATCATACCTGTGTATGGTATATGTGCTTAATATACAAATACCTTATATTAAACGAGAAAACGTGAGAAAAGCAACACTTTTTTATTCATTTTCTCCCAGGCATGTTCAGTTTATTATACCCCCCAGCAAGGGAAACTAACTATTTTTAGGAAGTGACCTTAAAGATAATGAATTTAGGCTTGTCCATGTTTTTGTTTAAATAAAATGTGAACTAATGGATTATTTGAATAAAGCCCATAACTTAAATTGTGTAATTTATAATTTATACTGTTATAATTACTAATTGAAAACGCTGGTTTTTATAATTTTCGAGTATATTAATTGTGATTAAAATATTGCATAAAATTCATTCAATTCTTTAGCATTTTTATAATATATTAGCGCTACTCATATAATTAACACCCTCGTTAAAAGCACTAACTCTATTTATCAGCTCCGGTTGTCTTCCCTGGACCATATTCTCGTAAAAAACGTGAAAGCCTGACCTCCCGCGATACTCCAGTGGGTATTCATACCCGGATCGACTCCGGCAACGATAATGCCAATGCTCCCTACATTCCGTACAATAATGTGCCTATGGGTGTTACCCATTTCCGGGGTCGCCTCTTCGTTACCATGCCCCGGCGACGGGTTGGCATTCCGTCCACATTGAACTACATCGATCTGTCCAGGGTAGGTCGCGATCGCAGTCCCAAGCTGATGGCCTATCCCAATTTTGCGGTTAATCAGTTCAACGAGAGCGCCGAAAATCTAGTTTCTGTCTATCGAACCACAGTAGATGATTGTCAGCGGCTTTGGTTCATTGACACTGGAATGCTTGAGTTACCAAGTGAGTTTTAGATTTTATTTGCGATTTGAAAACTTCTTATTTTGGTTTGAATATTTCCTTAGACAACCGCCAACAGATTCGGCGTCCCAGCATTTGGATCGTCGATCTGGCCAAGGACCGGGTGGTCAAGCGCTTCGATATACCCGAAAGCATTGCGGAGACTGGTCGCGGCTTAGCCAGCATTACTATTGATGTGCAGCCGGGAGAGTGTGGCAATGCCCATGCTTATATTCCGGATCTGGTTTACCGCCGACTCTATGTTTATCGCCCGCGAGACGATCAAATCTGGGCGTTCGAGCACAATTACTTTAACTTTGATCCATTGGGTGGCGATTTGAACGTTGGCGGGCAGACTTTCCGCTGGGACGATGGCATTTTCTCAACCACCTTGGGACCCCAGCAACCGGATGGGAGTCGGAGTGTTTATTTTCATCCAATGGCCAGCACCAATGAGTTTGTGGTCTCTAATACGGTCCTTAAGGAGCGATCGAATGCGGCTCGCTCCGATCATGGCAACGATTTCCGAGTCCTTGGCAGCCGTGGTCCATCCACTCAGTCCACAATGCACGAGTATGACCCAAAGACCGGTGTGATCTTCTTTGCTGAAATTCAGAACAATGGCGTTGGCTGCTGGAACACGCACAAACCGTTCTCGGCGGAAAGCCATGGCATTGTCGATTCCAATGCCCAGGATATGATTTACCCCAGCGACTTGTCGGTGAGCTTTCTTAGCTTAATGAAGCTATTAATTAATCGTAAGGAAGTACTATTTAATTTATAAATTTAACTTTGGCAGAACCGATTATTCTTTTCTGTCTTGGTTATGTTGTAAATGACCCGCGGAACCCGTGCGGTCGGACAAAGAGGACATCTCATATTATTAAGAAATTATGTTTAACTTAAGTCACGTTTTTTGTTTCATCTTCATAGATCGACGAAGATGGCACCATTTGGCTCATGACCAACTCTATGCCAATCTTTATCTACTCCACGCTGGACACGAATGTGTATAATTTCCGGATCTGGAAGCAAAGGACATCGCGGGCCAAGAGGGGAACAGTTTGCGAGTAATTTGTGTGTTTGGAATTGCTTTAATGAATATTTCTTTCACAATGTCGTTAAATAAGTAATAATATATGCATCTTGTATATTCGAATTTACAAACTGAAACTTAAATATATACATATGGAAATCATACCAGCATTTACAAAATGTACCGTTAAAAATTGCCTAAATTACTCATTTCTATCACATCTTAAATGTTACGATATAGATGTTTTTGTTTTGTCTTTTTTTTTACACGAAAAACAATTGGAAATATATTAGAGAAAAGAAAACGTTAATGAAACAAAATTAGAGGCACTCCAATATTGCATAAGGATACTAAGTTGCACATGTGTGTGTGTGTGTGTGAGAGTTTATGTGTGTAATTTAAACTAAAATTACAAATTTTGCATTATTTTTTTCGCATCCAAACAAATTTTAAGATTCAGATTTGGTGACATTCCAAAGTGTCAGCTATTCAACTATGGTGTATATATATCTATATTCAATTTGTATACATATGAATATGAGTTTATATAAAAGTTTGCAAAAATATATATTTATATATATATATAGGTTGATTTTGTATGTTTCTCCGCATCTACGCCTATGTATGTTACGTCCATTAAGTAGTTTCGATGATTCTAGTAAGTGGTGTATATAGCGGAATGAATGCTTCCGGTATTAGTTGACTATCATTGACGTACATATATACGGAAATGGAATGATTACTGGCCCAGAGCTATACGAGCTTATTACAGTTACGAGTTATAGGTTGAGATTATTTCAAAATCGATCTGGAAAGTTGCTACTGCACCAAGTAGTCCTTGTAGCCGCGCAACGACTTCAGCTGCTTCTTCAGCTTGGCTATCAAATCCGACGGCTGTACCAATATGGATATATCTCTGCCCACTGAGTTTAATCGATCCCGTATCTCCAGATCCTTATAGAACAGATTCAGTGGACGGCCGTTGATCTCGGTGAGAATCCAGAAGGTTAGAGCATTGCCGTCGCAGCACTGAGTCTGAAATCCATACATTTATTAGCATTAAATCAGCGAAAAACTAAACATAAAACCCACCTTGGGTGGCAGGCCGTGGCGTGCGGCCAAGCTGTTTGGTACCACGTCCACGATAGTCGAAGTATTTCCGTCTCTGATCAATCCCAGGCACTGGCCCTCTCGATCGCGCCGGATGGCATAGGCTCGACCAAATGGAATGCGACGTAGAAGCACCTCAACCTATGAATTGATGAAGTATTAGAAAGAGTAATCGAGCCTAATGACTTTTTCAGCTTACAAAAAGCGTGTTGGAGTTCCTGATTATCTTGTTGGCCTCTACAGCACTGCTGATGCTAACGCCCGCGATGGAGAGTAGCTGATCGCCAATGTGGAGGGCATTGTATAGCACCGGATGCTCCTTCTGCTTCCAGCCAGCAATCCTGCAAAGCGTAAACTCAAGATCAGACTGAATACTTTTCGATATGGTTTGCAAGACCTACCAAACGCCCCCGAAGGCATCTACCCAAGCGATGGAGCCGACACAATCCTTGCGCCTCAGGTTCAAGCGCACACCGCCCGGGTGAATGATTTCCCGTCGCAACTGCATTACCTGCTGCTCTCTCAGGGTAAAGCGCTTATTGGGCGACTGCTGCTGGGCCTGATTAGCGCTTGGGTTGGACGATGTTCCCTGTGGCGGTGGCTGCATCCGAAAGACTCCTCCGCTTCGAGAGGGTGTAAACTCATTGTTATTCGCGTTTCGTTGAGTTCCCACCGCTTGTGGAATCCGCTGGAGAGGCCCTTGTGCATCTGATGTGGACGAGCTGCGCCGGCGCTGCTTGTAATCCTCGCTCATTGTGCTGCAGATGCTTCTCACCTGCGGCGATTGAGTGGAGCTCGAAGGCGTGGAGTTATTCTGTGATTGCTGTTCAATGTTGTTGTTCGTTGCGCTGCTGGACTTATGGGTCAGTACTTTGCTTGTTTTTAGGGGAGTATTGAGCTGCTTTAAATAGTGTAAATCCCTTCTGCTGGGCCGCGAGCTTATCACTAGTTCTGTAAGACCTCGGGTCAACCTGGGTGTTGGCCTGGCGGGAGTTATTTGCTGAGCAGGTGCCGCGGGCGTAGCAGCCATCTGGTGGCGTGCCAATGCCGGGCTCCGGCTCCCATTAGCAACAAGCTGTATGGAATCGCTGCTAATCCCTCTAATAGGACTCTGGCTGATATTGCTGTTAATAATAGGTATGCTGGACGAAAGGAATACCTTTTCATAGTGCACGTTGCCACTTATAACGGAGTCACTGCTCTGCTCGCTATTAACACTGATATTCGTAATGCCCGAGGTGTCGGCGCTGAGTATTATCTTCTTAGTTATTTTTGGGCCCTGCGATGTGGCAGATATCACAGAGGAGGATGACGAGCAGGCAGCAGCGCTGGGCGACGGATAGCAGGTTCCGTACACCGCCACTGTGGTGCCTTCACCCAACTCTCCAGTCAACACCTTCACCTTGGTGGTTGTGCTACACATCTGCGAACTGGGGCCATTGGAGTCGATGGCGCCGATATTACTGCTGCTAGGTACCTGCTGGCCCAAGACTTGTATGGTACTGCTACTGGCATTGGACGGAATGATTTGTACGTTGCTTTTGTATTCCTGTGGCTGTGATGGCTGCTGTTGTTTGGCGTTTGCCTTTGATCTGGATCCCACTCTCGCTTCGGGAAAGCTAAATACTTCGGCTGTCGGGGCATTCTTAGGCGGTAGCTCGGGCGGCTGTTCCAGGACACTATTGCTGGGGTTTGACACCTGGATAATCGTTATGTTGTTGTCCTGAGGGTCCTCTGAGCTGGTGGCAACGGCAGCCGCATTTGATGATTGGAAGCACAGTGGCTTGTGTGATTGTGGTCTCTTGGATTTGTCAGCCGCACCTGCGGACATGGATCTTGAAGTTTGGGGTCTGAAACGAAATGGAGAGACATATAGAAGATATAGGACAGACTAGGGGTGGATATCGAGAACAAGTGTGCGCACTCTGTCCTCACTAGGACGTCTAAAAAAGTTCCCAAAATTTGCATCATGGTCTTTGATATTAATTTCCAGCAAAGGCAGTAAATTAGGTTATACTCCTTTTGGCACAGCACAATATGATTATCAATATCTCATATATCGTAATATCAAAATGTAAAAGTATTGAATATAAATGCGCATTTTAAGTCAAATATTCGTAAATCAGAGTTTAAATTTGAGTTCATTTGTCAGGAAATTTTCGAAACATGGCCCAAAGTTTCTTATTGTCCGCGGAGAAGTTGGACGAATTATTCGTGCAGGAGGTGGCCTGCGTTGTGAAGCTTGCATGTAGGCTGCCCACCAATGACCAGGTCGTGCCAATCTGCGCTACTTGGCTGAAGATATTCCAGCGGGCAACAGCCGAAGAGCGTTTTGCTCGGAACTCCATGCTTCTGCTTTTGCACAAGCAGCTGAATGATCGAGGCACACTGGGTTACCCATTCACAGACCCTGAGACTACGCAAATGGATTTGCGCGCTCTCCACCAGATAAGCTTTGGTAGAGATAGAAAGAGCACCACATTTTCGGAGGACACAGAAGAAGACTTCAGTTTATTTGGTGAAGCCTCGCAGGGGGATGAGTTGTACTCGCTTACTTCCTGCGAAAAGAATTTAAAGGTCAACCAGGCATTGGTTAAAAGAAACAAAGCTTTGACTCAGGAGTTGCATGCGCTTCATCTTCAGAGTGAGAAACTACAGGCCCAACTTGAGCAGTTGGTGAAAGCCAAGCAAGTACAAATGGAGCAGATTGGCATGTTGGACAGGGAGTACTGCTACTTGAAGCGCATTTTCGCTTGCTCCTCAATCAAAGCCTTTAAACTTCTATGCACCGGACACGATCCATCCGAGTTGTTCATTACCCTTTACAATGCGCTTTGTCAGGACGAATCTGACATTAAGCAGATGAAGCTCTTGGGTGAACAATTCAACGACCGGCTTCAAGCGCACATTGATCACTACCAACAGGAGCAGCTGGCTTCCTTGCTGGAGCTGGCCAACGAAAAGTTTGAAAAGATACGCGTGAAGGCTAGAAAAAGGTACAAGGCTATGGTCGACATGAAGCTAGATGCTGAGGAGAAGGAAATAATCCTGAATGCTATGCGGAATCTGACTGTGCTGCGCAAAGTTTTTATAGCCACATTCCAGGGAAAGGCAAGCACAAAGCCGGCAGCCCTCAAGTTCCTGCAACTTAGTTACGAGCAAATGGCCAAGATGTTGCCTCAAAAGAATGGTGGCTTACCTGGGAATTAGCCTTTCGCATTGCAGCATGTGCTCCAGATTGAGGATTTGATCTGAAATGTATAATTTATATTTTCATACATTAAGTATTATATCTTATAAACAGCCAAACTATGCTCCTTACCAGCAGAAGCACGCTGTGCGGTGGCAGCCGACACATCTACTCGGACTCCGTTCTCCGTGAGCACACACGCCTTGCGCAACAGAGGCGATAGATATTCATCGTCGGACAGGTTCAGATCCGTATCACTGGTACTCTGGGCTGCCTCCCCAGTAGTCGCGCTTCCTGCAGCAGCCGCATCTTCCTCGGCCGTTGCCGCCGTTGAGGGCTCACTTATTTGCTCGCTGTAGGTGCTAATGGGATCGGACAACATATTGAGCAGATGCTGGGTAAGGGTGTTGGACATGGCAGTTGGAGCAGGGACAGTGGGTAGAACAATTGCTGGACTGGGGGGCGGCTCGGGCAGAGCCTGTTGTGGCTGATGATGACTGGATGCCGCTACCCGCTCGACTCCGGGAACGAGAGCCGCCGGCACGGGCGGCGGGGGCGGAAGCGGAGATGTGGGATCCCTTGTGGGCAGCAGGGGGGCGCGCACTTCAGGTAACTTGGTGTAGAGGTTTTCGCGCGGCGACAGAATCTTCATTTCGCGTAACTTGGAGCGCAGCGTTTCCACCCATTCTTGCATAATCTCCCTGGAACAAACAAAAGTAAAAGTTAGTTGGCGCTTCGGCTTGTGCAACCCCCTAATTGGCGTTGCGTGCTTACCAAGAGACGGCGTGGAATCGTAACACCTCGTTGCTGAGCGTGACCACAAACTCGAACTCGTGCGAATTGGGGATGAGGGCGTGCGATATGTGCAGTGCCTCCCGCAGCGACACCGACCACTCGGGCAAGTGTCCGGCAGCCTGGCGGGGCTCGGCGTAGCCCTCCAGCAGGGCATCGGTGTCATCGTGGACACAGAACACCACCCAGGTGCATTCGGATTTCTGCAAGAGTGACGCATTTAGTCTACAAAATTACCTGCATATTGGAGAGCGCAGGCTTACCTTGGGGCCCACAGTCAAACGCTTGCCATCCGCCGTCAGCCTCTTTAGCCATGTATTCTTATGTATTTCCCGGAACTGTGCTCCACCAGCCGCCCCTCCTCCAGGGTTACCTGAAGGGGCTGCAGGTGCAGAGCTCGGGTTCCCGTTCGAAGTCGCAGGTGCAGTCGCCGCCGCTGCAGCCATGGCTCCGTTGGTGCAGCAAGTCGGTGTCAATTCCTGCGTCCGCTGTGCTTACTTCTCATGCCTTGCGTCTTGGTTTTATTAATCTCACATTTCACACAATTTCTATATTTTGAGGTAAGATTCGCTGCATTTTCTCTCCAGGGGCAACAAAAACAACAAAAAATCAGCGAATGGCGACGCCATTTTTGGAATCGGTATCGGTCAATCGGTCAGGGCCCAGGTGTGGCAGCACTGGTTACTGGGCAGTAATTTTCTGTAATAAGCTTTTCTCTAGGGGGTTCCAACGATTTACCACACATTTCGCGGTTTTCCGTAAGTTTAAAGGTTTTCAAGGGTTGATATTTTAAGGAAAATCGCAAGTTTTAAATTAATTTCGTGTATCGCTGCGGCGGGCACTCTGGCATAGTATTTTTTAAAATGACATATCGGCCTATCGATATCGATGACTCACTGGGACAAAATAAATAATAAACAAAATAAAGTAAAAAATAAATACAATAAGTAAATTTTAACGCGAGCAGCGCGGAAACGGTTTGTGAACAATGGGCTTATTCGGCAAAACCCCCAGCAAAGACCCCAAAGAGCAGGTAAATACGGCATACCACAAAAATGACCTCGCTCCAGGAATGATGTCATGTTCCAGTTTCTTGTTTTCACTCTAATTCTGAATGTCTTGATTTTTTCTGGGCTCGGTTTTAGGTGCAAGAGTGGACACACAAGATCCGAAAGGAGGGCAACCAGCTGGACCGCCAGATTCGTAGCATCCAACGGGAGGAGGACAAGGTGAAACGCTCCCTTAAGCAGGCAGCGCAGAAAAATGACCGTGATACCTGCATCATTCTGGCCAAGGAAATCGTGAACGCGCGGAAGGCCATCAACCGCATATACACGTCGAAGGCCCACCTTAACTCCGTGCAGATGCAGATGAAGAACCAGCTGGGTGAGTGTGCACACCCTTGGGGCTGAGGATGATTTCAAACGATGACCCAACGATCGCTATTGCAGCTACCTTACGTGTTGCTGGATCCCTGCAAAAGTCCACGGAGGTAATGCAGGCCATGCAGAGTCTGGTCCGGTATCCTGAGTTGGCTGGTATAATGCGCGACATGTCCAAGGAGATGATGAAGGCGGGCATCATCGAGGAGATGCTGGACGAAACCATGGACTCGCTGGAGGAGTCCGAGGAGCTAGAGGAGGAGGCGGCCAAGGAGGTGGACAAGGTCTTGTGGGAGATAACGGATGGAAAACTCGGCGAGGCTCCCCTACCCCCAGAGGCTACTCCCGCTACACCCGCAGACAAGGCGGCTGCGCCTGCTCGGGTTGAGGTTCCAGTGGCTGAGGACGACGACGATGATGGCGAGGAGCTGCAAGAGATGCAGAGTCGCCTAGCCTCACTGCGCTCTTAGGCAGAATGTTATTGTGCCCGCATTTGGATTCGATATGGGAAGCTAGTGGCCGGCCCTTCCCCAAATTCAAAGAGTTGAATTGTAGAAACCAAAATCATCTTGAAGAAGTAACATTCAAATTTACCTTTTAGGTGTACAGTTGTGATGAGCTGCACGCTTTTAGTTTACACAATTTAAATTTATTTATTGTATAATTTAACTTGTATTTTAAAAACGATATAATCCAAATGTCGCTTTATTTCTTGGATGCTATGCCAGAAAAATTGCAGCTTAGGCCCGAACATTGCTCTCTATGAAATCGAGGTACGCCGCGACTCGTGTGTATACGCCTGGCCAGCCCTTGAGGCCACAGGGTGTCGGTCCGTATGAGACCACCCCGGCTATGTAATAGTTTGCATAGCCCTCATGGTAGTCCTCCAGTAGCAGTGGGCCTCCGGAGTCGCCGCGGCAAGAGTCGACGCCTTCAACGCCGCCGGCGCACATTTGGTTGGCGGTAACAGTCCGCCGCTGGCTTGAGTATCGGTCGTTGCAATCCTTCATCGGCACAGGATCCAGCTCGGCTTTAAGCCTTATGTTGGCCGTGAAGCTGTCCTCCGTACGACCCCATCCTGCCACCACTACTTTTCGGCCGAGGAAAATATTGTCGCGTTGGGTCGGTAGGCTGGGCAGACACACCGGCGAAATGAAGTCAGTAAACGCAACCTCATCCCGAAGCCGCAGCAAAGCAATGTCATGCAGCTGGTCTCTGGCGTTACCCGGGTATTGAGGGTGTGGTATGCGCTCCACCACCGGGTTGTCCACGTAGGGATCGTTGCAATCCTGCTGACCGTTCTTTTCCGTCGTACAGTCCGGATTAGTGTTGGTGTCCCAATCTCCCAGTCGAACACCCGTCAGCTGCCAATCACTAGGTATAGCGGAGACGCAGTGCGCAGCAGTCAGCACGTAGCGGTTGTTGATCAGGGAGCCGCCGCAGTGATGTCCCTTGACATTGCCAGCTGATAATGGCGCGAAGGAGAAGGATTGCTGAAGTCTAGGAACATCAGACAGAATCAGAGTTACTTACGCTTCGTGTATTCAATCAGTGCCATCCAGGGGAACTCCCGCTTCCCCGTCTCGACGCCACCAACCACGCGATTTCCGAAATTATCTCCGCAATTGGGTGCCTGGGGAAGCAGTCCGGAACGTCGAGGAGGCGGAGTTGCAACGGTGGGCTGTGGACGTGTCGGCTGTGGGGGTCGCAGGCGATTGTTTGCACAGCAAATCTATAATAAATTCGAAAAAAAACATACATTAAGTTTGAATTGATCTAAAAACAACTCTGGTTTTCTGGTTAAACTTGCCAAAAGTAACGTCTAAGTGATCTTATTCCAAGTCTTACTTACGAGCACATTTCCGTTGCGGTAACCACATTGACTGTTCGCCAGGAAGACACGGTTTTCGCTTGAAACAGAGCCGCGTTGCACAATTTGGTAAAGGTAACCGCATTCCGGGAGTTTGATGCAGGTCCCGCTGTTATTATCGGGCGTTGTGCAATACCCAAAGATTTCTGTGGAATATAGTGAATAAACCCAATAGCAATGACAAACCGTGTTCAACTACGGGAACGGGAATGCCCCCCGCTGAGACACAACTCGACTCGACTTAGGGTCAAGTTCAGCCCTGATAGGCGGCTGCGATCACTTCGGTGGCTTTTGTTTTTCACTGGGAAGTAAACAATGCCAGTCAACGACTTGCCTTGTGCGTATGTGTGGCTTGACTCAAGCAAGAGCGTCGCCAGAATGCCCCAAAAGATGTGTGGATCCATGGCGATAACTATCCTATGAGCAAATGATACCGTCCAAATCTGGATGAACCGACTATCCGTGCCCCTGTGTTCGCCAGCTGGAAACACACTGACTCGCTGGCTGAAAACTGGTGAGCGGAATAGCCACCAAGCGATTCTGATTCTGGTTCCGAGGTTGAGCTTATCAGCGCAGCTCACTCGGCGAGCTGAGATTGCCCAAGTCCGGTCTGGGCCGGCCCGAGTCTGAGTGTATCTCAGGGTCTGGTTTTGGGTCAGGTTCTGGCCTAAGCCCGCGTCGAGGCAGTCGAGCTCTGTTGGTGAGAAACTTCTGCTTTCCTGCGCTGCCTCTCTGGCGGTGCCTCATCATCTGGCAGCTTCCACTCTGCCTCTGCCTCACTCCAGGATGGTGCGCTTTAATAACTACGTATTTATGTATGTATGTACATATGTTTATATTTAAAGAACGTGTGCCTGTTGATGCTGCAGCCGACAAGTCGCTTGAGAGAGTGCGTCATGTATTATTTGGTAAATCCCCGTCCCCTCAAAGCTAACTTGTCGGTTAAAAATTTGTTTTTATATTGATTTGTTTTTAAGACATTACAATTGTTATTATAACATCAATTCATTTAAAAAAAAATAAATTATTTGCTCATGCATTGAAAAATATTACAAATGTGAGGGTTATACCCAATTACATGGGTTATATTATATTTTATATTACTATTAAAATATTGGGGATGAGTCCTGCTCTGCAAAGCACATTTATTTTTGACTGTCTACAAATGTTTTTCCGAAAGATTTGAGATTATCATTATATTATATTCTACAAATGTAGAAGCTATTAAGCTAAAATGCATATGCAGCCTCTTCAATCATTTGCATTGGCAAATAATATTATTTTTTTATACGAAAGCCATAAACTACACTGGATATTTTTTTTATTTATAGAGTTTATAGGAAAACAACCCCATCTAATTTAAATCTAGCCTTGGCTTTTTTAAAAATTAATTTGTATTTTAAGAATGAGACTAAGTTGACATTATTCCTGCATTATATTGGACCCACCTTTTTACTATTATTTAAAATTTCATTGGATCTGTATAAGTATATATATATATATTGTATGACATTTTAAAGTGCATACGAAAATCGGTTGTATAAAAATATAAAATTTATGCCACCATCAGGTAGCTTTATAACTTTTGGTGGTTTTAATTAATTTAATTGTTGAAAAACATGGTGTAAAACTTTATATAACCAAGTACATATTAAGTATATTGCATTAGAATAACTTCACATACTCCGTGGCGTAACCATTTATATATATAAAAGATTTACGTTACCATTTACTGCGTTAGACGGAGAGCAGGAAAACCCTTCGAAATGAGCCTCTTACAGTATTTGAGGTGAATTGAAAATTGCTGTGCCATGGAGTGTGTGCGTGGATATGGCAAGGGTGCAAATGAATGCAAAAAGATAGATGATTTCAATTTGTTACAAGTGCTTTTAAGTTCAGATCCAGAGAGCAGAGTGCGAGTGGGCAAGCGGGCAGGTCTCCAAGTGGAAGGGAAGCTACTTCCTGTGCGCAAGGATTGGTGCGTGCGCTTCTGTTTGTTTAGTGGCAGTTAGTTTGCTGATTTAATGTCAATGCCCACTTCAGGAAAAAGTGGACGTCGTCAATTTTACCATTTCATTTGACAATGCATTTCATTAGGTTTACCTCCGGCTTATCTGGGAACAGCCTGGCCTCCGGGTGTTCATCCTGGCAACTCCTCTTAAATTAAATTGGAAATTGTGGGAAGCAGCAGGCTGTGAGGCTGTGAGTGGGCCGTACTCCTGGTTCCATGGGCGAGGTGTTGCTTTGTTTTGGGCTAATAAACACGGTACTTCACACTCGGCTGGCCGCAAAGTGCTCTGCCGTTGAATAGTGGGGTCCGAGGTCCGTGTCCGTCCGATGGGTTTTGTATAATTAAAACCCTTTGCTGCATTATTTATAAGTTTCGTGCTCTGGACATCTTCTGCTGATTTAATGCTGCTCTCCGAGAAACGCTCGACCTTTTAGGTCATATAGTACTATAATCACTGGTCCGTGTGATCATGTTAATTCCTAGGCAGAGGGCATTTAGTGAGATGGATGCGATAGAATGTCAAAGATGTACAGTTTGGAATCAATTTTTCCACAACAGCGGACAACTTTTTTAATTAAACGAGATATGTCCGACGAGAATCGCTAACAGCACACACTTCCGTATTGATTTGCCAAGAAAGTTTTCTCAATTCCCAACCCCATAAGAATTCCCATCCCCATTCCCATTCCCATTCCCTTCGTTGGGTTCTATTGATATGATGACTGCTATGACTGCCTGGTGGTCCTTGTGAACTGAACGGCAGAAGGACCTGGCATAGTCATCAGGCTCCAGAAAAGTCTCTGAATTCCAAACACTTTGGAATTTTATGTCTAAATAATGCGGGCTCGCAAAACGACAGCGGCGTAAAATGTTGAGGAAGAGTTTTACCAAATTCCAATAAAGGCGTCATACAATGAAGTACACTGTAAGGAAACTATAAATATTGTGTTGGAAAAATCCTTTAGAAAGAAGCTTAATTTAATACTTTTGAAATACGACTACAAAAGTATTTACTAATAAGTCGTAGAGAGGGCTCTATCTGTTCTACAAATCTATAGATTTTTATGTTCAGATATATTCAGATTCTTTTGGTTGTCTGGATTAAAAGGTACTAAAAACAAAATCCGGCTTAGTACAGTACATATAACCAAAGATTGAAAGACTTTCATTTTTGAATATTCAGTAAACCTACTCATTGTCGTAAGGGAATATTATAAAAGAAAAACAGACACAGCAGCTTAAAAGGACATTTGAAAATCTTATATTCTGTAGAAAAAATTTCTAAAAATTAAATTAAAAAGAACCTGACATTAATAATACGTATTCTCATATCAAACTCAGACTCGCTGTTGTATTCAACCATGTGAAATGCTTTCATCTGACATTATGGTTGCAAGACCTTCCTCTAGTTGTTGCTTCATAAATCCTTGTTTTTAAGTGTACGTGTGCACAGAATGATTTGCGTGGGTGCAAAGGCGGTGGCTATGTTGAGAATTTAGTTGAAATGCGTGAGGCTATCAGAACAGCCATCAACCAAGCAATAAAGAAATAAAAGGTCTCTCTCTGCGCTTTTTTCATAATGCATTTAAAAACTCTTTATTGGAAATTAACTCTTTCTATATTAAAATACAATCCAACAGTAAATACAATACAACATATTACAATGCAATACAATACAATTCGATTCGGTATAGAATTCGTACAATACTCTGGTAATCGCTACGGCAATCCTATACTCGCACTTGCACTGGCCTCCCTTTTCTCATGTACAAGAACTTTGGCATATTTTGTAAGTTATATATTCGCAGGAATGTAACAGAGGCATTCGTTTGGTTACTTCCTCGAAATACGTATTACGTACGTAGCTTTCGAAATGCGAGAATGCTAAATTGAACTCCGATAAATTTCTAGACTGGTAACTATTATTTATTCGCGTTCGGCTTACGTAAGGGCATTAATGATTTTGATTTGGCGACAACTCATACTCTAGCATGGGCGCAAGGGTTCCACATATAGGGCTTGGTTGAAAATAGTCTTGTTGCTTTTGATTTTCACACTTATGGCCGAAACATCAGATCGGATGGGACCAAGACCAGGCGAGAGCAGTTGTCGATGAGATATGTAAATATAAATATTGTGACGATGCGTACATATGTCAAAACTATTGTATCGAATTCGCTTTACTTGTATATGATCTCCTAGATAACTAACTTGACTTTGGTATGCTCGTCGCGGCATCTTTAAAATTTGATTTCATCCTCTATATTTGTATCTTTATAGTTAGGTTCGCATGTATATACTGGATCGCAAATTTATGATTGATTAGGGGTATAGAAACTTTAATATATTATCATGAATTTCTTGTATATATATTTCTTTATTTATTATTTTACTTGATCATATCAATATATGTATATATGCAAGTATAGTTCATAAAACTTTTAACAATAATTTCAGTCGGTCATGTTGGTATGTAAATTATATATACTTAGGCTAAAATTACTTTTGTTTTCATTTTTTCGTTTTTTCTTTGTTTTTATTTTTGCTTTTGCCTTTCTTTTTCGAAGTATCATCTTAATGTTATCCTCAGTTGTAATTGTAAAATCATGTAATATTTAAAATTAAGACACGAAATGCTTTAGGTTTAGATATGATTGTTATACTTTAAATGATTGACGTAAAAACGTGCTCTATCTTTTCCAAGCCATCTTTGAAATGAATGTAAGTCGTTGTCGTTAAATGAGGTTTGGGACCTACAATTTAAATTGCTTCGAGCAAGCAGCTTTGGAAAAGATATTATCGCATCGGCAGGCCGATAAACCTATAGGTTACTCTTCCGGAAATATCTGTATGTGGGGTAGGTGGTAGTTACTCTCAAGAAAATGTGAAATATATGGAGGAAGCATGCAGAAGTCATCTGCACTCAGCAATGCGTGATATTTGTAATTTGAAGAACCTTAACCTAATACTTCCAGCAGGGTCAGTGGAATTTCTCAGGTACTTTGAAAATCTTACGAATTATTTTGGCAAACAACAAAAACATTTTGAGCCATCGTCTACTACGTTTACGCGTTCGTAAATCATCCGAAAGAGTGCCCTTCGAGGGGCACACCGTTGAAAGACATATTGGTATGCGGCGAATTTGCTATTCTAATTCGATTAAACTAGTGTCGTTGTTGATTCATTTCTGATTTCACATTTGGTTTCAATAATGATTCCTTCTAGTCGTCAGCAAACGCTATCCCGCTATCTTCTAATGCAACTAAGTGGGTCTTCCGCCTTTCGTTTCGAGTACAAAGGAACTACATGGCTGCTTCACTGCATCGGCATCCGTGTGCGTTGCTTAGGGCTCAACTTAAATGTCTAAGGTGTCGTGTCGTCTACCTTCACTACTCAAATATCCAACATTTTGCAAACGTGCTAAATACTAAAATGCGGCTGCTCGTCGCTTTTTGGGCTCGCGTTCTACTTTCTCAAAGAGGGGACCCGGTAAAATCGTCGTACAGTTGGGTTTTTACAATATATAATGTATAAGTAGGCAATAGGGCTAATCATTGGGTATAATGTGTGTGCGTGTGTCCTGTCTGGATCTAGGAATTTTTCGATGCAAACCTAGTTTGCACCCAAGTTAGTATAGCCGCCAAGGGAATTTCTTGGGTGGAGCAGGAGCTGGCAGGCAATAATGCACGTTGAAGGCCGAAAACTAGTCGGTATTTATTCTCTGTTATCTGAAACCGAAACCGAATCGCCGCTTGGACTCTTATCTTTTGGGGGAGAACCGAAAGTTCTGTGGCTCAGAACAAGTTTCTCAATGGGCAATTTTTAAAAGCATCACTAAGACGTTTTTTCAATTTGGCTGAAAATACAAACAAGACGAAATCAGTTAATTTGCACGGAAACGGAATGTTTAAGTAAGGCTTGAATAATAACTTAGAAAAACTGCCTACAAAATTGA
The DNA here is from genome assembly GCA_008042485.1 of Drosophila mayri. Lineage (NCBI taxonomy): Eukaryota > Metazoa > Arthropoda > Insecta > Diptera > Drosophilidae > Drosophila > Drosophila mayri. The sequence continues at coordinate 205,779 of VNJN01006470.1, forward strand.
CTGTTAAACTGCGTAAAAGGAAACAGAAACAGAAGGGTAGAAAAAATATATAGAAATGAAAGTTTGTTTTTCTTTGGGTTTGACTTGTTTTTTTTCCCTCTGAGTGAGTGATTAAGCAGGAATACAATATAATTCCCTAATGGAATCCTTTTTTTGCAATTCGCCTTGGTCTTAAACTCGGTCGTCTTTTGGGATGTAGAATTTGTGCATATCGATGTGTGTGGATGTGGGTGTGGCGGTGGTGTGTGGGCACGAAATAGACAGGCAACGCTATTACCTACCTTTCGCGGTGATGCAGTACGCAACAGAAAAGTTTAGCCTAGAAAAAATCTAAGTTAGATTTTAGAAGAATGCATGTACTTACTCTCCTTTGATGACTAACCAGCACACGTCTCCGAATGTACAAGGGCAACTCACCTTTGCTTCACTCCAAAGAGTCAAAAAATAGGGTTTATTTTTTTACAGGGTCTTTACAGAAGTTTATAGAAATTGCAGGAGAGACAACAAGAGACAGCATCACCTCGGCCCTTTGATATACACCTAGTACGTATGCAGTTCGGGCATATGGAATCTCATGGATGTACGGGTAGTCTGGTAATATGGATTGTTCTGGCACAAGGAGGGGCAGAGGTAGACACATACATAGGGCGACAGACAGATCGATAAAGACAGACAGAGAGATACATGTATAGACGGATAGAGGTAGTACGTACACATAGATAAAAACATAGTCTAACAGTCATGCCAAATTAAGTTCGCTATATCAGATAAATCAGGCAGGTAGAGACAGAGAGAGAGTCGAGTGTATATCTGGGGCGATGTATATATTCGTGGTGGGGGTGTGGTGGGGTAACAAGTAATGCTGACGCCTGGAGATGAGGGCCTGGCCATGGCCGAGGCTGGAAAGTAAAACCAAATGTATTGTTGTGTTTTCTCATATATATTTATACATATATATATTTCATTTTATTATACCTTCTTTTGTTTTTTTTTAATTAAATGTTCAAAGTAACAATATAATTAATCAACTATTAACGCTTGTCTTAAGTTTGTTTTTTGGTTTTTTTTGTTGTTTATTTTTCTGGTGTGTATAGAACGTCTTTCACATCTAATAATGACTTGAATGGTATTCTTTTCAACATTATTCTTTATAAATTTTGTCTGTTGTTTCTCGTTAAATTCATTTCCCTATTAAGTTACACATATACATATACATATAGATAATATTGTGTAATTATCTGTGGTTTCTTGTGAACTTTCTGATATACATATAATTACATTATCATAACTATAATATTAACGATAACACAATATTAACAGATTTCAAATAAAAATAACATCGGCTGAACCATTTAACATTTTGAACATTTATGATTACGTTAAAAACTCGGTTATGATTGAAGAATATATTTCAAGTTTCTTGTTTTTGTTGTTGTTGTTGTTTTTGCTTGGTTTCCTTTGGTTTTTGTTTGTTAATGTTTATTGAATATATTATAAACAATCAAAGTCACCGTTAACATCATATAAGTATCTGAGAGAAAAACGTAATATAGATATAGTAGTAGAATCTAGGTAAACATTCTCTATAAGTATTTAGAAAGCCATTACTGTAAAGATCTGATAGTTTTGGATTGGAGTTTGGAAAATATCATAGCTCTAGCTATAGGAGATACTTTACGGATTCCGATGCTGGAATAGAAGTGCGATAGTAGTAGAAACAAAGCTAGTAGAGTTAGGGATTGTAAGTTCCATTCCCTATGGTAGTAGGATCACCATCATATACTATCATCATATCATTATATGTTTGCTCACGCATTCGACTGACTGGTCTAGTCGTCGTCGTCGTATGGTCTGAGCCACGTTAAGGCATTCTTCATTTCATTCATTTAGTTCAATCGTTCCTAACTTCCTATGGAGCGAGGGGGCACTAGAGGATTGCTTTATTAGATTGACAGAGAGAGGCGTTGAGCCGTACAACTTTATTGCCGTCTTGCCGATATGCATAAGAAGAAGTTAAAAATTGAGACAGCAAGATATCTGAGAAGATTATGAGACAGCGAAGAGCTTGAACTTTAACTGACTTGGTTGGATGCGAGTTTGTATTGGGCTTCAAAAATTTTGTATGGATATGATGCTGGCTTGAATCTTAAATACAGATTATTCTGGCAACTTATTGAACTCTGATGTATTCTTTGTTATTTATTTGGTTCTGTACACATATATATTTTAAAGCATTTACAACACCATATATTTAGCTATTTAAATGCATGTGACTCTATATGTTGGTGTAAGTATATTTATGGGTTTAATGGGTTCACAACTTTCAGAAATATGGTAGAGAACTTTTCGATGGATGCTGTTTCTTGCATGTCGTTTGTAGTTTTTTTTTTTACTTGGATTGATGTAGTTGTTCATCTCGTATAATACATATTTTTAAGATACTTCTGTTGTAGATGTTGTTGTTGTTGTTGTAGTTGTTGTACTGTAGGCTGTAGGCGTTTCTTGTGCTTTTGTTCTGGTTCTGGATGATATTATATCAGTTATAAAAACACCGAGAGTACATGTCTGAGATAGGGATCATCAAGTCGTTGTTGTAGTAGTTGATGTTGTTGTTGTTGTGAAGAATTTGTAGAGTTGTTGTTGTAGTTGTTATAATAGTTGGTTGATGTTTCGTGTTCTTGCAAATGTTGTTCAAGTTGTTGTTTTTTTCAGATATAGAATTTGAGGCAGAGTAGATAGGTGGCGCAGATCAAAGATTTTAAAAAGAGAGAGAGAGTGTTGTAAATCAAAAGAAGAGAAAGAGAAAGAGAGAGACACCAGAGAAAGAAAGAGAGAGATATTTATATATATAGAATGCAGTGTAATTAAAACATTTATTCTTATATATGTATAGTTAGATCGGTTTACTTGTATGATTAATATATAGTGATTTTCTATCGCTCTATATCCGGCCTTTGCCGGAGCACAAATGTCCTTTCCCACATGATGATAGTCCAAAGGATAACAACTAAGGCAATTAAATGTAAAACGCCTTGTTTGTATGTATGCCTCTAATTTGGTTATTGGCGGATTGCCGCCATAAGGTAGACCAGAACGATCACAATCAGGGAGAGGGCATTGTATGTGGCACAGTAATTACTTGTTGTGTATATTTGAGTGATTATATTATACGAGTATATATATGGGCGTGTGTTAAAATTGATAATACACAAGCGAGCCGTTCGCGTCGCAAATCAAATGGAAACATAAGTCCATTGCTGGAGCATTTGAGATAGAGATCGCACTTCATCGAAACCTAGTGGGTTATAGCTAATGCCTTGCAGTCAGTCGTTGGTGGAGAAAAGGCAAGGGGAATGGGGCACGATTTATAGAACGGGGACGGCTCGCTCCTATGTACGAACATCCATGCATACGATATGGCTTTCAGTGTGTCCTGGCAGCGGGGCTCAGTATATGTACAATTTTGGTGGCACGGCTCTTTATGGCGAAAATGTGTGTATGTATGGCAATGGTCAGGATGTAAACACGAGTACCTACCCTTCACAGGCGGACACTTCGAACGGATTCAGATACAGATACAGGAAGTGGAGGGCCTGGCATTGTAAAGGGTATTCGATAGACAGTAGAACTTATATACACTTGTGTTGTATGCATTAGTTTTGCCTTAGTTTTTGTTTTCCGAATTGCATGCATGTTTTAGTTCTGTTTATTTCCAGTTTCTCTGAGGACTGGATTCTCTGTACTGGGTACCGGGGCTTTGGGTTCTGGGTCCTCGCCCAGTGTGTGCGCTTATTGGTGAAAAATGTATGCTAAAATGTATCACAGCATTATGCTCTAGAACTGCCTAGCGTCTCTTCTTAAAAGCTATTTTCTTCGACTACGTTTAGTTAGTTATATGTATTTATCTTTAAAATATTTGTTGTACAATGTACCCTAAGGAATAGTCATAACTTAACCAAAAACTCAATGTCTCAAATAAATTGGAAATGAAACTGAAGCCCATAGTATATTTATAAGTATATATTTTCGTAAAGGTAAATAGTTAGCTGGTTTACTTACATTTCAGAAGCATCAATCAGAGAGATCAGTTACTATCTCAAAGAGTTTGAAATTCTCAATTGTAGTGTGGGTATGTTGTTGTTGTTTTTTTTGTATAGGAAAGAAACAAAATGTAACAGCTGTTAGAGATGTTTTGTCTTAAATCTTTGAATTGAATTATTTTTTAAAAGCAAGTTCCTTTTCATTGTGTGGCTTTCGGTAAAGGTTCAGTGGTAAATCAGCAATAATTTCAATGTATCCTGCAGTCAATTGGTTTTGCAAGTGTATTATCATATTTACGCAATGTACATATGTACACAAATAAATATATTTATATATTCGGAATGATAATTTCAACATATTCGCCGATTGAATTCATAATCTCTCTATACTCGTAATGATATATAATTAGATGGATTTAAGGTCCAAAGGGATTTCAGCAACATACTTCGATGGTTCGACATGAATCAGCAACCTCCTCTGTCGCACCATACGCTTAATTTCTTTTTTTTTTGTTTGGTTTTTCTTTGCTTTTAAGTGTTAGTTATTCGTACTATAATTATTTGTTTCTATTTGGGTTCGCACCTCATCGATAGATTCGCTTTTCTTTGTTATTCTTGTCGTTTTATTATTACTTTTTATGGTATGTTATCAACTAAAGAACGTCTGTGTATAGCATATTGGAATTGAGTATATTACATTATCGTCGAAGCAAAGTTATTTGAATATTATTAAAGGCGTTTACTATAGTTGATTTCTTTTGTTGTTAAATAATGCGCGTTTTTGCTTTAGCTACTCTAAAAGTCATTAGGAGTTCACGTTCACCGTCCTGTTCGCATTTATGTGGATTTAGCAAATCTGCTTCTCATTATTATCGGGTTGTCATTATTTTCGGGATTTATCAGTTTTATAGGCTTCACGAAATATTAAGAAGGACCGACAGGTTTTTGTTTCCGAATTATTACTGCAGGGTCACAGTAAGTAGTTAGTTAGGCATTTTGGGTTTATCCGCTTTTTTATGGTTGGTTCCAATGATACAACTTAACAGATCGCTTATTAACATATATTCAATTTAAAGACGAGTTAAATATTTGCCTTTATTGGCTATTTTGTATTATTATTTATTGTTTTGTTTTGTATTATGTGTTTTTCGTTATCATTTTTCATATTACGATGACTGACATATCACTGCATGACACATTTTCCCTCTATTTGAGTTTTTAGCTCATTTACTTGCGTTTCTATTTGATTTTTCAGTTCTGTAAAAGAAATTGAGTATGGAAACAGCAATAAATAAGCATATTTTGTAGAGTAGACTACAAATGTTAGGCATGTAAACTGTTATGTATATGTATTTTTATGGACGCTCATGTACTGAAATTTGTCTACTGTAGCTGTAAGTGTAGCTGTTAATGTAACTGTTAATGTAACTCTAGCTTTAATGTTAATTAAAAAGGACATTCGTTTTGTGAAAATTATACTTGTTAAATTTCTAGCAGATTAGTCGGTTTAACAGTCGGTAAAACAAAAGCAACAGTCACTGTTAAAGTCAGCCTTAGAGATAAAGTTAGAGTTAGTCGATATCATGAGTAGAGAGTGACACAGGGATAGCAAGATGGCAGAGATGTAGAGTTCAGTGCGGAAGAAATACACATACATATGCAGTACATGTGCAATATATATATTTTACATACGTCGATCAGTATTGTGTGTAAAATACATATAGTACACATACGGAAAGGAAAGAGTAAACAAGAGGGAAAAAGTTCTGTAATTGTTCTTCGTCCATTTAGGCATATATTATACTTAGTTTGGTTGTTGTTTAGTTTAGAGTTCACAGATATATATACTTTATTATATGAGTGATTAGTTTCAGTTGAGCACACAAGCACAGTTTTATGTTCTAGTGTTTATAATATCATGTGGTTAATCATAGGCGCTAGTTGTAAATAAAGGTGCAGTGGGTGAGTTTGATGTGAGTTTGTAATTAAAAAATACATACATATATGGAAAATCATTCGAAACGTAATCCTAACACCCCCCTTCGGATATCTGCTCTAACCTAATGCATTTTTCTCCTTTGGAGCTAGCTTTTTCACCATATGTAAACTATGTCTTGATCTTGTGTGAGAGCCTGCTGTTGAAAGGTATCTTGTGGTACCGACTATTTTACAGATTTTACAGATTTTACAGATTTTACAGGTACAGAGAGAGAAATAGAGCGAGAGTTATCGAAAATGGTTGTTGTTTTGTTTTTGGTGGTGGAGAGAAGGTAGAGAGTAGTTCATGAATACAATTTATTACAAGATTACCACACAAAAGGAAAACGAATACGATTTTACGAATAGTCGCACTTACCTTAGTCTAATTAATTGAATGACAATGAACCTAAGTATACAAGTAGTTCGTCAGCTAACACCAACTTATAATCTTTGAGGTGTAGTTACCCAAAAAAAGTCATAAATAAAAACGGAAGGAAACGGAAAATACTGTCAAATAATTAATCAAATTAAATTGAAATTGAGGCACTGACGTATCCCAACCAAAGGAATCAAACAAAATGAGCGAATGAAGTGCACGCTGGTTATAAATGTACTTGATTTAATATATTTATCGTTGCATTACAGTTGAAGTTTTGATCTTGGACAGATATCAGAGAGAAGTTAGTAGATAGTAGATAGCAGGGTTGCAGTTAGAGTTAGCATTTGTGTTAGAGTTGGCTGTAAAGTTAAAGTTAGTCTAGGTGTTTGCGTATAGATTAGTTCACATTGCACGCACAGGAAACAGGGCATGGGCATGGGCATATAAATAGGTATAGATATAGTTATAGATATAGATACAGATACAGGTACAGACAGATAGCGTAGATAGATAGATGGTTAGCTGCTGAGAAAGTTAGATTGATAGATTGGATAGAGCTGGTTGGCACGTAGACACACGAGGAATACACAGATGCACAAACATAAAACACAGTTACTACTTTTCGGGCGCCGTTGATTATTAAGTTGCAGTTTAATCGGTTTTCTTTGGGTTTCTTGGTTTAGTTTAGTTAGTCAGAAATGTTTTAGTAAGTACTGGCCCGGATCTAGGGGGCAGTACGTAGGAAACGAAAAGGAAACCAAATGAAAATCTGGTACAGTTACACACTAAATGGCACCCAGTCGGTGGGCTCGATTAGCAGTAGATAGATGCCAGTAGCTGAGCGCTATAGTTAGGAGCAAGCACATCAATGACAGCGATAACTTACTTGTGAAATCGTCGAGCTCCTCCTGCTCCGCTTCGGCGGCGAGCTCCTCCGGCGTCTTCTTTTTCCTCATCAGAGGATTGGGTTCTTCCTGTGGGGCCGCCTCGACGATTTCCTCCTTCTTCTTGATGTTGTACTAATGGGAAATTGGGTGGATTAGGTGATTAGATTCATTCGAAATGGATCTGTCTAAAGCTTATCATCTAACACTCGATGGAATCTCACTGTTGTCTCTCTCCTTGGTAATTCAATCTGACTCCGTTAGGGAGTCGCTCGTAGAAAGGACTCCCTACTAGAGTCAATTTGAACTGCGTCAGGAACGTGGCGAAGCTTGGGTCACTTTCGATTCGGGCACTCACTTGACGAATATGGTTCATAAGGGCACCACTCACCTTATCGCGAATGTCCTGCCTCATCTTCTCGCGCTCCTCCTCCATTTTCCGGTGCTTTTCCTTGCGACGCTCTTCAGCCTCACGAATGGCCTCCTGACGCTCCCTCTCCTCCTCCTCTGCCTTTTCCTTGTCGTCGCCATCGTCGCCACCATCACCTCCTACAGCGCCTGCGTAAGGAATAGGGTAATGCAATAGGTTAGCTAGAGGTCTCTCTGAAATCCAAGTCTAAACTTATTTCACAGCATTCACATCGCATCTTGTCAATATTTAATTAGAAACGCCACGGCCATGACTGAATTCAGTCCGCGCATCTAAAGCCTGACATTTTGACACATTTGATTACAAGTCCGCGGGTCGACTCTTTATCGCCCATCACACGGGGTTATCACTATTGGACCCAAGCCGTGTTCATTTCAGTGCCACTGCCAGTGACAGGGGAAACTAATGGGAACGCGATTAGTTGGGATTGTGCCTCGCCGGTTCAGTGTCTTGGGGCCTCCGTGTGAAAGCGGACGCAGTAGCAGAAAGTAGATGGTGCGGCTTGGCGGAAGTGGGCCAGCGTATTAGCATAGCAGAGTGACCTTTGTCGAACCGCCGACCTCTCAAGTGCAAGTTAAAAAGGGGCCCAAGCTGAGAAAATAATTAATATCATTTCGACGCAAGTCGCCCGAGAAACAGTACGTTCTTTGAAATGGGGGCGAGGATTCTGGTGCTTTTACTGCTGGTGGCAGGTCACGCCTGGGGCCAGGATAGCCTGGCCAGGGTGGAGAACGACCTGTTGCACTTTTCCTACAAGCTGGAGCAGTATCTGGACCCCAGCAAGCAGCCGTGTCAGGATTTCTACGGCTACGTGTGCTCGCGCAGCGCTAATCTGACCCAGACGGGAGTGCAGCGCTTCCAGAGTTTCCTCAAAGAAGCGGATGACGGCCAACTAATGGATATGGAACTGCAGCTAGTCAACTTCTTCAAGTCCTGTGAAAGTGCTCGCGGCATTGACGCTCTCAAAAGCTCTCAGCTCTTCCGGCTAAGCGGCGGCTGGCCGGCCTTGGAGGTGGTCAGGGTGAATGCCAGTCAGCGGAACAATCAGTCCCTGAACTGGCTGGGGCTTCTTGGGCACTTCCACGAAGTGGGGGCACCCTACTTTTTTGAGACAGTGGTGGGCATGCAGTCCAATAAGAGGCAGTTCATCCTCCAGCCTGACCTGACGAGGCGCCACACTCTGCGGAAGTTCGAGCAGCGCGTGGGTGAGGTTTTCAAGCTGTTCGGGATAGAGCAGAGCCGCGCCCACGTGGCCGCCCTCGAGGTGCTCAGCCTGGAGCGCAGTAGACGGGATATTGTCAAGGCGGAGCACATCGAGGACCAGGTGCAGTTCACCTACGGCAACTTCAAGCGCAGCGCCTTTGGACACGCCTCTCTGGGCGGACTGAACTGGGACGGCTATTTCAGGAAGCTGCTGGGCGGCAAGGCGCCGCAGGCCAGCGACACAATCGTGGTCAAGCAGCTGCCCCGAATGGTCGACTACTTCTTGCTGCTCCAGAACACCAGCATGCATCGCCTGCTCAACTGGATGTGGACGGACTATCTGATGGGTGAGTAAGGAGTCTACGGTGGAGTGGCCTTTACCAAACTCCCATTTTAAGATGGAACTAAACCAATGTCCCTATTGTAGACATCGTGGACACGGACTGCCATCAGCTGGCGGAGACGTATGCCGGCGACATTTACGCCCACGTCGTTCAGCGACTCACTGCCGATCGAGTCGAACTCACCAAGATGTACTCAGCGCTGGGCAAAGCCTACACGGATCAGCTGGCCGGCAGCGTCTGGATCGACGAGATCTCGCAGCAGAGCTCGAGGCAGTTCCTGGGCCACGTCATTCATCTGACTCTTAACGGGGACGAGCGGCTGGACGCCGCTTACCATGAGATTGTGCTGGGACGGCGCAGCTTCTACCGCAATCTGGAGAAGCTGCGTCGTTTCCAGAACCGACGCCAGCCGCCCTCTCAGACCTCACAGCAGCTGCGCCAGTACGCTCAGGTCTTCTCCACCATCAACGCCCTGCTGGGGAGGTCGAACATGAGCACGCCGCTGAACTACCTGCTCCTGGGCGAGTACTTTTCGCGCAGCCTGGTGGCCGCCGGGAGCAGCTCCCGGACGCCAGGAGCCTGGCGCAGTATGGACTCGGAACGACAATTTAGCGCCTTCCAAGAGTGCGCTGGCGGCCAGGTGAATGCCAACGATTTGCTCCTTGGCCTGCTGGCTCAACAGCAGACGCTGAGTTGCTACAAACAGTGGCTGGCCAACCCGACACGGGCAGCTTTGCAGCAGAGGATTGACGGTCTGCTGGCCGTTGGACGGGCCAAGATGTCCCTGCTGAGGCTTTATTTCGTGGGCAGCCTGATTGTGGACTGCCGCTCCCACCTGGGCTCCCTGCAGCAAGAACACAAGCGACAATTGACCCATGTGCTGCTCCGCAACTCGCGTGACTTTGCCGAGGCGTTCGAGTGCCGACTAGGAGACGCCCTCCTCCCCCAACAGCAGCAGCCGCCCTGCAATCCGCTCTAGATTTGGCCAAGCGAGATTTGGCTGTTTCGGACCTTGAATTCCCTGCTGCTGCTGCTGACGCTGCTGCTGTTGGTTAAAAATCGATAAGCGCGGCCTGCAACCCCCACTTCGATTGATTTTTCTCGGCCCAGTTGCAGCGGGCCAGCATATGCTTACGGATAGATTACGTATACGCACGGGCGCGTGTTAAGAATAAAGTAAAATGAAATTCGCTTGCAGTGACTTACATGGGACAGAGAAGATTCGGTAAGAGTGTCAGAGTTGAGGAAGAGTTGTTGTAGTAGTAGTTGAGTTGTAGTTGTGGCAGTGTTTTGTTCAGATAGAGGTGGCGGAAATCAATGGATCCGCAACCGGAAATAGAAAATCGAGAAAGAGCGTTGCGGGTCTAGGCCAAGAAGACTGGAAGAGGACTCTTGCATGGCTTCTTCAGCTCTCTGCGAAAGCGTACCAATGAAATTCATGATTTCGGGGCGCCCTCAGCCGCTGCTATCTGTCCGTTGTCGAGCCTTCTTCTGGTCTCCGCGTCGAGCGAGTGGATGCAACCGTTGCCGAAGCCGATGCTGTCACTACTGGCCGCAGCTGCTGCTGCTGTTGCTGCTGCTGCTGCTGCTACTGCGCCGCCAGCGACGGCGGGCAGGAGCTGCACCTCTGACACACTGCCGAAGAGGTGGTGGTGCTCGCGCTGCTGCTGGTGGTGTCATGGTTGCCATGGCTATCCCAATCGATTCGAAGCGACTGCCCCGAAGTGCAGTGCGAACGCGACCACGAGCGTCCACGAACTGAGCACTGGAGGAAGCCAGTTCGAGAGTTCGCCAACTCGAGAGTGATGCAGTGAGTCCCACGGGCGGAACGAGCGAGCGGAGCGAACTGGAGGCGCAGGAGTGCAAACTCGGAGTAGGAGTGCTGCCAGCACTGGACTGTCCTTTTATGTCCTGCCGCCGTGCAGGCTACCACAGTCGCAGTCGCGGCCGCGGTCGCAGCTAGCGTCGCTGGATTTCGTCGAGATTTTCAGCATCCCTGCAAATAGAGGACAGCCAGCGCCTGCGCAGGGTCCCAGAGGATTTTGACTCCGATTCCGGCGGCTCTGATTCTGATTCCGCTTCTGGCAGGCGCCATCCTGCTCTCCCGCTCGCTCCAACTGGCATTCCTTTGGCGACGCACTCGCAGCAGCAGCAGCAGCAGCGCCAGAATCAGCGCCAGCATCAGCGCAAACGCACAAAGTCCACGAAGAGCTCCTCGCTGCTCTTGAGCACATCCTGTCGTCGTCGTCCTCGGGGGATGACCACACTTTGCTCTGCTGCTCTCTACCTCTCTCTGTCGCTCAAGCTATCCTTCTCTTTGGGTGTGCGAAAAGGCAACGCACATTAAATTGAATTTATAGTCATCAATTTGCTGAATAGCTTTGTGAATGAACTTTTTAGGGTGACTGTGACTTGATTTGCAGACGCATTTATTGTTTTCATAAATTAGTCAAAGTATTTTATAATATAAATTGATTTCGGCGAAATGGTGTCAAATGGATGGCCACGGCCGCACTTCGGGCGGAAGTAACAGCAGGACAGGAGCTGGGTAGAGCGGGTGGAGGCTCACTTTTATGGGTCTTTCGTAATTTGCTTTATGAACTCTACGAACTTCCCCCATCGCTCGGCCCTTGCCCCCCTTTTCGTGTGGTGGGTACACACAAAGCTATGACTGCGAATGGCCAGAAGTTAAGGAAGCGAAAACCTCTTTAAAAGTCCGGTTGCAGATTCTCGCAGGATTGACTCCCTGAATAAGTGCGCAACTCAATTAAAAACTAATCAAGCCTATTGTAATGCAATTATCATGCCAACATAATTAACACCGCTGGAACAGGGCAAGACACACTTCTTCGGCTTGGCATTCTTCGGTCTTTGCTCTCAGCCATCAGCTCTCCCTCTTTCTTCGCCATTCATTTCCTATTGCCATCCCACTAATGGAAACGGACAACCCGTTAGCGCGGGGACCCCATTGATGGCCCTTTAAGGCTACGAAGGCTTTCAATTTGCATGAGAAATGTTCCTGACAGCCCCTGAAATCCAGCCAGTCCAGTCCGTCCTGACCGTACAAATTGGTTGTTGGTTCTTGGGGCTTCCCTCCTTCATTCATTTTATTCATTTCGTCCTGTTTTTTTTTTTATTTTTTTTTTTGCTTTGCCGTTAAAAGCTTTACTTTTCACTGCGTGTCGTGGGCGAAATGAGGGTACTTAATACCTATCTGCCACGAGTGACTGGGGTTACGCCGAGGGATGAGAGATGGATGCCGCTCTGCGTGCCTTCATCCACAATACATCCATCCCAAATTGTTTGGCAGAAGTCATAAGTCTGATATACGAGCTGGCGCTCTCCGGCTGCCCTAAGCCGTAGAGTGCGTTTTATTGCTTCGACTGCTATTTTGAATACCAACACGTTAGCGAATCCCAATGATGAGGAGACGAGGATGTGGATATGGCTGTAGCTGTGGCTGTGGCTGTGGCGCAAATGGAACGCGCCCAAGTCGAAGGAGAAACTACGGAGCCAGCGTAATTGTCTTATCCACAGCTCTAAGTGCGGAGCTAAGCCCCGACCAAATGCGGATGCGGATTCTGGCCGGGGTCGGGCCCAGGCCGGGTGACATTTATTCGACTTAATACACGCTTGCCGAGGAATACTACATTAGAGTTCCATTTACATTTTTATTGTGCCCGAGCCGAGCCGCACACACTCGCTCGCATTCCCCCTTTGAGACGGGAAATGGAGAGGAAGCTGCGCTCATTTGTGTCAAGTGTTCAGCGACGCCCCCCCTTTGTGCCTGGGTCTCCAAGCAGCGTAATTTTTTTCTGCCAGGAGTAGGTGAAAAGGCACGAACGGCAAATTATTTTCTTGCTTAATCCGGTTCAGGCTCGCTGAGCTCCGTTGGACCCTTGAAACCGCCACCACGCATCCTGCACGCATCTGGGTCAAAGGGACGACATCCCCAGCCAGCAAGACCGGCTAAAAGGAGGAAGTGCTCCGTCCTCGCTCGGTCATGTGTGTGACGAGTACGTGAGCCCTCTATGGGGAGGCTGGTTTAGCGCCCCCTCCCCTCGCCAATATTTTCATTGTCATAGTCGTTAATAGCAGCACAGCCCACTACCCCATATATTCCGTCATTTACATTTTAACAGACTCAAAAGGCCGATATTTACTTATGGCCACACTCAAGCCCTTTGTCCATTTTATTCCTGAAAGAGAAGAAAGGAACCGGATATCGAATTGATCGGCATTTGATTGTTCATCATTTGGGTTTAGTTATTTGTCTGTGATAGGTCGCAGGATTGAGTCCCAAAGGGAGCCAATGTATTCCATCTAGACAGCTACTTTATTACCA